>OX451402.1:118667-591944 GCA_949629135.1 Eremobia ochroleuca | reverse complement strand
CCATCGATTATAATTATAACGATGCTTTGAAATTATTTAAGACTTTGCTGAAAGAAATAAAGCCCTACAAATAGTGAGGATTAACTAATATTTAGATCTAGCTTTTGAAAAATGGTTTAATTTTTATCTTCATAGTCAATAATCTTTATTTCGAAAATTGAAACTTTTTTTCAGTCACAAAAAATAGTCATTTATTCAAGAAGTAAGGCAAAACTATATCACACATGTTTTTCTCGAAAGGTTAGGCAGAGGGGAACCCAAACGCCAGTTATAAAAGAGTCTTCCCACCACACCGTAACTTACCATGACCGTGATATGAACGTGTCAGGCACGAAAACAAACATGATGCGGACTATCATGCCCACTAGAACGTATCTACAGCGTAGCATACCCGTGCATAACGGTTTCAGTGACCAGATTCTTTTAAGGGAGAGCCTATTGACATATCGCATGAATTTTGTTATGATAACACGTCATGTTATATTATGTCATGCGTAGCTACCACGGAGGAAAGAAAGAAGGTAGCTACCCTTCCCAATTGTGGTCATGAGACAACACCCGTAGGTAATACCTATTAGTCGACAATATAGAATTGCTGACACATTCATTACCGGTTTACCTCCGCTCCCGAACGCAGAACAAGCACTAAACCAGCATTATAGCGGTAATCTGCGTGTAATCACATTAACGCGTCCTGCAGTCAAGGCGTTTTATTTAGGACCGGACACACTATTTGATCTAGTGGATATTGCTAAACATAACTAATATTAAGCTAAGGTAAGCAGAATGATGTAAGTTATGTTATCATATAAGTGACCCAGTGAAGTGGAACAGACAACTTAGGTCGGTCCACTTTACTAGCTCAAATGCCAGGAATTATTAGTAGTTTGAAAACATTTGGGATCAATATTTTGTTTTGATTGTCTTCTTGGCATTAGATTAGATCAAGCTTGTTTCTCCCCACAAGAGACGACAGTTACAATGTTATGCTATGTTTATGTGTTCTTAAACTAAGTTTCTGACAATCATTTAAACCGTAGAATACACCATTTTACAAAGTCAATCTAAGATTTATAAAAGTTAGGGTTTACGATATTGTGAAGTTTCCTTTTTACATCACAATTAATTTCACAAAACCGTAGGCATATGTAAAAGTTAACGTGTTTAGAAAGCATTTTATGCCAGTTTGGATCATAAATTGGTTATGATTATTTAATATGTTATTGTTTTGGTTAACAGCCATGTAACGTTCTATAGTGTTTGTGGTATGGAGGTACATATTGTGCTAATTTTAGTTTGTTCACATTGTTAGTGACTTAGGTAAGACATTTTATTTTTTTTGTTAGCCTTTTCTGTTCCTCCATATATACTTAATACAACCATGCTAAGGGCCGTCAAATCAATAAATATTAATGTGGTTCATACTGCGACAGCAAAACCAATTAAAACAACAAAATAATTATATTTACAGAGAATTTTAATTATTTCTAATAAAAATTCTTCTCCATCCACTTTCAGATGGTAAAGTATATTATTCTAAACATGTAGTCTCTTTGCATAAAACGCCAAAGCTCCTCAGTTCCTCACTTAGTAACACAATTCTATATTCCTACATAGTTGTAGTCTCTAACATTTGGTTTCAAGCTAAAACTTACCTTCACAATGCACTTAATCCAGATCTCCAAACACCGGACTCTCAAAAAGACGTGCATATTAAAACGCGTACATTTGCGTCTCGAGTGGCGGCAGACAGTGTTTACTGTGACTCTCGTCTTGCCTGTCTGTCTGTGTCCGTGTGGCTGTGTGTCTGTCTGTGTCCCACTCAAGGAGCCATTAGCACTGAATGCGTAACTACAGCATTAAAATTCATCTGTACGTCTCTATTGCAGGCGGCGGGTGGCACCGAGATGTAACTGCAGTTAAAGTACAAAGGTTTTAAAGAAGCTTGCTTTTATTTTTGTAGTGCACGTCTTGTAGTTTTACGTGCGGTTTTCTGTTACTATAGTAAAAACTGAAGCTTTTAAAAGTTTAGGTGCGGAAGTCTTAACTTCCGCACCTAAACTTTTAAAAGCTTCAGTTTTTATAGAAATGATTAAAATTATAGAAAGACATATTTTTGGTCAAAAGTGTTTCTAGGACTTATCCTAGAAACACTTTTGACCAAAAAAATGTCTTTCTATCATTTTAATCATTTCTATTTGACGGCACGGTTGGCGCAGTGGTTAAGCGATTGACTGCTGCGCTGCGTGTCGCGGGTTCGATTCCCGCACGGAACAAATATTTGTATGACCTACATGTATTTGTTCCGAGTCTGGGTGTTTTTCTATCTATAATATGTATGTATTTACAAAAAAAAAAATAGTATATAAGTAGTTTATCAGCCATCTTGTTACCATAACACAAGCATTAGGCTGCTTAGCTTGGGACAAATGGTGCTGTGTGAAATGTCCAGGGATTTATTATTTTTATTATCTTTTGAATTATAGCACTTACATATTGCAATAAAATAAAATTTACAGACGCCAGTACATCAAGCTACCCGAAACTGTCAAATTTTCCCAATCAACCCTGAACCTAATGCTTTACCGATAAAGTTGAAAATCTATTGACAGATCGTAGTAGCTTGATGTGTTGGCGTCAATATATTGTTAGTAAGTGAGTCTTAAGTCTAACAAAATGACATCTTGTGATCAACATTACTCCTTTTTATTTTTTTCCTAAACATAATTAACCGGCATTTCCAAACCCGGCGCCATTTAACCGACGTTAACTAAAGGCAGTTAACCCTCCGCACTAAAGTACTGGGACTAAACAGCGCGCGTTTATCATACAAATGGATTTCCTGAATTAAATCCTCCATGCCTACCCACTATTAATTAAATGCCGTGATGCTTCACTGTTTTATATTTCGAGCGTGAGATTCGTGTAATGGAACATTGGGTGGTTATAAATTGCGCGCTCCGTTAAGAGTCTTGAGATTATTAAATTCATAATGTAGGATAAAATATCGAATAAATTATTGTAACTACACGTTTCTTTGAATGACCCAAAGAGAATTTTAATAAAACTCTGCAGAGTATTGTCGTGGCTGCTACATTAATTAGTTAATCCTTTTTTGAGGCACAAATGAGAGGTAACACATTTTGTCGAGTAAAATCCATGTGCTAGGGGACAAATCTATTGCACACGATTATCTTTACACGATCGGAAATTGGAGAAAGCTATTAATATGGATTTCCCTAATGATAAAAAAAAATCACACCTTGCCTTAAAACCCAACCTTCGCAAAAGGCACTCCGAAACAGTTATTTTTTTTAAATCAACTAACTGTGGACAAATAATCAGGCGATCGTTTAGTATAGGGATGACCTGAAACACAGTTTTTTATAAACCTAGCTCAGGCAGGTCACCACAAGTTATAATGTCATTACCAACGGACCTTTCATAGATAATTAAAAACGTATAAATTAAACTAGATTTTATATAAGTATTTAAGCCAATCTGTTAAGAACTTGGTACTACTAAGTATTTATAAGTTTGTAAATGTATTACTTTGTAAAAGGACCTAAATAAATGTTATTTATTTTATTTTATTTTATTTTTTAAAGAATCTTTTGTTAATAACAAAAAGTCTGAATCCTAACATTGAAGGCCTTCTTATTATATTACAAAGACAATAAATGCTGACATCTCCTAATCCTGCATCATACAAAAAAAAAATATGATTTGTATTATATGACATCGGAAAAAAGGAAAACAGAGATAAAAACATTCTCTATTAATTAAAAATGCGCGCTCCAATTGGTAACTTTTCACATAACGACCGACTCGTAGCGACGTAGCACCGTAGCGCGTAGCATCGTAGTACCGTAGCGGTGTCGCTGATGGAAAATGATTTCCGTAATTTGATTAATAAAAATACAATTTCATGTTTATGTTTTAAAATACGTAATATTTTTCGAGTCTCGATGTATATTTTCGTTTTTGATATATGGGATGATTTTAACAAGATTTTGAAATCGAGACATGCAATTAAAATTGTACGAATACGTTAACCAATAACACCGTTTGGAGTTTATAATGATTAGTCGATGTTCGTTAATGTGTGTGTTAATACCGAGAACTATTTTTACATCTTTAAAAAAGCAGTAGCCTTAACATAAAAACACTGCCTGATTGGCGCTGTTTTATAGCTTCTTGCTTAATACAATCAGCAGAAGTGTCAAAAATAACATAAATATACCTGTAAACATTTTAGAAATACAGACACGATGGGTTATTTTTATTCAACCAAGATTTCGGCGCGTCCCACGACCATGTCATTTAGTATGATTACTGCTGTTTGAAGCATTGAAAGGTTGAATCTACTCGAAGCTGGCGCGTGCGAGCAATTTCCTGCAGTTACCGTATTTTCTTCTCAAATGCACGAAAGTTTAATCAGAGCTTTCAACATGTACTGAAGGTGCTCCCTCTGGTTCCGGGAATTTTATGTTCCTAGAACTGATGGAGAAATAAAACTACCATAAAATACGAAGAAAGTGTTTCCATTTATTTATTTTGTACTAGCATCCGCTCGCAACTTCGTTTGCGTAGAATTCGGAATTCCCGCCGTTTAAAAATATGTTGCTTAAATAACGTAGTTAACGTAATTGGTTTATTTATATATGTATAAAGAGATAGATTAGGTAGGCTTAATACATTCGTGTCTGTGAAAACATGGAAATACACATAGAAAATTTCAACCCAATCGGTCAACCCGTTTAGTAGTTGACATACCGACAGCAGCGCCACTTACCGGGTCCAATTGTATTTTTAAAATAATCCAGGAAATCATCGAAATACCCATATAAAATTTCAACCCAATTGGTTCAGCCGTTTAGAAGTTAGGTATGTGAAAAACATAAGTACGGAAGGATAATTCGTACTACCCGTTGTCCTATTACCCGTTTTCCCGTAGGAATGAAGCATTTTTCCGCGGTAAAAAGTAACCTATGTTCATCAGGGATAATGTCATCTTCTAATGGTAAAACAATTTTTCAAATCGGTCCTTTAGTTTCGGAGCCTAATCAATACAAACAAACAATCAAATCTTTCCCCTTTATAATATTAGTGTAGATTCCATTTTCTTTTTAACGCTGAAACTGACAAAAATACCCTCATCATACTCTGTCATAGGGCTCTTCCATAATTCTGGTTACGTGTTGTTATGATGTTCTCCCTTTAACTATCACATCAATGCTGCAAAGATCACTTTTTGACCAAGATGCCGTGAAAAGAATATTTTATTCCTTTTCTCCATCGGGTACTATCCTAAAACTTGGACTATACTTTAAAAACGAAATAGTTAGTAATAATGTCAATAGACATCCTGTCACTTCTTAGATGAATAAAGAGATGAGACTAGAAGAGTTTTCAAGACAACTAACCCCAACTAACTTCCTCACTAAATATGAACATCTCCTCCCTAATCAATAGCTCGTTAGTCAGAGCACTATGGACTATAGTTATACCACGTGCTATAGGTAGGTGGGTAGCTAGAGATGTGCCGATACATCTTGATTACATAAATTACTAAATATCAGCTGCACAGATCTGAGGCCGATAGATGCGGATCTAGTTATGTTAGCATCGTTTGGTGCCCCGGTTTCGCTTGCGGAGGTTTAATTTGAAATATTGTGTTGTATTTTATTCATATCAAGGGTTATTTTTTATTCATTTGTTAGTGATTGACATAATAAGTTAAAAAAGTATTTTTGCTTTGAGTACGAGTAGGTTCAGATAATATATTCTCTCACATTACATTCAAAATAAATACGACATTATTAGATTCTATGATTATAGGACTTTTGCCACACACAAGAAATGAAAAACTTACAGCTAAGCCAGTTAAAAATTCAGTCTAAAGAAAAATCCAGCTTTTCACTAAAAGTAATTCGAATTTTTTGGTAAGTTTTCACACATCTAAAAACATTTAATCTCAAACGATTCAACACACAGACAAACTATCCAACGTTATTATTTTACAATGTTAATTAAGAGCGGGACAATCCGCTATCGCTAATGTATATTAGGGGCGCTTCACATTCGTCCGGCATGGTTCGGCGCTCGCGATGAATATGCATCCGTCGTAACTCGTAACTCGTGGATAAAGCAATGGTCTCTCTGAGTGGTTCGTGTGCTGCCACCGTCGACATTCTTACGCTTAGTTACGTACTGCTGATTAGATGACCTAGTTAGTTAGTGGGTTTATAGACTAGAGGTATATTTTGTTTAGTGTAGGTAGCTGTGCAAATAAATTAACAAATAAGTAACAAAAAGGCTGCCAAATTGATGAATTTTCTCCAATATGTGAGTATTGTAGAGAATTCATCAATTTGGCATCCTTTTTATTGCTTATCTTTTAATTATTCGTACTTAAATTGTATGGATCATTATAGTATACAGTTTGTACAATATGAATGTAATATAATATATTTAATTTAAAAAATACAGAAAAGGTGAAACAGAAACTGTTCCCACTTCAAGGGGATCCTCCAATTATTTTCCATCCCATCCACACAGCAGCCTGCACAGTCCCTTATATCAGCAGATCGTATGTAACGGTGTATCGCTAGTAAATCAGTCGTATCTAGCGCGACCCCTAACAACCTTGGCCGACCGCGTCCACACGGACGGACGGACGAACTAGTGGATGCAGCAACACGGGTGGGCGGACGAACTAGTGGATGCAGTGACACGGGTGGACGGACGAACTAGTGGATGCAGCGACACGGCCGGACGGACAAACTAGTGGATGCAGCGACACGGGCGGACGGACGAACTAGTGGATGCAGCGACACGGGCGGACGGACGAACTAGTGGATGCAGCGACACGGGCGGACGGACGAACTAGTGAATGCAGCGACACGGGCGGACGGACGAACTAGTGGATGCAGCGACACGGGCGGACGGACGAACTAGTGGATGCAGCGACACGGGCGGACGGACGAACTAGTGGATGCAGCGACACGGGCGGACGGACGAACTAGTGGATGCAGCGACACGGGCGGACGGACGAACTAGTGGATGCAGCGACACGGGCGGACGGACGAACTAGTGGATGCAGCGACACGGGCGGACGGACGAACTAGGGGATGCAGCGACACGGGCGGACGGAAGAACTAGTGGATGCAGCAACACGGGCGGACGGACGAACTAGTGGATGCAGTGACACGGGTGGACGGACGAACTAGTGGATGCAGCGACACGGCCGGACGGACGAACTAGTGGATGTAGCGATAACGTCTCGGCTGACCTTTATCTACAACGTGTTTCACATTACGGTGATCTTTGAGTATGATTTGATGCAACATGGATTCATTATGAAAATATATAGATTGAAATTTTCAGCAAAGGCTAAAATACTTAGGGCTCGCTTCAGAAAGCAGCAGGTACTTCTGGACACTCTGGCTCTGGCTCGTATTTGTTACAGGTTCCTCTCCTCGACCGGTGGGCTACTATTTTCACATATTTCTTAATTTGTTTTTTTTTTTAATAAAGGAAATGTGTATTTAAATGAAATTGTAATAAAAATAACAGAATACATGAGATACATGGGTATTGGGCATGGGTTTTGTTTTAATTTAGTTTTTGGTTAATACCCGACATTTGCAATATTGACGAAGATATTATGAGAGAAAACAAGATAACAATAACGATTATTTGGTGCAACAAACAATGCATCTTTACACTGGAGAGCAAACATTACTTTACTGAAATATTTTACAAATTGATCTCTTCGCCCCTACTCGCAAAACTCACAGAAGATCTACGAACAGATCAGACTTGTCGTGTGGGCAGATCCGAGAGCCCTTCTCAATAATCTCGACTGCGATCTGTAAAGACTTCCTCCACTTATCTACATACATACTTATGTACGTGCACGTCGATGTTTACCGACTCCTGAAAATTACACCATGTGGGGACGACCATACGAAAATAAATTAAATACTATCAATAGTATAGAGGTATCTTGAAATCAAATATCGACATAAAAAAGTGTTTTTTTTCATTTTTGGACAGTAGCGACTATGGGTTTTGCCAATCATCCGACAGCTACATAAAGGCACTGACTAATTGGATATTATGTATTTGATTGACGTGCCCACCTGTATGACACCGATGTATTCAGAAACTACGACGACACTGGCCCATCTGTTCGACACGTCAAAAGTTATTCTTCTTAGACTTTTCATTGGTATCATGGTAATCATGAATCCCTATCCTGACTTATAGGGAGTAATGAAGTAGAAATAATGATATAACTATATAATTAATTGAAGGGATTTGTTATAGCCAACAAGATATTTTACATCTTATTTTTTTTTTTTTTCACATCTCATGTATGCACAAGAACTAAATAAATATGTCATGATGCTTCATTCTTTGCTGGCTTATGTCTAACAGTAATGATATTAAAAACTCATAAAGATCCCAGATGAATCTTTGTACGAGTAGTAGGTAACGGCCAGATTTCTGTTTTTTTCTTTCCGAAACTCTCAGAACAAAAGTTGTTTGTTAAAAAGTTTTCCTCGACACTATTATAAAGGTATCGTGGAGGTTTTATGATTTAGAAATAATGTTGCGTATTTTTCTGTATTATTAACACAATATTAATAAATTTATTGATAATGAGCGATCATATCTACTGATGATGCCATACTGACGATACAGTCTTATTTTGGAAAATATTTTCTATTAGTAGTAGTAGTTGCTTACACACATACTTACATTAGGCTGAAAGCAATTTCTACAAATCTAATCGATGAATGTCTAGGTATGATTATGATCACAATATTGATTAAATGAGGACATATCATTATGTAGCATATTAAGAAATTTAATATTTACAGAAAGAAAAATGTAATAGTAGGCAATTCTTTAATTTTATTTAAAATCGTGAACACTCAGTATGCACGTCGCCACTCTAAGAGATTGTAATGTCTGTATGTGTAAGCAATTTATTCGTGATCGGTTCGCACTTGCGCTAGTGTTCGCTCCGTTCTTTTCAAGTAAAATGTATTTTCAGTTGTGTTCTCTTTTTACTTGCGGAACTAAGATTTATATTTTATTCAAAGGAGAGCTGTACAAGTTGAAACTTCGCCTGCTTCAGACCGACTGACAGACAGACGCTTACAAAATGCATAATTATTTATCGCGAAAGAATTCGTACGGAGACAGATAAAAGTTGGAGGAGTTATTTAAACGAATACTTGAGTGCTAGTGTTGTAAGCGGCACAATACAGACGTTGAAGCACAAACCCTAACAAAAAAATGAGTAATACTTCACACTGTTCTGTACCTATTCTGAGTTCAAACGTGTTCTGATTATCAGCAATTTCCTGTACAAATATCTACAATAACGTGTGCAAATAACATGTTTTATTACTAAATCCTGATAGCTATTGATCACACATTAAAACTTTTGCGTCGTATTGATATTGAGATAATCTATTTGTACCTCTCTTAGAAACAAATCAAATGAACCACAGAATGCGGTTGCATCATTCTGTCCGCCAGATTTAATATCATCTCCCCTCTGTAGGGAGGGGGTGGGGAGGAGAGTGCACCTCTCAGCAAACAGCGGAAGTAGCAATAATCTTAGCGGAAAGACTCAGTCAAATATAAACCGCCGTTGTATCAAATATTAATTGTGAAGCGGCTGAAATGTCTTTGAGGAGAAAGGAAGGTAATGTTGACCAAAAGGGGGGAGATTTTTTTTTTTAACGTTTATTTTAACAGTAAAGAAAATTGGACAGTTTTATACGCTAACTAGTAGTTGCCCGCGATTTCATCTGCTTTCATTTTGTTTTTCATCAATTACTGATCAACTTAATAAAAAACTTAAGACAACGTATGGCCTCAACTTCTAGGTCGTAAGCATGAAATTTTCTACACAGGCAGTTCCTTATAACTAAGGAAGGCTTTTTGTCTTAAAGGGGTTAAATAGAGGATGAAATTTTGTACAGAAATTCAATCGGGTAAACGGCTAGTTTTTCAATATAAATTAATATCCACGATGAAAAGTATTCGATGTCCTTTTTAAGGTCTAAAGCTACGTCTTTGTAAGATCTCATAACGATAGGTCCCATGGTTTAAGCGTAAAAAGGCAACAGACATACAGACAGTATGGATGTACGGATTAGTACACACGGCTACATATCAAGTTAAACATTTCCAGTACAAGCTGACCTCTTATTGTAAGGCAACCCAAACCAATGCGAAGTCAGCTTAAGCTGGAAACTTATAGCTTGAAATGTAGGCGTGCGTACCTATGGATATGGATTGTATCGGTTAGTTCAGTGGAATATGAGATCGGTCGCTCGTGAGCGCCGTGAGGACCAGACGAAGGAGTAGTAGACCAGCCGGTCGATTCTGTAAAAAACTCACCATGAAAACTTGCGTAGAATGAGCTGTCAGTGACATTCAACTCATGCTACGGATTGACCAAGCATACATTTACAATCATAATCGATATTTTAATAATATTTTTTACGCTAATTCTATTGATCATTTTATATAATTTCAAAGCTAGTATTTTAGATGTCAAAACATTATTATTTTGTGGGGTTTTAAAATAAAATAGCTAAACAGGAACTCTCAATGTTGTTGTTTTTTTTTTTTCCTAGACTAGTCCGTATATTATAGCCTAAGGCGCGAGCGCGTCACGCACGAACAATTAAGACTGATGAAAATACCCTTCGACATTGTTCGTTATTAAAAGCGATTGTAGATCGAGTCTAGTAAAGACTGCGACGATGTTCAGCGTTCTTATTAACCCAAATCTACTCAATTAGAGGAGATATCCGAGTGTGTCAAGTCACCGAGTGCTAACGGTGTGCCTATCTGACGGACCATAGAATTTAATCCCACGTAGTTTGTGTGGCGTGATCACTTCACCCGATTCACGAAATATCGTGAATCGGGTTTATAGTCTAGGAAAAAAAAAACAAAATTGAGATTTCGACTAATTTCTGTTTTGCTATTTTGTTTTAAAACCCCACAAAATAGTAATGTTTTGACAACTAAAATACTAGCGTTGAAATTATATAAAATTATCAATAGCATTAACATATTTTTTTTTTTTATTAAAATATCGATTATGATTGTAAATGTATGCTTGGTCAATTCCAGGTGGGATGACACTGACCGTTCACTCCACACTCACTTCACCTAAGTTTTCACGGTGATGTGGTTACAGAATAGCACTGCAGTTAGGTAGCGTGCACTCATTTCTTATCAAGTAAGCCAATTAGTTTACAAAAAAAAAAAAATGATTTATATGGCTACTGATTAATACTTAAATAAATATGATGTATATTATCAGAGCCGTACCGAGGTCGATTGACAAAGAGGCAATGATTAATTAAATGGTCTGTGGTAAATCATCACGTGGTAATTCAGTTCGCTTGTACCTGGAAAAAAAAAGTTTATTTGCATGTACAGACGCCAGCACATCAAGATACTACAATCTGTCAAATTTCATTAATAGGTTTTCAACTTTATCGCCAACACAATCAGTTCAAAGTTGATTAGGAAAATTTGATATTTTCGGGTAGCTTGATGTGCTGGCGTCTGTAAAATTTCTACGGGTCATAAGTAGGATTTAAAATTGGTTAGTTTCTTGCGCCCAGTAAGAGCGTTTAGAAGTCATAGAAAATTACACGGTAGAGGAAAGGGGGAGGGGGTAGAGTTATTCATTAAGGTTGATTGGTAGAAAATACCTGTGGCATTAAGTCCGCATCTATAAATTTGTGTGAAAATTAATAAAAAATAAATGATAATAAAAACATATTCAATACTTTAAACCACATCCAACTTTCCACGTAGTTATACTTCCCTGCGTCAGCAATATCCGAAGCCACGTACATCTAAGAACGTGTCTTTGGTGCATCGAATAAGTAATTTTCCTTAAACTTTTGTAGATTTATGAGGAAAATAAAATGAGAAAAGAAATACCTACATAGCTTATAATGCGTGTTTATTTAGTTCGCTCCGGGTGGTAATTACGTTTATCAGATTGAAAAATGACGTAAGATTACAAACTTGAAAATAATTGTTATTTCCTGTAGGTAACCTACTCCCAAACCAATACAGAATCGTTATGTCACGACATCTCATCGCTGCAGCATCGCAGTATTTTTCCTCTCTCGTACAAAAACAGGGATGCTCCCGAGTTCCCTACTGTAGGTACCCATTCGTTTGTCGTATTCACAAAAACTGACACCAACAGACATCATTTATCTTCGGCATCATAAGTTGCAACTAACGGCCGTATCACGCGACGGCGCCGCACTCCGGTGGTGTGATAGTTGCGCAATCGTTTCTTTACTATACCGGGTGAATAATATAGGTGAAGCTATTTTTGTTATAATTATACCATTTAAACATTGTTTCATCGGTCTTGTTTTCGTTTGCTTGTTAGCTGAGTATTGTTTTTTTATGCGATGATCAGGTCGGTCAGTCTTTATTAGATTATTAATTGGGATATTGTCCGTAGCAGCTCGTAGTATTGAGCCCGGTTTGTGGCAGTTCAATTAATCAGCCATTTATGTAATGTACAGACGCCAACATACCAAGCTACCCGAAACCGTAAAATTTTCCCAATCAACTTTGAACCTTATACTTTAGCGATAAAGTTGGAAATATATTAAAGAAATTTGACAGATTGAAGTAGCTTGATGTGCTGGCGTCTGTACATAATGTAATATGTTCCTTTACTATACACCTCCGTCTTCACCTCCCAAGAACAAAGGAATTATGCCGTAAACATAAACAAACAAAAACTGCCTGTACGTAGGTACAGTCAGGAAAAATAATAGTTAAGCAAACTGACACCCTACATCAATTTTCCATATTATAGCTGTTTCGTGCAAGTGTCAAAAATGACAATTCGCTTAGTAAATGATTTCCCTGACTTTATGTTAGGTATAATCAACACGAGTATATGTACAGACGCCAGCACATCAAGCTACCCGAAACTGTCAAATTTTCCCAATCAACTTTGAACCTTACATAGGTTAAAGCGATAATGTTAAAAATGTATTTTATAAAAATTACAGATTGTAGTAGCCTGATGTGCTGGCGTCTGTACATTCACATTTAATAATGATATCATAATCGTAGAATCTTGTTATTACAAGTAATAAGTCGATTATATCTGAAATACATCAATGTCGTTACACCTGTGTAAATATTAAAGTATTAACTCTTATCGTAATACTCTCTCAACACGACTATGTGAAGGAATTACTATTATCATATCGGTTATATTTAATCGATTCGAGAATTTAATTAATCCCCGTAGGTACATTTTGATAAATCGATCATGTAATGTTTTTATGACTTTATTGAACGTAAGTACTTAAAATATAAATAGCTGATACAGGCGATTGTTTAGATAAGTATTGTAAATTGTGTTCATGACAATATTATCAGGAATTGATAACATTGACATTGTTTTAATGTTATCGTATTGATCACGATCATTTTTATTGCAGACAAAGTCAATAGATGGCGTTAAGAGTCGAAAACATAGCTAATTTTGTTTAAATATCAACACCGGTCAGCTACAAAGTTGAAAATTATTTTTGATCGCCTGTAATGTTTACAGACGATTTTATTTCACAAGTAGGTTACCCATAATATTCAGATCAAATTACAGCTAAGCTGCTTGGCAAAAAAGTTATGGTTTTAGCGATTGATCAAACATTTCATTGGTGTTATTACAAAATCCACACGAACTGCGGCTAAACTCGGTCAAATTTTTAAGGTCATATACAAATATTTGCTACCGTGCAAAATGCAGAATGTTGAAAAGAAAACATATTGATGGATGCTCTTTTTGCCAATAAATATAAAGTGATTTAGAAAATAAGCCGCCACGGCGGGACTGTCAGCGCGCTCACTCATGTTTCTACAATTCGGATGTTTATTGACGTATCCATACAACTCCGTGACATGTTACACAATAATATCCGATATGTTATCTTGTCCCGATGAAATCCATCAAGTCAATATGGTAAATAATGATCAAAGTATTTAACAAAAATAAAATTGTTGTCATTTGGGAACCAATAAATATTATGATTTACAGCATGTAGAATCTTAATTTGCTATTCATCAAAACTGAATACTTAATCCAGAACCGGCTTGTTGTACCTACACTGCAACAAAACAACCCCTTTGTTTTATTTCTATAATAAACCATGAACATTATTTGCAACTGCTAGTGCGACCGGTTGTGGCGCCGTTTTCCACCATAAACCGCTGTCACACTAGTTCCATCCCACGTCACTCGCTCCATCACTGTCAAAGTCCGGCACGGTACAGCGGCACGGCACGGCACAAAAAGTGTAAGTGTTCGAGTGGCACACTTTCATAAATCTCACGCAGATGCCGTAGGTAACCGCTATAAATTCACTAAACGCCAACTAGAGTATTGTTGAGACCGCTCCAAGGTGGGAACGGTAGCGGAATACATAACATGATAATTATTTGTTCAGACGCCAGCACATCTAGCTACCCGAAACTGTCAAATTTTCACAATCAATATTGAGCCCTATTCTTTAGCTATAAAGAAATTTGACAGATCGTAGTAGCTTGATGTGCTGGCGTCAGTACATAATAATTGTGCAGTGGTAGATATACAGAACATATAATATTGTTAATATCATACTATCTAAAACTACGTTCTTATAAAAACATAAATTCTGATTCTGGTACGAGGGCTACTAGAGTTTCGAGCTATGGAAAAATCCCCTTTTAATGAAACTGAATAATGTACCTACTAATGTATCCGTACTGATAACAAAGAATAGATATGATCTCTTGGAGAGACACATTGATAGCAAAACAAAATTAAAAAAGTACAAAAGCCATACGCACAGGCTATTAAGAAAATATTGCATCATAAACTATTTTTGCATCTTGCTTTTTTTTTGTACTTCGATCCGGATTCTTATCACTGCATGATTGGATCAAGAACCGTATATTTTTTGTTGTTATCTGTCGTTAGAATTTATTAAGTAGCTTAAGTGCGCCAATCAATTTGATAAAAATCAGCAGATAGGGAAATACAATCACGTTAGCAAATCATAGACTATTATTATTAGCTGTTCAGTAATGCTTACTGCACTTTGACTGTGTGTGTCACTGGTGTCAATCGTGTTAAACTGTTAACACAAGCAAATTATGTAATTACCTACTAATTGAAATAACAGATGCCTACAACAAACAATAGTGGCGACGATGATCCTTAACACAAGGTAATCGATAAATTTCAACACACAAAATTTGTTATACTCGTAGAAAAGTCATGTTAATGCACTGTAAGTTCACGCTCGAGGAGCCAAATGAGCCGAACGGCAGAGCAGTCCAGATCTCTACGTACTGGTCGGAGAAAATATGAGACATTGATATAAGAGGAAGACAAATCATCATCATCATTCTAGAGGTAGTTGCTGAAAATCAGCGCTGTTGACGATAGGTTCGGCCAAAGTCACAGCATATTGCTGAGCAACGACCTGTTCTTGCACAGATGCGACGCACGCATGGCACATATGTAAGACGCACGGCTTTTTATACTTATTATTATTATTGTTTGTTACAAAAGTAGTTTTTTTTCAGTTTGTTTTGATTGTTATTGTTTAGTTGCCATCTGCCGGTGTCGCGGGTGCATCATGATTAATGTATGTGTTGTCTTTGGTCCCTGGCCCTGACATCAAGCGCTTGAGTACGAGGCTTTTGGCTACGTTGTATATTTATGTCTTTTTAATTTTTTATTATTTTGTTTTTTATTTGTAACGTGCGTTTTGTTTGTGCAGAATAAACGTTTTTTCTTTCTTTCTTTTTTTCTTTAAATCAATCAATCTGTTTAGCTTTTTCCTAACAATGTTTGGGTCGGCTTCCAGTCTAAGTGGATGCAGCCGAATACCAGTATTTTACATGGAGCGTCTGCCTATCTGAGCTGATCCACAACCCAAATATTGATCCGACTTTCAGCACCCTTAAAACAAGAGCGGGCCATAGCTGACGCCCTACGGATCAAGACGTTTCAAACATTACCATTCATATTTTAATTCCTCGCCTTCCTCTCATTACATTAACCACATCCATATCTCAACGGGGGCTCAGCACAGAGTAAAAGATAACGATTGAAAGATTCCCCACCAAGCCGATAGGCGCTACGTTACAGGACATGTGTTTTTGATAGCCTTACCCCCACCGTCCCTCGCCCCCGGGGGCTGGGTGTTTTATTCAAAGTCATCCCCCATTGTGAGGCTGAGTTTTTTGGTTCGTTAAATACGGGAGTGGATGATTGATACGCGATTGTGCCGCTAGTCAACTTACGAGTCAAGTTTACTTCTATATGGGGAAATGATAAAAGATGATCGTTTGCGTGTGCGCTGATGTGATGTTTTACGGTATATGTAAAGAAGTTTTTACCCTTAGACTCCGCACAAAGCCATGGTGGCCGGAGGCTTTGTATATTTCAGTGAGTGCCCAAGGTGTCTTTGTCAATGTTATTTAAATTTTTCAGACGTATTCTGTGTGTCTTAGAACGAAGGGAAACATATCAAACTCAGACGTAACACAACTGAATCAACCTTATCTGTCAGAGATAACAAAAGAATAAGGAAAAAATAAACTTGTTTAACAATACAACGATTTTTACGGTCACTATCTCACTTCCCCATCGTTCACAGGGTGTTACCCCTTATGTGGATAAAAATAGCTTCAGCAGAGATATATTCATTCATTCATCCCCACACCCACATACCTGTGTCAATCGGCCTATATCAAGTTGTAACAAGGCTTACAACCATAGCTAATTTATAACACAAACCAAAATATACCTTATTTCGTAGACATAAAGTGTTTGTGATGTGAATAGTATTTGTTAAAATGTAAGGTGCGGGCTACACCTGCGTCCAGCCATCCTTCACCGATAAACCGGTTGGCGACGCATGGACGCTATTCGAATAAAGATAGGTTAATAGTGTGTACTGAGCTTTATCATTGAATGAAGCAGATTAAAAATTTAATACTTGTGTGATACGCTTTATTTTCGCGTCAATGAGTGAGCAGATCGGGTGATTCATGTTATTTATAATTATGGTTGTCATGAAATAATAAGTTAATTTGCTGCAATCGGAGAAGTGTTGCTAAATTACCA
Organism: Eremobia ochroleuca; assembly: GCA_949629135.1. Classification (NCBI taxonomy): domain Eukaryota; kingdom Metazoa; phylum Arthropoda; class Insecta; order Lepidoptera; family Noctuidae; genus Eremobia; species Eremobia ochroleuca. Next base: position 574,729 of record OX451402.1, on the reverse strand, counting down.
TACTTTCCCATGAATAATGTAACTCATAGTCACTGAAATGATTCGAAAAGGATACCTTCCAATTAAACTAATAACGTCATTATCGAAATGTTACATCATGTACAGGGTTTCAAAGCATATGTTAAGTACCGTGAAGGGTCCCCTCGACCAAAACCCCAACCCCAGGAAAAAAAGCAGCGTCACGCGAAATCATTACTTTCAACCTTAAGCAAACCTGCCCGCTAACCGCTCCAATAAGTACCGAAGTGTTGCCGCTAGAAGCCGTGCATCGTCAAGATGCATTGTGCCGACGCCTCGCCATTAACCAACACTAGTCGCGCGTCCGTAATTGGACAACAAACTATTTGATCGGCTGTCCCGCTCGTGTGTACTTAGCCTTACCTACATTCACGACCTCAAATGAGTGCACTGCAAATTAAGCTTTAAAGGGTCACAAATAAAGCTTATTTTGGAATGAATAATAAGTGGAAATATTGTTCAGTACAAGTTATTGTATAGTGTTATAGACTCGAAATCAGATTGCTGGATGTGGTGTCAAGAGCTTCTCAGTAAGACAAATACGAGGCGTAGGTATTTACATACAATCTGGCAGGTATCCTAGTGTAGTGGTGACTGAAATTACCCAAAGAAACGTTTATAAATAAGGGTATACAGGGTGAAATTAAATTAGCTAGCGAAACTTAGCAAACGTATATATTCATATCGCTATCAAAACATGATAAAACAAAAAAATAATTAATTCATTTTTTTTGTACTCGTAAGGTCATCAATTACAGTAAATAGCACCACTGCACCACTTGAAACATCAGTTTTAAAATCAGTTTTTTTTTTGTTATAATCACAGACGTTATTGCTATCGACATCTAAACACGATAAAACAAAATAAAACGGATATTCTACAAACTAACGGCCCTCGATGACCCAAAAAAAATCAAATCTTTGTTATTTTTATACATACCTATCGCGTTTAGATACTCGTATCGATACCTATCGTGTTTAGATATTTATTTATTAATAACTATCACGGTTTCATAGTTTCGCTGGCTAACTTAATTTGACCCTCTATAGTTTACCCAGTTCCTAATGAGGTAGATAGGTATCCAAAAAACTTTGAACTAGTATGAAATTGCACGGAATCAGAATAACGTTCTAATAAAAGACGTAAAAGTTAAGTTGGATGAAAGGAACCTTTCCTGGAAATCTGGTATCGACAAACTCTAATATCCCCTAAATTGTTTAACAACGCGTTGGAAGACGTCTTCAAGACGCTGGACTGGACTGGACAGGGGATCAACGTGAACGGCGAGTACATCTTACATCTTCGATTTACCGGTGACATCGTCATAATGGCAGCGAGAAACGCCAGCGAGAACAGTTAGATCAAATGCTGCACAGCCTAAATGGGGCCTCCCGGCGGGTTGGCCTCGGCATGAATTTGGACAAGACAAAACTCATGTACAACTCGCACGTCTTGCCGAGTCCAATCCACATCGAATGGTCGCTTCTCGAAGTTGTGAAGGATTATGTCTACCTAGGGCAAGTCATCCACCTCGATAGACAGAACTTTAAGCAAGAGGCAGACAGAAGGATCCAGTTGGGTTGGCCAGCATTTGGAAAGCTTCGTCAAGTCTTCTCGTCGCCTATCCCTCAGTGTTTGAAGACTAAGGTCTTCAACCAGTGCGTCCTGTCTGTCGAAGGGCCGATGGCCGGCAGAGCAGACGAGTCCTGGAGTAGAGACCGCGCATCAGCAAGCGTAGTGTGGGACGCCCCCCAGCTAGATGGATGGACGACCTAAAGAAGGTAGATGGGGGAGACGTATCAGCAAGCGTAGTGTGGGACGCCCCCCAGCTAGATGGACGGACGACCTAAAGAAGGTAACTGGGGTAGACGTATCAGCAAGCGTAGTGTGGGACGCCCCCCAGCTAGATGGACGGACGACCTAAAGAAGGTAGCTGGGGTAGACTGGATGCGGAAGGCGTAGGACTGGATGTTGTGGCGCAACCCGGGAGAGGCCAGCAGTCCAGCAGGTCCAGCAATGGACTGCGATAGGCTGAGTTGTCAAATTGATAGTTTTGATGATGATTTTTTACTTTATATTGACGCGAGTATGTTCAAGTATTGATGAGTCTGCCGTCACATTATAAATATAAATTCAGATTTTGTTGGTGTAGTTACAGCAGAAATCACTTTAAAACAACCATAAAAGCGACGACCTCTAAATCTCGTCCGCTCACAAAGACAAGTGCGTGACATTAAAAACAATTATGCGTTCGTTGGCAGCATCGGGCCATAAAGTGCGCGGTGGTGGCGCGGGCTTCGGGCGTCGGGCCACTTAACAGATTGGTCCAGAAGGTCGCCTCTATGCGACGAGTGAAAAGGAAGGCTCGCACATAAGTCGCACGTTTACAGTGCAAGCCCACTCACGACTGCCATTTGTTTCACATACCTTATTTGAGGCCGTTTGTACACGACAAAATTTCTTTACGGTACGGCGTATAACCCACGCCGTACAACAAACGTGTTTGTGCACAAGCTTCCATAGTGATCCATACAACACTGACGAACCGTGCCTAAACACGGTGTATAAACCGCGCCGTAGAAAAAAACGTTTCTGTCAACAAGCTTTCATAGTGGTCCATACAACACAGACGACCGAGCCTACACACGGGGAATAAACCGTAGTTTTTCACGGCATGAAAAACGTCTGTGTACAAAGGCCCTGAGATCGCCTTACGTAAACGTCTATGTACTCGTGCGCCGCACGTTTTCGCTCGTTGTATGAAGCCGTCCTTCTGTAAATAGCTACTTTGTGGTCACGCAGCAGTGCGGGCGTCGGCCAAACTGTTATGGCTTTCTTTTAAACATTACGGCGTCAGGGGTTAGTGAGCAGAGAGTTGGCAGGGTTGGCACGACGCTCGACTTGTATCGACGCGATGTGTGGATAGAGACATGCCTACTAACTGCTATATTGAAGTGCATAGCTCGTTGGTTAGTTGAGAAATGGTAGGCTATAAATAGTTTGCGGGTCAAGTTATAAAATTATGCGTTTTACGCAGACATTACTTTTGTTAAAAATTGTAAATAATTTCCTAACAATACCTCTGCACTGTTTCTATTCCTGTTTGGATTCATTCAGTTTCTGATGAAATGCTCTTTACCCTCATGTAACGTAGATTTGACCAAGTAGTTGCTTCGTGTCCCCGCTGAAAATAAGACAGCTGACCTTGCTGAAATGTAGTGTCTAACACCGATTACACACACCGGACAGATACCGATATACAGATTGTGTTCTAAGCTACAGATGAAAATCTTCTTACTACATCCCACAAAACGCACCAACCCACCACATCTAGTTAAACTCCGTTCTCAGTCCAACATTACTAATAACAGCAAATAGTCACAAACTTCCCGCCAGTGCACCATACATTGCCGCATATGCACTGCAATACTCGAGCGCTCTGCAGCCGAAGCACGCAACATAATACGTACAACCAGCAGACTAACTTACTAATAACATACGTATCCAAGTATCTGCAACTCAATGTGCAAGTTGAGGAAACATAATATTATTGACTTGGTTCCGAAAATTATTATCATGAAGTTTGATTTATTTGTTATTATGCCTAACACACTCGTCTCAGGCGTGGGACTCTATGGGTCTGAAGTAACTTAGTGTGGTTTTGAATTGTGTGCTCCCCGAACAAGTACAGTCAACTGCACGTCCCCGATTTGACGTTAGTACGGAGTACGGAGTTGAAACGGAACCGTAGTACGGAATTTGAATAGAATAAAGAGGCCATACTGAACTACAGTCTGTTAAATATAGCTTGATACCTGTGACGTTAGCGACTTCATTTTAAAGACAGCTACAGAAAAAAAATCTGTTGAAAAAGTTCAAGTTTTTCAATATTAATAAGACATTTGTATTAAAAAATACAACAATTTTTCAAAAAAGAACACGTTATTATAGAGATACTAATAAAAACCAAGGTAATTTAAATTATTTTTAACTTTTCTTAAAATATATTTCTTGGTTAGCTTACTTTATCAACACTTTTTTAAGACTGTTAGGGATGTATAAAAAAATGACAGACGAATATCGATAAGATAAATGTATGCAAATTTTATTTATATAAAATTAATAATATTACAAATATAATAATGTTTTCATAACAGATCCGTATTTTTTAAGTCAAGCAATACTGCGCGACCAACCATGCCATGCAGGCGCCATCTTTGTTGTGTCAGTACGAGTGGCACCGCCCACCGCGACGCCTTGTATGCGCTACTGTTACGTGATTGTTATTGTTTTCTCGTTATTGTTGTTACTTTGTTAAGTTTTGTTGTTATCTCGTTGTTATCTTACGATAATGCCGAAAAGGACAAAAAAAACTGTTTTGAACAGTGAAAGTCGTGAGTTTGTAATCCGTTTGCGAGAGTATTTTGAGCGCGAGAATCAAAATGGCGGACCGCTACTACCACTGGAGCAAGTATGCAATAGAGTTGCTGACGCTCTTGGTATCGGACGAACAACAGTGTCTCGAATCAGCAAAGAAAAATATGGAGAACCGTCAACTGAGATGGCAGCCGAAGACGAGGAAGGTACCCCATTATTATCAACGCCAAATAAAAAAAGGAAAAAAGTTTCCCCAGTCACCGACATTGACGATTTTGATGCCGCTGCAATTCGAAATCATATTTATGCATATTACGCACGTGGTGAATTTCCCACTTTAAATAAATTAGTCATATCGCTTAAAGATTCAAGTTTGTTCAATGGAAGTAAACCGTCATTATCCAAGATTTTGAAGAAAATCGGTTTTACTTACAAAAAAAGTGATAAACGAAAAATTTTAATGGAGCGAACAGACATTGCGTTGGCTCGCATTGACTTTCTGCGCAAAGTCAAAGATATAAAAGATTGGGACAAAGTAGTTTTTCTTGATGAAACATGGCTCAACGCGAACCACACTGTGTCAAGATCGTGGACAGACGACAAAGCCGAGTCGACCACCAAGGTGCCCGAAGGCAAAGGGCAAAGACTAATAATTGTTCATGCGGGGACATCGTCAGGTTTTGTGCCCAATTGTTTACTGGCGTTTAAATCTGTCAAGACAACAGAGTATCATGAGGAAATGAATTTCGAAAAATTCCAGGAGTGGTTTTTAAATCTATTACATAATTTGAATGGACCCCATATCATTCTGATGGACAACGCTCCATACCATTCGGTTCAAAAAGACAAGGCACCTACGACGAGCAGTCGAAAAAGCGACATTATAACATGGCTCCAAAACAAAGGAGTAGATGCCAACAATGGTATGCTAAAAAAAGAATTGCTGAGATTAGTTAGCATTCATAAGCCCCGAAGGCCAATTTATATTTTAGATGAGATTGCAAAGGAAATGGGCCACACCGTTATCCGCTTGCCACCATACCACTGCCAGTACAACGCGATTGAACTGATCTGGGCTCAAGTCAAAGGTTCGTATCCATTCTAATACTAATATTATAAATGCGGAAGTTTGTTTGTTCCTCTTTCGCGTCATCATAACGGAGCAATGTTATGCTGTGATTTTTGTATAGAGGTAGATAAGTGACAAGGCTACTTTTCTATAGGAAAATATTTGAATCCCACTGAAAAATCTATGAGTTTGTGGGTGAAACCGCGGGGCGGAAAGCTATTTATCTATAAAAGTTAATAAAAAAATATTCTTAGTAGGTTTCTTTGCTTGGTCTAATAACTCTTTCTCTTTTTTAGGTTACGCTGCGAGACATAATGTAGCGCCGCCTTTCACAGCAAATAAAATGTTGACTTTGCTACACCAAGCTTGTGAACATATCAAGGCTGAAGATTGGAAGAAGGTAGTTGAGAAGACCAAAAACGTCATTCAAAACGATTGGGAGCGCGATGTTAATTTTGACAGCATATGCGATCAGGAATTAATTATTAACTTACAGGACTGCTCCAGCGATGAATCGGACTTTGAAATTGATCTCGGCTGTACTCCTTTAAGCCAATAAAATTATATTAAATAAAATTTCTTTTATTTTAAGAAAATTCCTCATTACAATATAAATATCGATAAAATACGATAGGACGTCCCATTCCTAGAAATGTCATTCTGACAAACGTCACAGGTATCAAGCTATATTTAACAGACTATAGTTTTGTTACCACTGACGGGCGGCCTTCTGTACAGCGAACCCTTTTCTTTCGAAAGGTTTTCAAGTGTACAAAGTATAACGTAACTGTAATTAAACAAAGTAACTAAAATGAATTTTATATTTTGTATGGATGCTTGTACCTAGCGCAAGCCTCCATACAAAATATAAAATTCGTTTCAGTTAGAAAGTCACTCGCGCATTAGAAAGCAAAAGCATTCATACAAAAAACGGCGCACGCGGCGGCGACTCTTTTTCTCTAAGTACATCACTTACGGTAAGAATAGCTATTTTTCTTAAACTGCCTCCCACTGAACCTCAGATAATATTCCCACCAAAATCTCTCCTGTGTGTTCCCGAGGTGAGCATCTCGTGATAGTTGCCGACGAACTCCGGCCCACTAATAACAGAGTAATGAGAACACGCAGCGTTATTGCACTAACGCAACTTTACCCGCTCACCGCGTGGCCACAAGCTACAGGAGATAGCGGGTGGATAAGATCACTTTAAGCAGATCGTGTGTTACTGTATTTTCGTCAAAAGGACCAATCGCATTAGTATATTAAGGCAACAATTAATATCGTCACAGTAAATGTTTAGTTTTAGGTGTAAAAAGCAACGGCTTTTTAAAAGTTTACAACAGCTGATTCAGTGTTATTATTTGTGTTTGTGGTTAAGTAACAACAGCCGCGCGGGTCGATCGATTATTTTAAGCTGCGCTTGCCGCGGTTGCTCCGTGGATGAATTACTTTTACATACCAAGATCCCTAGGAGCCTCGGCAAGCGCGTTAAGCCGTTGGTCCCGGCTGTAATTCGTATATCTTTGACAGTCGTTACGGGTTGTTAGAAGTCCGAAAGTCTGACCCAGTCTTACTAAGGGGTTACCCAATAACTGGGTTATGGATGTCAGATAGGCGAACGAAGAACGCTATTTGCGACGTTGCTAACTTTCTGATTGCCCTTATAAGTACGCTTTTGTACCTTTTATGGTGCATTAAGTTTAATGAATAATAATCGCAAAAAGTAATTCCACTCAGTGCACTGATTTCAACCGCACTTGGGCGAATATACAACATTTTGTTTCAGTGTGGTTAGTGGAAGTTCTCAGGTGCGGTTCGTCTAAGTGCGGTTGAAATCAGTGCTCTGAGTGTCCCATCCCATCTGGTAGAATCTAAGTTAGGGGAAGGTGACATTAGCGGAGCAGCCAGCATTATTTTTAGTAGTGATGTGGTGGCACCGTGTTCTCTAGAAACACTCACAGCTCTGGAGAGTAAACACCCTGCTGCAGTGGATGGCCTTCTTTTCCCGAACCCCTCATCCTCATAACCACTCCATCACCATTACAGGTCGAAAATTGGTCACAACCGTTTGCTCCCTGCTGGCTAAGGGTAAGTGGGAGTAGGGTCTATGGCTTCATGCACTACCTTAGTCCAACATAGGCACTTTGTTCGACGACAATACTTTCCGCCTCGCTGCTTTCCTGCGACTAAGAGCTCCTTGCTGTTCTCCTCATCGCTCTCACTGTGGCGAAGATGTCAGCAGTCTCGGACACCACGGCCTGTCTTGCAGCCGAAGTGCGAGTCGCTTAGCGCGGCACGCGAACATTAATGATATTATCCGTCGAGCTCTTGTCATCGTCGGCGTTCCAGCTGTATTAGAAGGCAATGGTTTGGCTCGCAACGATGGCAAGAGAGCGAACGGTATGTCTTTATTTCCATGGAAGGTGGGTAGGCCTTTAGTGTGTCATGCAACGTGTGTGCCGTCCCATCTTCCTGGCTCGGCATGTGGCACGTCATTGAAATAGGAAGATAAAATCATTGAATATGCCACATCAAATTACAAGAGTCAAAAAATAGAAAAAATAATCAGTAATAACTGATGAAAATTGTAACTGAACCAATTTTGGCATGCAGTTAGCCTAAAAGTGCAAAGAAATGCATACTCTAATAATTTTTCATTTAAAATCATAACAACGTCGCCCTATCCTCCTGTTTACACCACTATGCACGTCTAAGGCCAGCTCACGGCAAAATATGTGCAGTAATTAAATGTTTTATCCATTACACCCCACCCTGGACGGAAGCCGGCGTAAATTACATAGGGGTCGGCTCAACGCACTAAGTCTTAAGGTGATTTACTGCCAGATATTGGCGCCCAGTCTTTAGCTATACGTGTTTATGTACCTCTTCCTCTTGAAATAGGCAGGCTTCCAAATATTCGGGGCTTGCAAGTCGTGACTATAGCTACAGTGGTAAGTGATAGCCTATCTGACCGTAATGACTTTTAGATGAGCCCGAAAGTGCCTGACATTTTTGGCGGAGACATTGTAGGGAGCAAGTGCTTCTTAATCAGTCTTTGAGGATTTTTTGGAACCTAACTGACTTTTTTTTACAGTTGACTAGATATTTTTGGCGGAGACATTGTAGGGAGCAAGTGCTTCTTAATCAGTCTTTGAGGATTTTTTGGAACCTAGCTGACTTTTTTTTACAGTTGACTAGATATTTTTGGCGGAGACATTGTAGGGAGCAAGTGTTTCTTAATCAGTCTTTGAGGATTTTTTGGAACCTAACTGACTTTTTTTTACAGTTGACTAGATATTTTAGCCATTGTAATTTTAATAACTTTCTTTTCACTTAAAAATATCCACAACCTTATGAAAGCAATGGTTAAATGTAATCTAATCCGAACCAGAACACGACATTCCCAATTGAGACAAAACCCTCCTAAACCTTATCTGCAGTTATAAATCTCGGAGGCTTCACTATCGGATCTGTTATAGTGTCTTTAGGTCCTTATTACTTGGGCCTTAGTTCCACTTGCGTTTATTTCATCGAAAGCAATACCGACCTGCAGTTAGCGAAGTCAAGGCACTTGGAATAAGTTGCAGACGGAAGTCTTAGGAAGTAAGACTTCATGTGCCGTCGAATTGGGGGGATTTGGGTGACAAATGGGGGGTTTATGGAGATGGCCATCAATTTTGTGTTCATGACTTGCAGTAAAGGCACTTCTATCAATAAGAAAGGAAATATTCTCCTTTGTCATCTGACAAAATAATAAAAATCATATCAACTATTTTATAAATATTTCATGAGGAAGCAACTACCGTTCGTTTAATGAAAAACAAGCCGATTACAAAGAAACTTTTCTTGAGTTTTCTTTAATACTTAATCCAATTTAGTAGAAACAAGAACAAAAGGAAATAACTAATTAATTATGTACCTACTACATCTGTTCTGTTAGCTTGTAGGTATAGCATCAAATAATACTTAAGCTTAAAAAGTAAGTTTTATAAGATCAGCAACAGTGTAACAGGAGACATCCGTCCTTATCGCAAGTTATAAATCTGGTGAGCTCAGTTATCAGGGCTCACCGTGTCACAATGACGTCACTGACGTTTCCGGCCTCGAACCGCACTTAAGCCTCCTTGCCGGCTAGTTTTTATTTCAAATTTGAGGGTAGATAAATATGATGGTAGTTTTTGAGAGAGAGTTCTTTTTATGAGATTTTATAGCTCAGTAATCTGTAGACTGAACTAACAAAGGTTTTATCCTATTGAGACATTTTACTACGTACGAGTAGTATTTCTTTTGTGATACTTTTACTTTGCCTATGATAACTTCATCTATCGGTGCATTAATATAATAATAATAACAATCAATTCATTTATTTCAGGTAACTAACACCCATTAATAGGACACGTTTAAAATCAAGTAAAATCAGATAAAATTCAAATTAAATAAAATCAATACAAATCAGATTAAATAGAAACAGAATAAATGAAATTAAGTAAAATCAAAACAAAATAAAGAATCAAAATAATAAAATTAGTAAAAATAATAAAATTCTTTGTACGACTTCAATAGCACTTTAATTTTCGTAACAAAACCGCCGTTGGCAATATTGTACTGACACAGACGTGTGATCAAAAACCTGTCCAATCCCACCAATCCTGAATCCAACGCAAACATGAAGGGTAGAAATCAATAGAGCAGCGCATTCGTGCCGTGACGGCTGCCAAACGTATGAATCTCCTGGGCATTGCCGGCCGTTCGGCAAAGATTCCGGCTGTACGAGCCGTGCGAGAGCTGGCTGTATTGAACCAACAAGGGGTGTTTGATTGCCCCACAGAAAGAGTTAGTTACGTTGGAGTATGAATAAAACGAGCTACGGAATGGTAAGCCACCTTGGTTTTAAATGGAGTAGGATTTTTTACGGTAAAAGTCTAAATAAATGTATTTTTTTATAGAACCTAAACAAATGAGATTTAAAGAAACAGTCTTAACTATTGATTCTTAAAACCACACAGTCGAGCAATTGAAGGCAAAATCATATTTTTGAAGTTATTCAGACGCTGAAGTGATAGCAGTAATTTGTTCGCACCTTTACTTCATTCGAAACCTTTACTCATTCATACTCTAAGGAAAATAAGGATAACATAAAAGCTCCCTAAGGGTCGAAGAGCGATCCCTACCTGGCCCTCGTAACCCTACAGATAAGATTTCAGCTTATCTTTACAGGGAGCATGTAAAAGCCAAGTCTTTCATCGATGCCGGGGTTAGGACCGAGCTCGTACATAAGAACCACACGTCATATTTAGAAGATGAAAGGATAACTATTGAAGTTTAGGATTTACGAGGATTTGGAATTTTTTGCTAAGTTTGCTTTACTACATCAATAAAAGAAGGGTTGGGGCTAAACTCTTTGGTGATATTTTTCTATATTCATACATTAAGATTATCGTCTTCTTTCAGTAAAAATTCTCAAGAATAATTTTTACACCATCTCGAATTCTGTTCCTGTTAATTTTACATAGCCTTTTATACGTAGCTCTTCGCTGAATCCGAACTTTACTATCTTGGTTATAAGGTTCATTTCGTGTGGAGCACGTTCGGTGAAGTACAGTCAGTAACAAAGCGTTGACAAACGAGCGGCGCGCTCATATCGTTAGCTCGTAATGGCTGTTGGCAAGGAGACAAGAGAAATGTGTACCGTTATGAGAATTACACTAGTGAGGCCTGTACAGATACCAGCTAATCGATACAAGGAGGTGATGGAGTTCGAGATTACTGCGGCTGCCAACAGTGCGCAGAGCCAGTCGGTTAGGCTTAGCTGCGTTGGATTTGGAACAAATGTTTGTACGGCACTGGCCAATATTTGATTTGGTTTCATGAGATATTAAGCAATTTAACCCTACTTCTCGTTCATTGTCTCAACCTGATAAACTAAATCGTCTGTTATTATATAAATGGTACTGGGAACACAGCGATTACATTCATGCCATTCGGTTCTGTAGTCACAAGTTCGTGACCGACGAGGAAAATGTTATTTATTTTTCCTTAACCTAAAGTAAAAGCTCTAATTTATTGGCATGCGACAATAGTGTATATCGTTCCTCAACAACAACAAAGAGCTTAGAAAACAACAACCTGACAACCCGACCAATACCAACAACCCGAGTTGACCCTGAACTTTCAAAATAGAAACCATTTCACCGAGACAGACAGACAGACAAGATAAATACCAAATGAATTCCAACCACTCAGGTAGAATGTTAGATAAAAGCGTGCCATCACATTAATTATCTATGATTACAAACCTTAATTAAAACAGTCGCTGTGGCTGAGATAACATCACAAGTTTTGAAGCCGTCGCGTAAATTCCATGCGAAAAGAAAAGAGGTGGCAACAGAACCAAAGAGGTGGCTAAGGACCGAGAGCTTTACGCATAATTACGTCACCGAGGGCGATGTTGTGCAAAGATTGCGATTAGATCAATTAAATAATTTTAATGAAGACTGTTTTGAAGATCTATTGTAATTAGTTTTTGCTGCATATTAGCATGCTGTGTAGAAATAATAGTGACAGTGAGTCACACATAACATATGAATATGTTTTTTATAATTATATTCCTCTAAAAAACTGGAACGAACGTGCGTAAAGTACAAATCGACACTATTCTACGTTTTAAAATTATTATCACGTAAAAAAATAAGTTAGATTAAAACTGCTCATTAATCTTATAAGCCATATAGTAATGAATTATTAAACACACCAGGTTCTTATTAATTGATGACAATCTATTTCTAAATAGAGGAAAAAATGTAAGCTGTGTTCTATGGGCTGAAGCAGGGAAGGTGAACAATATGAGGCGGGCCTTTCCCCAACAGCGGGACAGTACAAGCAACCAAAATAAATGAAGTATGTATTTTGATATTTGTATACATACCACAATGAACAGCTACAATGTAAAATGTTTACAAATAACAATAACATAGGCTCATAAGTAGTATTAACTAGACACATTGCAGCCCACTACATTATCCGCATGTTAAGTAAGGTAAAAAGTGCCATTAAATTAGCATTACTCAGATATATAAAATTAAAAAAATATATATATATTATTAAAATACAATACAATATGAACTATTTAAAAAAATACAATAATATATAATTACATAATTATAATATAATATTTTCGGATAACATTTAGAATTTGGGATTGTTCCTTAATATCACAAATGCGAATTAAAATGAAAAAAAAAGGAATTGAAAGTACAATTCATTAATAACAATAATTAAAACGGTTGAATTAAATTAAATTTAGAATAAAAGACTCACACGAAGTCATTAGATAAGATTTTAAAAACATTGGACTTAAATTTCGATTTGGAACATACAAAAATATCAATATCAATGAAGTACGGATTATAAGATTCCACTATACGACGAACAGGGCAACGCAATCCTGAATTAGTCCGACAGGTATTTACACCGAACAATGTACCTGCACGGACACTACGCTTATTTACAGTGCGGTGGACCACATAACATAACTTACTCGTGAGATCAATGGAATCGAAATGCAAAGCTTGCAGAGTAAGCAAACTGAAGTGGCAGTGGGCTGGCCATGTCTGTCGAAGGGCCGATGGCCGGCGGAGCAGACGAGTCCTGGAGTGGAGATCGCGTATCGGCAAGCGTAGTGTGGGACGCCCCCCAGCTAGATGGACGGATGACCTAAAGAAGGTGGCTGGGGTAGACTGGATGCGGAAGGTGGAGGACAGCGTTTTGTGGCGCAGTCTGGGAGAGGCCTATGTTCAGCAGTGGACTGCAATAGGTTGAGTTGATTGAATTGTGAATACGACAAACACCATTTATTTATTTATTTGTCGTCGCAAGCGATATCAAGACGACAAAATAATCAAAATACTACTTCCGGTTGATTTCATAATATTGGTCAAACCGGAACTTAATTTTCATTGGTTGATCGGTTAGTACAGTGAACACCGTGAGGTGCCGCTATAACTTCGCGCCATTTTCTACACGTGGACAGAGCCGATTGGAGAGCGGCCGGCATTCGACTTGCGGAGCGCACGCCGGCCGGTTGAGAGTATACCATCGGAACTGTCATGTTCACCGTACAAACCTTTGTTTCTTACTACTCATAAAGTGATTGTAAAGTACCGAATAAACGTGACTGTGAATTGTGCTTCAAACTACGTTTTCCTGGTTTGCCCGAGTACCTTCCTCATGGAACCCGTACCAAGAAACTATAATGATGGCCCTATTATCGCTACGCCCACGCTCGCGCCGACATATTTATTTATGTATTTATAGTAAGCACACCAACAGTACAGCCACTTACAACTCAAATAAAAAAAAATCATAATAAAAATTGACATTTCAGTAACCATGCAAATAACAGGTATGCATGACATTAAACTTACAAATATTAGAGACAAAAGAGAACAATAAAAAGTGTGTCTAGTAGATCTTAATCTAGAACACTACAAAACAAAACAAACCAATTTGAGCTACATAGATGTGCACTCTTCACACTGTTTAAATAGGGAATCTATGAAGTAAAACTCATGGAGAAAATATCAATAGGAAAATCTGTCAAGTTGGACCTTTCATTATATTGCCTTGCCATACGTGTTAGTAGGCTATTAAATGTGGTATTTAAGGTGGATGTAGGCAATTCAAAAATACGATGATGACGCTTACTACGTTGGCTAGACCTAAAGTTAAAATAGTTTACCAATTGTGCATCAATGGAACCGTTAATAATTTTATGAAGTATTAGTAAGTCAGAATGGCTGCGTCTCTCCTTTAAGCTAATCATTTTAAAGTGCCTTAACCTATCATTGTAATCTGGTATGGCTTTACGGATCCCATTCTTCACACATAAATATCTAACAAAACGGGCCTGAAGAGATTCAACACTATTAGAATAAGTTGAATAATAGGGAGACCAAATAGAGGAACAGTATTCCAAGGAGCTCCTTACTAGTGCGTTGTAAAGTAAAATAATGCTACTATTGTTGCGAAAAGGTTTCGATGTACGGATTATAAAGCCAAGCATTCTTTTAGCCTTACTCACTAAACCATCTATATGATCGCGAAAAGATAGTGTTGTATCGAAGAGTACCCCTAGGTCACGGACTACCGACACTCTCCTTAGTACTGATACATTAATATTATAATCGAATTTAATATAATTCACTTTATTCGTGAATGTAATTGTCTGGCATTTTTTAACATTGAGCGTCATTCTGTTGTTCAAACAACATTCTTGAAGGACATCAAGATCTGTTTGAAGCTTCATACAATCACCTAGGTCTGATATCCTATAGCATATCTTTAAATCGTCAGCGTAGGCTAAACAATTACAATTTATTAAATCCATAAGATCATTTAAAAAAACCAAAAAAAGCAAAGGGGCCAACTTAGAGCCCTGCGGAACACCAGAACCATATCACCCATATAACCATTTATAGCACCTATAGTAAGTACATGGCGCGAAGAAATTAACCTCCGGCGCTAGATTAGAGCTCCGGCGGGATCTCATGGCGACATGGAGAGTGCGTTTGTCGCAACCCAGTGCTGCCTACGCCACAATTGCGGCGATAAGTCCCCTCTTTGAGGAGTGGCTAGAGAGGCGCCACGGTGTCCTCACCTTTCGCCTCACGCAGGTTCTTACCGGACACGGCTGCATCGGGAGGTTCCTGTTCCATATAAAGCGGGAGGAAACGCCCGGGTGTCACCATTGTGTGGATCGCCTGGAGGACATGATGGAGCTTACGGTGGAGGTCTGCCCGTCTTGGGCAGAGCACCGCCGCGTCCTCACGGCAGCGATAGGCGGCAACAATCTCTCGCGTCCGGTCCTGGTCATGGTACGGAGCGAGAGTGCATGGGAAGCCGTCACCTCCTTCTGCGAAGCAGTAATGCTTGTAAAGGAGGAGGCGGAACGCCTGAGGGAGAGGCAACCTTTGCGTCCTCACGCCCCTACTCAACGCGGGAGTCAAGAACCGACTCGCGGCCACGACGTAGTAGGCGCGGGCTTGCGGACGGCGAGCAATGGGCAGTTCGTCGTCTGGTAAGGACCAAGCCCGGGTCGACGGCGCGTCGTGTTCCACTCGCGCCTTAAAGAGATGTCAGCAGTAACTGACGGGGTCCAATAGGGCCGATGCCTGCCAGGGTCGCGGATTGTTCGAAAGAGTTACCGTAACTATTGGCACAGGCAATTGAAGGAACACGGGTGGGTTTTAGTCAGTAAAAGTCTGACACACCCTCCCGCTCCGCCCAAACTGGGAGAAATTATTTGATAATTTAAAAGGTATGTAATTAAATAAAATCAATAAAATAAATTTAAATATTTTATTAAAATAATAAACTAGGCATTGGGATGCGGAGGGACCCGTGGCTAAATAATAACAGCCGTATAGCTCGAACGATCAGGTTAAGCTACACTTGCCGCTGTAGGGACACATGTAAGTACGTAAGGCAGAGTGCAAGGTGAGCGAATTGTATGCGCGCGTGAGGTATGCTTTGAAACGATCAGTTACTGCGCACTGATGCGGGCGAACGGTTCTCCCTGGGATCACGTGAAATATATTCGGTCAACACAACCCGACTTTCATTGACTCCAGAACCCCGGTACAGAAGAAGCAGTACTCGAAGTAGGGATTACCGTGGACATTCATACATGTTGCATATATAATCCCTAAACCGCGGTTGGTCTGTAGATGGGTGACCATCTTTACATACCGAGACCCCTCCGTGCCTCGGAAAGCACGCTAAGCCGTTGGTCTCGGCTGTCATTCGCAGATCTTTGACAGTCGTTACGGGTAGTCAGAAGCCCGAAAGTCTGACAACCAGTCTTACCTAGATGTATCGTATTACCCAGTATAACTGGGTTGTGGAGGTCAGATAGGCAGTCGCTCCATTTAAAATACTGGTATTCAGCTGCATCCGGTTAGACTGGAAGCCGACCCCAACATAGTTAGGAAAAGGCTAGGTGTATGATGAGCGTAGCGAGTACTGTTGTGAGACCCAAAATGTGGAAAATGGTAGGGAGAACCTCACACCGCTGGGGCATACAAAAGTGCCTTGCTTTGCTTGTCCAAATAAAGTTAGCTCCTATTCATATCTGGTACAAGACAGTAGGCTGAGTAGACTTCAGTACTAGCTACCTTTGACAGTGGAGTATAGTATTTTTATTTAAGTACTTCCAACGTGGTCCACCGTCCATCTTCACAGTGACTAGTTTCCTCTCGCATTTCCACTTTCCAGCCCAGGGCACTGTACGACCCATCGCACACAAGAAGGCTGCAACATAAATAACTAGATTGCATATTCATTATGTCAATCAAATCAATGAACTCAGCCTATCGCAGTCCACTGCCGGACATAGGCCTCTCCTAGACTGCGCCACAACACCCTGTCCTCCGCCTTCCGCATCCTGTCTACCCCAGCCACCTTCTTTAGGTCGTCCGTCCACCTAGCTGGGGGGCGTCCCACACTACGCTATACTCATTACGCTATATTCATTATGTGTATATTTTTATTTTTAAGACTTGTTACAATTTTCTGAGAGAGACTGCAGATCGAAGTGATGTTAGTATTATAGTAGGCACTTAGTTTTTATATTTTTCATGTATTCTTATCTGTGTGCCTCAATCCGAGTCAAATTTTATTTCCTTTCTTCTTTCTTTCTGGTTCTTCTGCGCACATCTCTTTAGTGCACCAACTCAATGAGACGCAGCACTGAATGGTACAACATTCAGCCTATGCTTTGGCGCGCTTTTGATTTGAATAAAGAATGTTTAAAACTGTACAGAGTTGAATGAGTTTTGCGTTGCTGTACAAATGTTTGACGTTCATCGCTGGCTTTGTACACAGAAATTCTATGCGAATGAGACTTAAATCGCCAGTAGAAATTAAAGTGTGTCATTTTAAACGAAACAAACTTTAAATAGTAAATATTTTACTAAATTCAATTGAAGCGTAGTCATTATCGATGACTTACACATCTTAAATCTGACATCCAGAGTTAAGCGCATTTAACGTGAGTTTTATTCAGCAGATTTATAATTAAATTGGTTCTGCTTAGAGACAGTTAATTTTAGACTTATATTTTTTTATGGTACAATGTTTAGATAGCAAAGGTAATTCAAAGTTTTCATTTAATGGTTTCACTTCGTTAAAATCCACAGATTCTTGAATAAAAGATAAATGTTTTTATCCGTATCTAGCAAAGCCACGTACGAAACAGAATATCTAAAACCGCTCAATATTCGCCGCGCACAAAAACGTTCCTTTTTCAAAAATAAAAAATTTTGACATCACTTTAAAACATGGCTGTTAAAATGAAAATGCAACATCCCATCAAAAGATTTAATTTCCATCGCTGTCAGTGCAAATCATACGGCGGGAAATAAAATATCGAGAGCGATCAATTGATACGACCGACCATAAATTCAGTTTTGATTCATCGAAAATGAAGAATATACGTGAAGCGAACTTTTAATTAAGTTTTTGTTTTAAGTGGGCCTTTCAGTTACTTCAAGTATTTTATTTCTACTTTTGTATCATACAATGGTCGCTTTTATAGCTCGTCATCAATTTATTTATTTGCTCTAAAACGGAAAATATTGAAAATATATAACAACTAGCGACCCGCCCCGGCTTCGCACGGGTGCATTGGTGAAACACTGATAATTTTAGAGCCATTATTTCTCGTAAAAAGTATAGGATAAAAAATGGTTATTGTGGGTTATCCCTAAGAGATAGACATATACCATCGCGGACTTTTTTTTAGACCTTTTTAAGTTGTACAATAATGTAGTACATTATTTTGATCCATCTCGACGGGCTCAGCCAGCGTTTACAACGAAAGCGCAAAAAAATGTGTTTATTTACGACATCACATTAGAAACCTCTAAAATTATCAATGTTTCTCTACTATGTTATGCATGTATTATAGATATAATGTGCGTTACACACGGTGTCGTCTTATAGAGGCGAAATAAAAACAAAATTGTGTTGCTCTGAAAAGAGAATGCGTTTTTATTAACAATAACTTAATTCTATTATAATTAACACCTTTAATGCTCAAATTAAACTAAACTAAATATTGTACTAACCTGAAAAGAGAAACAACATTAAAGCTATTATTCCACCAGGTATTTATCTCTTATTCTATATTTCTTAATTATTAATATTGTATGTGACCGTTACGTTACGATGCACTTTTTATGAATCCCGTCTTACGTTCTGACGTTTAACCTGTCAGCTGTCAACCTGACATTAGACACCACAGATATGTCCAAACTGAATGAAGTTAACAATACTTCATTTACATCTCCCCCCCCCGGAAAAGTTTACATACATTTATAAACATTCAAGCTAGAAACAGGAGCCCTAGCCAACAGGGATCAGTTTGGTAACATGGAACAGATTTGATTCCGACTTTTTATGGCCTGTATCTATCCTATAGATTGAGCTAGAAATTTTTTCTATTACTTTATAAGGGCCAATTTTTAATTCATGTAACTTTTTTCTATTCAAGCGGTTTCCATTTTCTACATAAACTGAGTCTCCTACTTTTAAATCACATCTTTCTCTGTTTTTATCAAAACGGTTTTTGTTACTATTGTGCGATTTAATGGTATTTTCCAAGGCTGTTTTCCTATCCTGTAACAATTCATTATACTGTTTCTCTTGTTTTAGTTCACCCGGTAATATGTCCACTGATTTTCCCTCTAACAGATATTTTGGAGAAAATCCAGTCACGGTATGTTCTGTCTCGTTATACCTTTCCGTACATTCATGAGCAATCGTAGTCCACGCCAATTTATTATTCCGCTCATTTATCTTACACCGTATCTTATTTACTAACGTCTGGTTCAGTCTTTCGTTCAAACCGTTCGAAAAAGGAGCATTAACCGCGGTAAATATAATTGGTATGTCTGCTTTATCAAGAAAGTTTTTGAATTCCCTTGAATTTATCCCCGGATACTGATCACTCAAAATCATACCTACTTTATTTTCCTGGGTTACTTTTTTGACTAGTTTTATAAAGTCACCAGAATTCTGGGTTTTAGACGTCAAAATATAGGCGTACCTAGTAAAGTGGTCCACAAGCAAGTGTAAGTATGTCTTAGTAGACCGCGAGCCACCAAATCCACCAATGGTGTCAATAGACATGATTTCAAAAGGATACGTTGCTGGGCCTAACTGAGACATTAATCCAAATTTGTACTTTACCCTAGACTTGTTCTTTATGCATATTTCACATGTGTCACATATCTGTCTAATATTACTTATCAGGTTTTTCGCGGTATAAAATGGTCTAATCTTATTCTCCAATTGTTGTGGCCCTAAGTGACAGTAATAATCATGTGTAATTTTTATAATATTTTTACTGAATTCCTCTGATATTACTATTTTATTTTTTTTCCCAATCTTCCTATAGAATAGCGTATCCTTTAATTTTAGTTTGTTTTCATTTTTTTTAATAAAATCATTAGTTCTTTGATCCTTTTGTATATCTTCGAGTTTTATAAAGTTAACACATTTTAATTTTTCGTCCTGATATTCTCCCGGTTCTAGCACAGGATTCCTACTCAAGCAATCGGCCTCTAAATTATACTTTCCCGGGGAATATATGACTTCAAAATCGTATTGAGATAGGTAATAAGTAAGCTCTCCCAATTCCTCGTCTGTCCTAGCCTTAATATTCATCCTTTCTAAGGGTTTGTGGTCCGAGAAAACTGTAAACTTTTTCCCTATGAGCCAGTGTTGCCAATACTTTACAGCTTCTTTTATAGCTAAGCACTCAAGATATATGGCCTTTCTCTTCTTTTGGGCCTCACTTAATTTTCTCGAAAAGTAAGCGCAAGGTTTCTCTTCGCCATTACATTGGGGTTGTTTCAAAATCGCACCTAAACCCTGCAAACTCGCGTCTGTATAAATGTGTATCGGTAAATTCGGATCGAATATAGCCAAAATGGGTTTAAGACAAAGCTTTTGTTTTATCAAATCAAATGATTCTTGGCACTTATCTGTCCAACAAAACTTCTGTCCCTTCCTTAATAAATTATGTAAAGGGTCCAATATAATTGAAATATTCGGTACATATTTGCCATAAAAATTTATTTTCCCAAGGAACTGTCGCACATTTTTTTGTGTTTTTGGTTCTGGGAAATCCTTAATCGCAATTAAATTATCTTTTAATGGAGTTATTGTGTTATTCATTATTATGTGACCTAAGTACTTTACTGAGTCTTTAGCAAATGTACATTTCGAAAATTTAAGCCTAAATCCTTCCTTTGAAATAGATTCCAATAACAACGATAGGTGTATAATATGATCTTCAAATGTTTCAGAAAATACCAAGATATCATCAATATAATTTACTGTGAAATCTGACAGTCCATGCTTCCTAATTATACTACTCAATATCCTCTGAAAAATTGCTGGCGATGTCTTTAATCCAAATGGTAAACACGTCCACTGAAAATGCCCTTCCTGCGTAACAAATGCTACCTTCTTCCTATCTTCTATTCTCAGTGGGATCGACCAAAAAGCTGAATTTATATCTAAAGTGGAAAAAAACCTACAATTTCTCGTTTTTACCATCAAGTCCTCGACTAAAGGAAAGGGTTGAGACTGAGGAACCACAATTTTATTTAAATCCCGGAAATCGACACATAATCTTGACTTTTTCCCTTCTTCTTTTTTGTAGGCCAACGTTACCGGGGCTGCAAAAGGGCTATAAGACTCCTCAATCAATTTTTTTTTCAGTAACATTGATATCTGATGTTCTATTTCTTTCCTATCCTCAATGGTACACCTATAGGGCCTCTTGCTGCAATATCTGTCAACTAACAAATCAATATGAGCCTCATACTCCTTTACAGTTCCGACATCATACTTGTCCCTTGCAAAAAGAGATGTATACTTGCTAATCAAGTTATTTATTTCTGTTTGTTGTTGTATGTTCAAGTGATCAACTAAAACACTAAAGTTATCAACTTCCATGTGTTCATTAAAATTTATTTGATAATTGTCACTGCCTGCATTGGCAATTTTCCCTAAATTACACATGCCCCTATCAGTATCTAACTGTTTTTGCCCTTCAAATGTGCTACCCGTTAAGCCGGGAATTATTTCTGCATCACTGAAGGGTACAGCATCTTCAGCAACCTTCTTCTCCTGAATGGGAATACTCTGTGAAACCTCCAATTTTTCATTTTGACACAATCTAAACTGTCGTATGCTATCTAATCCAATTAAGAAATCATAATCAAAGTTTTTTTCATCTATAACAAAAACATTTACATTTTTCTCAATATCGAATATTTTTATCTTCAATGTTACCATTCCTACTGCTTTTCTAACGCCATTAATCGTTTTAAAACCGGCTGTGCTTATGCTACCCGTACTAGTGTTATCTTTTAAAGACAGTAACCTTAAGTTTATCAACGACACATTGGACCCTGAATCATAAGCTCCTAACACTTCTAAGGTATCATTTATTAATAAGCTAACCTTGATCAATGGCGGAATATCTAGTTTTTTGGGTTGACCTCATTCAACTCAGTCTCCAATGTGAAATTATTAACACTCCTTATTTGGTCCCGCCTATCACCATTTTTATTTTTAAACCAGCATGAAGACTCTGGATGATACCTCTTTCCTCTATTTTCCTTTTCACATAACTTACAGGGTTCCTTCAGATTTTTATCCTTATTTTTATTTTCAGAACCAACAACTTTCTTATCCCAAAATTTCCTTTCCACTAAATGTTCTAACCCTCTTATGCTACTAAACAAGTCCTCAGTCTCCTTCAAGGTATGCCTATCAATCTTATCTGCTATAAAATTTGGCAACCCTACTGCAATGAGATCTATCAAAGTTGATTTGTCCATATTTTTATTCATTTCTAATAACAACCTTTCCTTTTTTAATGCATATTCTAACAATGATCCCTGCATATATTTAAATAATAGTGCATACCTGATCGGTGACCAACTCTTGTCCGCATAAGTTTCACAAAAATTATTTTTCCACAATGACCATTCTGAATCAACTGTATGCTTTATTAACATGGCACTGTACCAGTCCTGACACGACTCATCTAAAAATAACCTAAGAGCTTCGATCCGTTTTGTATCCTCTTCTATTCCTAAGCGCGCACACTCATTCTCAAAAGTCATAATCCACTGCATTACATTTGACATTTTCCTTGTGAACTTTTCCACAACAAACTTCTCCTTTAAATTCTTCATACTATTAGATTTTGCCTTATCACTTTTAATGTCAGCATAACTTTCAAGAATCCTTGATAACGCTTCCTCAGATAATCCAGCCGCCGGAGTCAGTTCCTGTGCCGTTGATTCAATTTCTTCTAACAAGTATCCCTTAAATTGCATATTACCATCTTCATCTCTATAAGAATCAGTTATTGATGTCGCTGATATCCACACCTGCCTTTTTTCATGTCTCTTTCGCAATGTATTTTTCACTTTTTTGAAGGTGTCCGTTACCAAAATCGCTTCATGTAGCTTCACTGGTTGATATTGTTCTGGGATAACAAACACATTCAAACTCAAACTCAAACTCAAAGCATTTATTTCAAGTAAACCAATTACAGGCACTTTTGAATTGTCAAGGGGTCGGTCAGTCAGAAAGATGAAGCTAGTTGCCCATTCCAAAGCGTAGGTACCTGTGGAGAAGAACGGGCAAGAAACTCCACGGACACTCTTGCCAACATCCATTATAGAGGTTACACAAATGATATTAGATTTTGGATCTTCAGTACTAGCCTTCACCTCAAACTCAAATTTTAATTTCTCCATTTTTCCCAATAAATAGCTGAGAATGTTGTTTTATAATGTGCGTTACACACGGTGTCGTCTTATAGAGGCGAAATAAAAACAAAATTGTGTTGCTCTGAAAAGAGAATGCGTTTTTATTAACAATAACTTAATTCTATTATAATTAACACCTTTAATGCTCAAATTAAACTAAACTAAATATTGTACTAACCTGAAAAGAGAAACAACATTAAAGCTATTATTCCACCAGGTATTTATCTCTTATTCTATATTTCTTAATTATTAATATTGTATGTGACCGTTACGTTACGATGCACTTTTTATGAATCCCGTCTTACGTTCTGACGTTTAACCTGTCAGCTGTCAACCTGACATTAGACACCACAGATATGTCCAAACTGAATGAAGTTAACAATACTTCATTTACATAGATATAAACCTTCCTCTTGAATCACTCTATCTATTAAAATCCGTTGCGTAGTTTTAAAGATCTAAGCATATATAGGGACAGACAGACAGGGAAGCGACTTTGTTTTATACTATGTAGTGATGCTTCATCCCAACAAGTTTGCTTGTCGCATGGTCGGAAAGGCCTAAAGTAAAAGTCAAATCAGTTGTTCAGTTAGGCCATTAAAGGGTACTTTAGACTGCTTTGTAACCATGCGATTTAGGAGTCGCTCTCCCTGATCAGATTAGCCTCACTTCATACCAAAGTTTTCCGAATGTAATTTTTTCAGTATATTTTAACTGCGAAAGGTATTCTATCTCAACATTAAACTTCTAATTACCAATTAAATATGTGTATAAGGCAGCTTACAGTCTTGACAACCATACCAAACTATAGTGGCATAATATTATAAAACAACATGTCGAGCTGCCACAGACATCAGTATCGCTTCAAGAGCACGCTCGAACTGACCCATTCATCAGGAATCCAATCTGGCCCCAAGCTAAGCCTATTGAATGTATACGCCATACCGATATGATATAAGCACGCGATGTACATCTTATACATACAAGCAGGTTTCAGCAAATGTAAACATGGCAAGAATATATTGGAAAGATGATGGAAGAGTTGAAAATGTGTATGAAATACGATAGGCTTCAAACGGTATAATGTTTTTTTTAACTAAGGCCATTAGTCCTAAAGCAGATTAATAAGACTTTTCTTTACAGAAATGGCACACAGGTACTGCTTAGGGCTGTCTAGACGGGCTATTGTTGCTAATTCGATATACATAGGAATTTCAACGAACTTACTTACTTATAATTTATTCAAACAATTACTTTGTATTTAGGCAATATCCAACCAGCTGAATGTCAGCATGCAATCTAAAAAATAAAATGGCTGACTGTACCAGCTCCAACTTTACAGACCTCCGAGTAAGACGAGGTCGAGTGGTACTCCAGACGGCGACTAAGAAAAACGTAATAAGCATGAAATTGTGTACTTACAATTTATATTTTTTTGCATTACAGAGAGAGCAGACAGATAGACAGGTCCCTCGACGAGGCGTGTATTACCCACACGTTAGGTAGAACATGTCAAAGTGAACACGACTCATGTATCCTCTGTAGCTATTGTGTGACTGCATGTTTCCCTCCTGGGAAACGAAATACCGGCTCCAATGACATACTCGCCTACACCTTTGCAAATTTAGCTCGAGTGCTACGACAACCTACAGAGCATAGTCGAACACTATCCCTATTACATACACACAAAGTCTAAATTACAACTTTGGAAACGCAGCACCCGAATTTGTCTGCTAAACCTTGCACAAGATCCATTTGCATCTCAATCAAACCTTGTTGCTATAACAACAGGATCTCAATTCGTGTATCAAAGTTGTAAGGAGCCAGATTGTACGGAGATATCATCCGACCCAGTTTAAAACGTAAGCGACCCGAATTATACTGGTGTAAGTCGAGGACCCTTTGACACAAACGTGGATAAAATAAATATAAACAGTCGGTACGTTTGATGATATTATTTATCTTATACGAGTGAGAAGCGGAGAGAGGAGGGGGCTCACGAAATAAACGAGGATATAAATTCGTGCCAAGACCGCAAAGTAGTGTGATTCGGATCCCGGTTACTCCTGGAGAGCGTATTCCTTTGCGCTTTTGAGTGTTTAATTCGGGTGCCGAAGGAATAACTCGTTAGAGTAATCTACAAGACTCTTTTTAGTTCTACACAGCTAGGAAATTATACAGAACACTGTCTTGTGTACGAAGCTTTAATACCGTACTATCCATTTTGAATGATATTAAATTGGTATATGAGAAACAGACTCTATTTACATTACCTCTGTGATTTTAAGAACGACAAATTCTATTTCGAGAAATTAGGTTCAATGCCTACAGGCGCAATGTTTCCCAATGCCTACAGAAACATTGTTTCCCGATCAGCGTCTATCTTTGTTACTAACTTCTGCCCGCGACTTCGTTCGCGTGGAAGTCGTAAGACACCACAATATACTAAAATGACAGCCACATTTTTTAAACCTTCCTGTATACTACGTTTGTAGTTTTAGTCTCAGCAGCAAAAATATGAGGACAGTCAGGACTGGTGACGTAAGAGCAAGTGACGTAGGAGCAAGTGAGATGTGCGTTCTACGAACTTATCAATAAAGGTATAATAATATTATAACAAAATGTAAGAAAGGAAGAATAAAAAATATCAATTGTTGGGAATCGAACATACGACCTAACCTCGAAAAAATAACTTAAATGAAAACAATGTACAGGTTCGACTACGCTACGATTTTATTATCTATATGTATAGATACAATGTAACCACAGCCTCCGCAGCGCCTTTCTTCAAAGTACAAATAGTAATATTAATTGAAAACTTGCGAATATTTCATAAATATAACAATTTCGGAACCGGTCCTTTGTCTTTACCTTTGACCTTAAAATCTAATCCAAATATTTGAATACCTATAGTAAATTCATTTCAGATTCAAGAATTTCGCAATTGAATTTATTACGGTGGTGATATTGCGCAGCTAAACGCGATCTGACGCAATCTGGCGCGATCTGACGCGATCGGGCAAGGCATCAGTAAGGCATTACAGAACAAGAAAATACTAAAGCCCAGTCTTGACATCATTTTGTTTTGAGTTTTAGTCTCTTCCTGGCAAAAACGATACATTCGTTATTCTTTGAATTAAAGCTGAACTAACCTAATGCTTGGCAAACCATGCAATGCTTTTTAGACAGTGGTACTTGCTGAAAATATGGAATGGAATTTTATTAATATCACAATAGTGATTACAATGTATCGTAAAACTTACCACAAACAGAGCAAGTACACGCTATGGCAGCCCACGGAGCTTCTGCTTCATCTACATATTTCATGGCAACATTAACAATGCAAAATATTTGTCCGTGCAAAACAACATGACTTCGTAAAATGTTGTATCGAGGCTCTGTGCTCCAGTCATTGTCTGAAGCGGCCATTTGTCAAATGCGCGGCTTGATAAGTGGTGGGGAGGAGAACTGATGATATGTATAACAGATTTTATAAAACTAGATTTATCTCAGGATTTTAGAAAATACAAGCAACTGCATTGTAACAGAAACAGAAACAAAACTAAGTATTAGATAACATTTAAGACATTAGTAAACACTTACGTTTCAATGCTTAAGAGTCGGAAATCTATGGCAAATTATTTGGAAAAGGAAAACCACAACATGCTACATTCTGAATATAACTTTATTTTGACATATTTTTGAGCACCCAGCTGCCAACTTTAACTGCTACAGCTAGGACCACTCCCCGCAACACTAAGCTGCTCCTAAACGTCACTGAGCTTTACAAGGAGCAATACCTACATTAACTATTCATTTATGAGCACAGCAATGGAAAACCGTAGCTTCCTCTGATCCGGCCATGAATATCATCCGTCTCGTTTTTATCGCCTCACTGTTTCTTCGCTCGCTTGCGACGTGGGTGTCGTTTTATTTTGAATTCAGCTCTTTACAAGTATTTGCATATAAAATGTTACTCGTAGAACTATAACACGGTATTTTTGTAAAATGAGGTCATTTGTTTGTACAACGGGCCAGTGACAGGTATAGGTTCTATATGAGGATCAGCAGCAATGGTAGATAAGGGTTTCAATCATTACCGCTTGGTCGCTGCTTCAACTTGTCTAGGTTTTGTCACCTGACTCTATAGAACTAACTTGCAAACAAGAGCATATAAGTAAGAAACATATAAAATCCGTTATATCCAGATCAATATGATTTATAACTAAAGTTTGAATTATTTTACCATTTCCAGTTACTTCTACGCTAAAATCCAACATCGTGATAGGATATATGAAAGTAGCACGAACTCATCGTGCGATTACAGAACTGCAGCCAACTAACTCCGTTAATTTCTGGAGACATTACAGAACTGATATTAAATTCAAAAATTCATTTCCTTGCACTAATTTTTCTTCTGAAGACAGCGATGACTCATTTTTAATGTAATGAAGTTCCGTCGGGTCAAGTTCAAACTAATTAAAAGTATAGTCGGGGAATGCATTAACCGACAACCTCTCCCCCCTCTACTCTCGGGGGGAGCGGGGTGTAGGGATCTCGAAATATTCATGGCGAAGAGTAATCTCGGAGATAATGAGGGAAGTGGGCCGCTGAGGCGAGCCAATTAAAACGATTGCGGCCCGCGCCCGCACCAAGTTTACAGCGTGCCTACTTTGATGAGCAATATAATCGCTCCTCTCAGGTAGTTTGTTCAGGGCAAACGTTGCTAGATGGATTTTTTTGAGTGATTTTCTTGTTTAAGTGGATTTTGTTGAACGGTTCTGATTGTTCAGACTGCAATGTTATGGTGTGCTCTATTTTAGTACCAAGCTATTACTTATATTACTTTATCTGAGTTAGCACTTAGCACATTAAAAGTTTCTACATAATCGTAGAAACGGCCATATTGCGACAATTTGATGGTATTCACATCAGACATTTTTACATGCCATGTAGGTATTAAAATCACTTTGTTTTTATATGTCATGTACGTATTAAAATCACTGCTATTCTAGTTTTTACGCCACAACAGTTACTGTGCAACATTTTTCATCACTTTGCGGCCAACAATATGCGGCGCAACAAGACTAAATAAAAGTGTTGTAGGACGCGTTGCAATAACACGACGCATGGTCGGACAAAGCAAATTGTTCGCTTTGTAACATTCCGATCGCATGTTTGTGCAGGCGACGCCGACGGTCGCGCTTGTTTCGCGCGGTTATGTCTCTATGCGTATGCACGCACTGGCTGGTAAGGACGCTGTGTCTGAGAAAGTAACTAGGAAGTCAAGAGGAATTGTATCCTAACCCGAATTTGCGATATCGCCTCATGTTGGCATTACGCATTTCTCATTCGAGTCATACTGATGCAAAGGTATTGGACCTTTGCGTTGTAAGAGCATTTGACTTAACAGCAAGGATACAGTCATTCATTGAAGTATTTTGGAGGTATTTTTTCTCTGGCCATCAAACGTATAAGTTTGGCGAGTTTAGAATTAGGTAATTAGGTAACACCTCTGTACATCATTAAATAAAAATAAATAAAACAAACTTCATTATCATCATAATTTCAGCTGAAAGACGTCCCAAGCATCATCATTTCGACCGGTTCTGCGTACATATTTTGCATCCAACGTGGTAATTTTTTTTCACTTATAAAAATCATTTAAAAAATATCTCGGCGTCAGAATCAAACCGCGTCGTCAATCCTTCCGAGTGCGTAAAGCAAGTGCCGCGTTATTATTGCGGTAACAAGCGCGCAATCAGTGCTACACTGTTTGTGAAAACAAGCGATTTTTTGCCGCGCGCCCACTTTGTGGCGCGCGGCGGAGCAGTGTACAGCCGCCTTTATGACGACAGGCCGTTTTACGCACTGTGACGGATAAGTAAAATATTTTGCTGGAATTTTTGACATGATAAAAACTTGTCAAAGTTTAACTAGATTTTTTTTTTTTCATAAAACGATAACAGTATTTTTATATTTACGATATTAAAATAAGTATTCTGAGCATGTGAGTAAACATGTGAGCAATTTTCTTTCTCACCCAAGCACTCCCCATACGATGAGATTGTAAGGAATGGGCCCTTACAATCTATCGCCACGTCTTGTTAAATCATACACGAAAACATTGTAATACTCATCCTCGTTAATATATTTGGAAGTCAAGTGTTCCGAACACATCAATCACTCAACCCTTCGATGCACGCCCCTCGCTGTCCGCGCGACCACCGGCCGGTCGCGGCCCGGACCGGCGTGGACCGCGGACCGGCCCGGGTGAGGCCGGACGAGATGAAGGACGCTAATAGTCCCGCAACCCTTTTCTAAAGCATGTGGAAACTAATTGGCAAGAGTGTGTGCGTCTTAATATGAAGCTTTCTGGAAGATTGTGTTTACTTAAATATAATAAAAGAATTAATAAAAGAAAATGAAATAGGGAAAGTCATAATAAAATCCCACAGAAGGGCAAACGCCTTTCATACAGAAGGAAAGTTAACAGTAGGAAGAAAGCCAGCCAAGTGCATGTCGAATGGCGCATAATGAAGGGTTCCGTAGTTGACATGAATTTATCCCAAGAAAATTTAAAATTATACTTAATTGAAAAACATGTTCTCCCGTATGAGAGACATTCTAACTGCTAATTTAAGTTGGTACGCACAATATTGACAGATTACCCATGTTATTTTAAGACCACAGACTTCTTATAGTTATAGTATAGTTTTCCTGTAATTATAAGAAACTATTACTGTGTATTTTTTTCATTTTTTTTTATCTACTTTCTTAAATAACGTTAAAATTATTTATTTAGAATTATAAAGAAAAATATTTGAGATACAGTAAGCCCGTTTATCTTAGATATCACACGGTACAGTTAGCAAAACTTTGTTTTTACTGCCTTTTAAACGTGACTCCCGTATTCCAAAATTCATTTATTTACGGTACATGTCGTGTTTGGGTCAGACATTCATAAATGTACGTACCATATTCCAATTTGACCCGTCCTTTAGTTTTGGAGCAAATTTGCTGTGACAGACGGACAGACAGACACACGAGTGATCCTATAAGGGTTCCGTTTTTTTCATTCGGATACACGAAACACCAAAAAGTTAGTGAAGGCCTAAAAATAAAACATTAATTTTCGTGTTTATTTACAAAACGCCTACAGCAAATCATTGATTAAACCATACTGACCTTCATGCATTACATACAGTCATATAGTTCCAAACTGCAACAATTTAATTACCCCACAATTTCCGTACCTCTAAGCGGTATTATGAACCCGATATTGTGATCCCTGTTGTACAACTAATTTTGAATAGAGATGTTAAAGCGATTGTGTTTAAGAGAAGGGCAGTATTATGTTCTATATTGTTAATAACACCGGCCCGCAAATATCTGGTTTCGCTTTAGATGCGAGAATGCGAGGGTCTCACGACTCACACCAGACGCGACTAATAGCTGATTTGCTGTGTTTATGGATTCAAACATTGATCCCATGCTTGCTAACACTTTCTGTTATAGCAAGTCATTTCACCCAAGCGAATAAGATTGCTGTTTATTTTGCTGAATGTGATTAATTTATGTAAGTAGTATAAAAATAAAATGTTAAATGATATTTAATGAAAATCAACTCATTTCTAATCATCCCTGCACTATTTAGTTACAATACATCTGCAAACTACATTTCATTATTGAAACTATTCTAAATAAACATTCAAATCAAACATAATCAATTCACCCATTTCTAAATAATCTGTCAAAATATTACACCGATTTGGTCGGCCATTGTGTATGTATTTAGGCAATATTTGTTCGTGACAATAGCACAAAGGCACAAATCGAGGGCACGGACACAAAGGAACAACACGTTGAAAGGGGACTTTTAAAATGTCCAATGTGCCGTGTGATATTCCTAGTCTAGCTTCACATAGTTCCTTTTAATCCCGCTAATTGAATTTGTACGGCTTAGCAGACCGATTAGAACACATTTGTAGGGTTGAACAAGCTGAGCGGTGCGCTCGGGTGGACTCTTTGAATTATTATTAGTGACGTGGCATGATGAGGGTTGTTCCATGCAAATTAGCCAGTGTTATTGAAACTATCGGCGCCGGCAGCCCGACCGCGAAATTGAAAGATTGATCTTCAACGAGCTTGCTCGGCGGCGCGGAAGCCTGCTTGCTTAGCTATGCGCTCTTCGCTCATAGTTTGGGCTTGAAGGGGCACACGTCACTCGGAATGATTTTTGAGGGATGCTTTTAGATGTGTCCGCTTGAAAAACTTTACGGTTTTTATATTGAAATTTCAAACCTTATTTTACTGAGTGTGTCGTTTTAAACACACGGTGTTCCAAAAACAGGTTAACATTAAAATATTTCAAACTTTCTTCCCCATGCCCTGCACGTAAGACTTACAGATAGAATATTTTTTTCGTTTTATAACAAT
Source organism: Eremobia ochroleuca (assembly GCA_949629135.1). NCBI lineage: Eukaryota > Metazoa > Arthropoda > Insecta > Lepidoptera > Noctuidae > Eremobia > Eremobia ochroleuca. The sequence continues at coordinate 542,970 of OX451402.1, read as the reverse complement.
AGGTAGTGTTCAATCAAACGCTATATCCAAGTTAAAGTTAGATGTTACATTTGTTTTCATCGACAGTACCTACAGTGTATTTTTAGCTTTCTAAAAAAAACATGTTGGAAAACATAATGCTTAATCCCCTACACGTGGGACTAATATATAACTGGCAAAATGTGGGTGTACTATAACACGTATATTATATGTCTCTGCCGGACCCTGGGGGACGCTGGCGAGATGTTCTGTAGTGTCGTCAACACCTCAGGTGCTATCTATTAACAAGCTCACCTCCGCATCCCTTTATTTCCATCAACAAAGTGTTCATCATATTACTGTAGCCCGCATTATTCCTCACAAAACGTTTCCGACGTCGCAGAATGTTTCCACATTACAACCGGATTAGGTTCATGATGCCTTCACTATACGCTCGTATTATGCATAGCTGACATTAAAGGTGAAGTGGAGAGTTTACACACAGAATCACAAACTGCAGAAGGACTACCTCCTTATGATAGGTAAGTTAATATATTTATTTATTTAAACTTTTCGCACTTTTCGTACAAAGGCGGACTTAATGCCTTAGGCATTCTCTACCAGTCAACCAGGGGTGGTGAAGAGATTAGATGGCAGGTGCTTTGGTTGAGAGGAACAATGATAAAAAAAGCTATTAAAACTAGGTACAAAAAATAAATAGGTTATATATACATACTTTTTAATATAATATATACTTATAATATATATATAAAAATCAAGGGAGAGAGGTTTTGAGATGACTAAACGCTATTTGTTTTGAAAATAACTCTGTAATTTCCGTTAAATTCATACCGACTGGTGGCCGTCTTTTTATCAAGAGAAAGCGCATTCCGAAGAACCATTCTTCTTCGGAATGAGCTTCCTCTTTATATAAGGCTCTTGATATCTTCCTCTGAATATGAAAAGAAGAATGAACAAAGTCAGAAGAATGAGAAAGACAGATTAGGAGAAGATTGTTTGAAGAACGCAGATTCTGTGTGTGAGAAGAACATAGATATTGGAAGTGAGACGCGAGATAAGAAGGAGGAGTGGGAGAGTTGAGAAGGGAGAAAAGCGTGGTCAAGGCGCGCAAACTTCTTCTTCGGCGAATGGACATCCATTTGAGCTCATACCTATAGCTCGACACATGGTCATATTTCCTGAGGTTGAATATGAACCGGATACCATTGCTGAGCAATCTGTCAAGCTTATCCAGCAAAACCGCATTCAGTTATTCATATCCAAAGTAGCACAAGTCAGCATAGTCGATTATAGGGAAAATGAAAGTCTGCACAAGCATGGTTATCATTTTAGCGGGCAAAAAGTTTCTCAGACGATACAGGGATCACAGAGTGGCCTTGACCCTTTGACTAACACTAGAGGCCTGGCGTTGACCTGGCATTGCCAGCTAACTGTCGAGTCAAGGTCAAGAGCTCGCCCATTCAGCTAAATAAAAAAAAATATATATATAATGCAAATAAATTATAAATGATATAAGTATAGGACTAGTTCGACACTAAAAAGATCATATGTATTTCCTTCTTCGTTAACCAGCCATCAACGAACTCATGGCCTCAATATTTTTTTTTAAAGAGTCTCTCAATAGTTCTGATAAGAATAAGCTACTTTTCCTTTTTGAAGGCTGAAAGTTCTGTGAAGTCTCTCTGCTGTGGAACCAAAAATAAAATAATAAGAAATAAATAGAAGTTTGATTTAGCCATTACTTTACTATTACAGGGTTACATTCTGCTTTGTAATAGGTACTTCATCCTAACTGTGGAGTGGTGTGTAAAAACTGTTGAATGCTAGAACTTCTGCAGCTACCTATGTCCTAACACGACCAACACCACCGTTCTCCCGACATACCTGCTGGCTACAGCGCCCTGCGCGCGGTATCGGGTCGCTTCATTACGGAATATTCCAGCACGGACCGAATCTTCGCGGTTGTGCAGCGGCAGGAATTGTGGCTGATTGGACGTTCGATATCCCGTGCAGGGCAAGATAAATAATAATATAAAACATTTATAATAATAAATAATAATATAATAAATAATATTCCACATTGTATATGCGAGATCAAATGGGAAACGTTAGAGCATTTGATATACATACCTCTAAATCCGTCCTTTCTAGTTGAAGGGCCTCATACTCGTAATGAAGATTTCCGCATAAAAAAAAGGCCTAGCTTAATTTTCTGCTACGTGGGATGGTTTCACTGCTAACAATATACTGACAATTCAGCCTACAGAAATATCACTTCTTAATACATCCATCAGAAATAATCTATCTCTTATATGAATTTAACCAGTCTCAGGATACAGGGTGCTCTCCGGTGGTGCGCCTATCTCGGCTCACTCACATCGGCCCGCTCCCGAATGCGCTGTAATACCTCATATTATCCCTCCGTGCTGTGCAGGGCTGATATTTATTGATAAGGAACTGAAGTTTATTTAATATAATGTCTTGGGGATTTTGTATGACTAAAAATAATTCCGATTGTGGATTGAAAAAGTAAATCGTATTATGTGTGGAAGGCCGTTCAATCTTTACAAATCAAAAGAATTACTACGGTGAAAGATATTCATATGTATAAGTTGATCGGCTGAAGGACACTGTGCAAGACGAAATAGAAGTTTTATTGTTATACGCCTGTGCGAGTTTAGTGACCGTCGAAGCGAGTAGATACTGTGCATCCCTAAAAATGAAAACATAATTCCTTGCAGACAGTAAAGGGCCAAGTATCATGGCGACGAACAAGAAGAACGGGATGAGCTGTTATTCACCTATTTCCTAACGCTCAATTAGCAGCTAAAGACATTCCTTGAAAGTGTTCCAGCCAATCGAAGTACTTTAACAAAGCATTCTCAACGTCAAGCAAAGACATTCCTAATTCAATAAAGATTTCAACCCATTGAGTTTCACGAGACCTTTCTTAGAACGTGTACCGAACATTACATATATTTCCGACAAAATCATGAATTACTATTGTATTGTCATCGACTTCTCGTCGTCTTTCACCAATGACTCGGAAAATGGGTGAAATAACCGCTTTGCCAGCCCTGCCCCCTCACCCTCCACACTCCCCTCTAAATGGGGAACTTCTCAACTAATCAAACTGTCTTAAAGACCACCTTCGACATATCGACTGGCCAAATTACTGTTGTTGTTAACGCGCTCCTATTATGTACACTCGTTACACTTCGGCGTCACAGAGTGGGGAAATTATTTGTGGCCTTCCTTTTCTTATCTTCAATTCGAGTACTTATGGTATAGCTACAATGAGTGAGTGGGATTGTGATCAAGAAGTCACCGAAGCTATTATGAGCTGGCTTGGTTATTGAGTCTAATTAACTAAACTCATTTTAAAATAAATTAACCATAAGGAATGCGTGGAATACTTAATTTTGGCGACTTACGTTACATACTGAGCACTGACGTATAAACGAGCCGTTAGTTAGCTGATGTGTACTCACGGACGCGAGGCTCTACCTAATGTGTACTCACGGACGCGAGGCTCTACCTAATGTGTACTCACGGACGCGAGGCTCTACCTAATGTGTACTCACGGACGCGAGGCTCTACCTAATGGAGCGACTAATGGAATGGAGTATTTTTGTTCCCAATATAACATACGGCCGAGGCGATTTATAATACTAGCTTAGATTTATCTCCTCGATAAAACGAAAGATTAATGCAAGTGTTAATGTGAAAATCGTTTATTTCAATCAAGATAACCATAAAGTTACAATTAAGTTGGATGAAATATTGGTAAACTGGAAATAAAGCGATATTTGAGTCAATATAGGTAGCAGATACGCTTTTAAGAGATCCCTGTATGTAGGTACAGTATTTTATTATTTATTTATTAATTTAATACTTCAAGCACATAAATGTACAGAGGCGGACTTATGTGTGTGTAAACACAGGAGCTCTCGTCACCACCGAAATAATGGCGAATTCAGAAGTGTGTGTGTGTGCTAACGCTACTCGTCGTCACGCGCAAAATTCACATGGTGCCTGTACACTTGTTACTACATGTAAAGAGCGCGTGGCTTCGTGAGATAAAACACTATACTTTTTATTAAGTACTAGTTGACTGGCTTAGCGAGGATTTTTGTAAAAGTTCCCCCAAAGTTACTCCTCGCTGATGCAAATACTTGCAAACTATTTAATTCGAACCCTTAAAGATATTGGTTTTAATAAATAAACTTAGATTGTGTAAGTCAAGCAAAATTATTTAGAGCTCATTAAGTTGGCAATTTACAAAATGTGGAGTCCCGTACTTTACGAACTAGTTGGTAAATATTTAGAATTTATTTAGGGAACTTTAACAAATTACTATAGTGATTTGAAATTAGTTTTTCTTATGAGAAGGGCGAGTGAATGTTGGTAGGTTATTTTCGTAAAATTAGTTCATTATAGCTTAATTAATTACGTAACTTTATGAATTACTAAAAAACAGCTGCAGAAGCAAAAGCGAAATTTCTTTAGGATCGTAAGGTCCCCAATTATTTTAATTATTTAATTACTTTCCGGCCTCGCTGTTCCCCGGCTTACCCAATCCCTTACCAATTCAATATCCTCCGTTCAAAAACACCAATACATCAAAGTCATCGAAGAATTTCAAAGACCGAGGAATACAATGAATACATTTGTATACCGGCGTGAAAATCAAAAGTCTTCTGAGTAATTAGAAAGGGCGGATCAGATAGACGCGGCGCGGTGGCGCAAAATGGAGATACATGATTAATATACAGAAGGTCAGGTCCATACAACGAGCAAAACATTCGCACTTACAGACGCACGCGTACAGCGAGTGCAAGTATACTATAGTTTGAAATAGCCGTACGTACCAACGGTCATCAGTAAAGCTTGAACTACGAAACCCGTCCGTACATGAACGAAATAAAGGTCCTCTCAATGTAAATAAAATTGTAACCATAGACTGGCGGTTGACTGTGCGTTTCCAGCCATTGTCTGCTGCTGGTCTTCTGCACCTATTTGCTTGGTGGTGACGGCGAGGTGCGGGTGTTCAATCAGCGGCTGGCATTGTGGCGCGGCGCGACATCTCGCGCGGAATATTTTAATTTGTGGAGTAGAGTACCAGTGTAGCGGCAAGCGCCGTGTGCTCAGTTGGCGCGGTCTTTTGAGCTTCGGTTGGTTCAGTTGGAACTGGCGGTCATATTAGCAAACTATAATTGAGTATTTTGGATTTTAAACGCAATTTAGCATCATGCCTGTACCCCCATAAGGTTCCCTCCAGCGAGTTAACATTGAAATGACTACCGATATATATTATACACAATCACCCTATCTGGTGCAAGATAAACACTAACAGTCTAATTAATGAGTTTGACATGGATTTAAGTATCCTGGAATTAAGCATTCTTTCCGTCATGAAATTCCCTCTAGCAGTGTGGTTCTACTGCTCGATACTACACAGATCGTGTAGACAGTGGGTTCGGCTCAGGTGGCGCGGCCGTATTAATGGGTGTTTCTTGTTGCGCGGCCGCAGTCGCGATTGTCTGCGAGCAAGACGACCGACTCGCGCGCGGTGACGGCAAGCAGCACGAGACGAGAGTTCCGACCAGATGCACGCCGTTGATTATAGCTATTTCTAAAATATCGAACGCAGCCCTGTGTTTGATATTTTAGAAATACCTACCTAGTTATTTGAATAATATTAATAAAAAAAACTAGATGAGGGCAGTGTTTCCTATCCGACTACCTGCTCTCAGAAGAAATACCGAAACAAACTCAGATTGAATGATTCAAAATGATTTAAAACTGTGATTAACTTTTCCATTGAAATGACACGACTACACGAGACATTATTTTCTTATTTCTTATAATACTTAATAACAACAACTTAACTAACAACCACCTATTCAAACACTAAAGGGGCGTGATTTAATAAAACACGTCAGATTAATAACAAAGCCCCGACGAGCGCCGCGTACCCGCAAAATTCATTTATAAAAATAAAAAAAATGTATTATTCATGCAAATCACACGCGCTCGACAACTTACCGAACAATGCTCCGAACATCAGGGTTTTCTTATTTCTTTGTTGTAACAGGCTAAGTTCTAAGACACGAGCGGATTGGCTGGTGTCAACTATGGAAGAATATAAATGTAAAAAGTCATCGTTGAGCTTTCCAACAACTCATGCACGTGGCAAAAGTCAAATATCTAAGAGATTCTGACGTCAACTAAAACATACATACCTTTATTATTACATATTTACAAATTGTAGACAGCTTGCAGCGAATATTAGGGCTCCCTCAAAAAGTCTTCCATTGTTCAAAGATTTGCAAAGTTGTAGTGATCTTCCTTTTATAATAATTCATTTAGAATTTCCACTGACTCGCTGCACGTTATGACAATACTGGCGCATGTCTCAAAATGTAAGTTAACACATTCGTCACTGCCGGCTGTCACATATCAAACTGAGAGTGCTTCGCGAATACTTTCGTACTTTTGATATACAAACTTACGTTTTGAGTTGAGGTGAGACATGTTAATAATGGTAAATTGAGCCCCCTGTGTGTGTGTGTGTGTCTAATAAACCTGATATTTTCATAAAGGGTGAAGTATGAGTTTTTATTGCATCAGCTAAAAATAAACTATAATCGAGTATTTCAAAAAAAAAAAAAAACTTTTAATCTTCTTCACTTGTTTTTCTTCTAAAATCTCTGAAGTTCACTCGTTTGAACTTCGTTCAAAGTTGGCTTCAGATTTAAAATATCCTCTAACCGAATAAGAACTACTTATTCGGTTACTTTATTCGGGTTTATTCGGGTATTCAGTATTTCACGAGCATTAACGTCGAAAACAACTCCCCATAAAACCTTTAATTACTTCAATCCTTAAGAAAACCTCTCAACAATCCTAATACTTTTAATTGCTGTAATACGCTTTGAGTCCGCACTCCGGTCCTTTGAGGCGCGATTTCCAACCGCTGCTGTGTTGTTCCGAACTAAACGAGGAGCGATAATAAAAAGCCATCTTCCATTCCGTCACCCACTCGAGCCACCCGCGCCGCCATCGCCGCGTGTTCACAAAACGAATGCTCCAGACGAGATTACGCATCAACTCAGCCGTGTCAACAAACTTTGCCAATCTTTCTACCATTATTAAGTAATCCGACATCTCAAAACCAGCTTTAACACTGCCGAATAAAGTTTAAATTCGGTGGCATAGATGAGACACAGCAATATGTCTTTTCCATTTTTCCTATATTTGTCGAGCGTCCGAGCGACAATTTGGTCGCCAATAAATGCGAGCTGCAAATGGCTCCAATATTCAATGCCAAGCAGCCGCTCAACGGTTGACTTTCAAAGCACGTTAATTACATTTCTAATCAAATGGTAGATGGTCGTCTATTGTCATTTGCATCCGTAGTAGACCAAGTTTTAGTACGTAAACCTGGATGAGCATATCGCACCTACGCGTAGGTACGGTGCAATAACGTCACTTATGCAATTTGGGAGGGTTGTAAATTTTAACGTTTATATTATTTTATTACAAAATTGTGAAATGTTCGCTTTAACTTTAATATGAAGTTCAAAGTTGTAGTTTATTACCAGTTAATTTCTTTAGTCAAGAAGAGGACGAAGAACATTATAATAGGATGGCGAATTTTAAACGCTACTCCTAAAATATTACATCATTTGCATAAGTGACGTTATTGCACCGTAGGTGCGCTATGTTCTTCTATGTTAGTCTTCTTACTTCCACATAGAATAATGATGTATTCCAGGTCTATACTATGAGTGCCCATTGATCGACATCATAACGGGCCGCTGGACATCAGATACCTACTTATTTTCTCTGCGATACCGAAAAGCCAAAAAATAAGCACAATTGTGTAAATTATTTCTACAATTTTTTAGTGCAACGTTAAATGCGCAAAACCTCAGACACCCTAACTGATTTTTAATTCAATTGAACTATTTCAGAGAGAAAATACCTAAGTCTAAAAAAAATGGTAAAGGTGTTATGTGCTGTTTTAGTTCTACTGGCCATTCTGATCGTTTCTTGCGTCTGCGACTACGCTTTACCGAGGGAGGAGTCGTCACCGGGCCGCTGCGCCGCGCTGACATTGGCTTGCTGACCTATTAATAAATAGACACGGCAACGTTTTTAATGAAGATTTTTTGAAAAAGTGACCTATATTAAAAAGTGGTTCAATTAATTCTGCTCGTTATTCTGATCAAACTATTTTCAGGTTTTGCGCATTTAACGTTACACGTTGTATATTATGTACTTAAATGTCATAACATGGTCGCAACTAGGGTAAGTGTACTTTAAAAAAAAAAAAACTTGAATATGTTCTGCAACACTAAGAACTGCTTAAGTTCCTGTCTTTTCAGCACAAAAGTAACATATACAGGGTATAGTCGTAATGAAGTGGAACAGCTGTCGAGTCGAACCTGTCGGTGAGCTGAACGGAGTCGCGTCACTAACATTATGAGATTTGTTACGTTATTCTGGTGTAGTTAAGTTTGGAGGAATTTTAACTATCTTTAGAATATCTGTTTAACTTTTATATATATATAAAGTCTCGCCTTCTCCCCATGGGGGTAGCCCGAACTACTGAGCTCCACCTGCGACGATGTTTAAATACTCCTTTTGCCTCGCTTACGCTAATACACCTGTCGGATTGCGAGTGCTGCCTGACCTTTCTGTCAATAATGTTACTACAGTTATTTTCTTTTGGCGTGTCAATACCTTAAACTTCCTTTAGCCTTGTAGCGAATGAACTTTGATTTCGCTTATGCATGTACTATTAATTAACTAGCTATCCTTACGGCAAGAAGCACTGAGTTAAATAGCATCAAGCATTTCTTGAGCATTCATTTTCCTTACGGGTAACGCTTAAATAGTTCACCATGGGCAAGTCATACAACAAAGAAGAAGTGGTCATCGCCCAAAATAACGCGATAGAGTCAAAAGTGACGAAGTACGAGGTTTTGCGGCCATGGCAACCGCGGTGGCGCTCATAGCAGTGCTCGTGTTGTGTCGTCATTTTCGTCATCGCGTCAAAAAATTGGTACATAAAGAAATCAAGAATGTATCCGGATCGGTGACCGTGTTGCCTGGCCGCGTGGAGACACGCACCGTCCCACAGCAACCACCACAGGCCAGCTACGCGTAATGTGATCTGACCACCGTGTATTGTTATTATTCACAGTGACCAGTGCTTATCGCAATAAGTAGGGACTTGTATTGCAAGATTTACATTTTGTATGTGACTAGATGTAATGTTTATATTAGATTGAGTTGTAATAGATGTTAAGAAAATTTTTGAAAATTTTGGGGGGAAGTAGTGTAGGGACACATGTAAGTACGTAAGGCAGAGTGCAAGGTGAGCAAATTGTATGCGCGCGTGAGGTATGCTTTGGAACGATCAGTTACTGCGCACTGATGCGGGCGAACGGTTCTCCCTGGGATCACGTGAAATATATTCGGTCAACACAACCCGACTTTCATTGACTCCAGAACCCCGGTACAGAAGAAGCAGTACTCAAAGTAGGGATTACCGTGGACATTCATACATGTTGCATAATCCCTAAACTCTCAATGTGAGCAAACCATCTACATAAAGATAATTCATCTAGATAATTCATTTTGATATAATTATAATATTAGAATATTGTTTGTTAGATAATGGCTACCTACCTGTCACATTTACGAAGCCTGAGAATAAGCATCATGTTGAAACTAAACGAATGACACCGTTTCAAAAGGTAAAACTTTATATTTAGAGAATAGTAAAAAAAAGCAATAAGGAAAACGAAAGGCTTATTTTAAAACTCATCATCAATTTTATACTATAGTTCTGTCAAATCTGTTCAGTGTAAACTAGAAAAACAAACTTTTTCAAAGTAACTAAAGGTGTACTCCAAGATTTTGTTATAGGTTCTGTTCCTTAAAGCACACGAGGCCATAACTCTGAAACTCGTATCAATATGAGTGAAGAGTCTTAAACTTACCGACATCGCCTGAGTTACTACTGTCGGTTCGTTACCTACCACTGACATCTCATAAGTAAAGGGTGCAATGAGCTATGACCGAGCAAATTCTTTTTTATGATGTTCTTGCAGATGTATGCGTAGAGAGACGTGTTTTACATAAAATTATGTAAAACACGTCTCTCAGTAAAATTATGCGGATGAATTATCTGAAAAGTTAGTTATTACGATATTTCGTAAGGTTATATTTCTCCAAGTGCCTAGCCCTGCTATTATGTATCTCTAGATGATATTCTTATAATTCAATAGAAATAAGGACGCGGTTAAGCTACTTTAAAGGCCAGTGATTGTACTCATAAACAGTTACAAAAGCGTAACTTCTGGGTAAGAAATCAGTGAATAGTAGGAATAGAATCTGTAAATACGTAATAGTCTAGAATACTGATAGCTAAATTGATATAATCGCGGCTTAGAAGACTGCGCCCTGTGATGGAGTTAAAGGCTTTCCGATTGAACGAGTTTGAGTCCTTTTTCAAGCTATTTTTACTTTAAATCCATTTCTCTTTAACGTTCACACTAGCACAGTAAATCCATTTAATTTCTTTTTGTCAAATAATGAAATAAATATACGTCAAAGTAAAGTCTCGCGCTCGCCATTACTCGGACGTACCTACAGGAACTAGGTTAACGATGCAGAACGCAGACAGAAATGCCACTTTAAAACAAACAAGGCCACATTGGCCTGTTTCATAAATTAAATTATGGCTAAACTCCTCTTTATTAATCTACTTCTATAATTTTAAATTACTTCTGAAAATGTTAATAGGCGCAACAATATTCATATTTTAAGTTAACGACTTTACTTGTCAGTCTTTCCGTGCAACAATTAAATAAATATCCCAAAAAAATATCCAATATTAATAAGCGAAAAACATGGTGAAAAGTGTGTCAGGGCGAGTATCTACCAAATCATCACTAGATATGTTCTCCGGAGAGCGATTACAAAAATAAATTAACTGTCAATTTCAACAACATTCTACGAATAGAATAACGCGGACGTGATAACGGTCCTATAAATAAATAAATAAAAATTCAGGTAAAGACCCATATTCAATACAAAAAAAAATAACATAAATTATCAATTTGTTTATTTATTTATTTATTAAAGGCAAACCAACAGCTTCTGTATAGAGCATTACATAAGAATTAGTAACAGAAGCATCAGACTAATACAGTCGCCAATAATAGGTCGACCAAAATTCTAAGTGAGTAAAATAACACTTAATTATTATTAGCTATTAAAATCTTGATAAAGGAATTACGACATAAAATTATAAATAATCAAATTAAAGTTAAAAAGGAAACAACGAAATTACAAATATCCGATACCCAAGTAACAAAAAAAAAACCTATTAAAGGTACAAATATTGGATACAGTGGGAGCTAATGAGATCAAAATGACTACAAAATTAAAAAATAAAATTAAAAATAAAATAGAATCAAAACAAAACAAAATAATCAGTTATCAGAAAATAATGACATAAAAATTTCAAGAATGTATAATGAAATCATATTATAAACACTATGAATTAACAATTAATAATCAGTTGCGTTCTTCGGTACTGTTGTATTTTGGCGCAATCATGGTGAATGTCAACTTCTGGTACAGATTTTACAAAAGAATTCATCTCTCTACAGAGTCTGTTAATTTGTCATCTTAATTTTTAAATTTTTAAATATGAAATGAAATTTATTACATTCAAATTAATTAATTCTCATGTCAGTCTATCTGCCTGCCTTTTCCCAACTATGTTGGGGTCGGCTTCCCGTCTAACCGGATGCAGCTGAATATCAGTATTTTACATGGAGCGACTGCCTATCTGAACTCCATAACCCAGTTTACTGGGTAATACGATACTCCTTGGTAAGGCTGGTTGTCAGAATTTCGGGCTTCAGACTACCCGTAACGACTGTCAAAGATCCACGAATGACAGCCGGTACCAACGGCTTAACGTGCTTTCCGAGGCACGAAGGGGTCTCGGTATGTAAAGATGGTCACCCATGCACAAACCAAACGCGGCAAGCGTAGCTTAACCTGATCGATCGACCTGTGCGAATGTTATTATTTAGCCACGGGCCCCTCTTCTCAAGCCATTCTCAAGTCAAAGTAAATGTCAAATTTAAAAAAAAAAAAACTATTAAACGTCAACTACAGTAAATATCAGAATGAACTATAAAATGTCAACTACAATAACTAGGTAATAAGATAACCAAATAATTCCAAAACACAGAATTGATACCTAATATAATCTCTACAGAACTGGAACCATAACATGACAACTTATACTCTCGAGCCATGCCTGCCACAACAGTGCTAGGGATAATCAAAACGCTTGGCAATCATAACCAGGACCTATAATACTAATTTACATCTTTCAACTGCATCGATTTATTATACGCAATGGTCCTTCGGCACTTCATCATCGAGTGGGTACCACTAACGAGCGCTACACAAAGCTAACAACATAGGTATAAGAACGTTACGAGCCGGCCGTCAGCGCTGCGGCGCGGACGTCAACGCGCGGCACCGAGCGGACGCGTGCGATCTGCGGCGGAGAAGCCCAGCCAATTAACTTGTCTCTTAGAATCTAAGCCGGGCTTGGACTGCTTAGAGCACTGACTTACTAGCCTTAAAGGACATTATTGAAGTGAAAACTTCTTTAGCGGCGTTGTACACTTTTTTTGCCGGCGCGGCGTAGGAGAGGAAGTATCTCCCTCTCTTTCTATGGTGGGGTTGTCATGTTTGTGTACGATAGCGCAATAAATAAATATTGTATTCTACCACATAAATGATAGTACTTTTATACTGATAATTAAAGTAATTCGTGCAAAATTATTTCCTAACCATTCCAAAATATAAAAAATGCACAACGTTAATATTCAAGTTTTCACTTCTGCCGGCACTCCCGGAGTGCAACCCGTCGTTTTTATATTATTTAATGTGTCAAGGTAAGTCAGTTGAAAGAATGAAATACGAGTAAATCGAAAGGTGAATTGTTGACTTTCAAATTGCACACAGAATTGCGTAGTTCAGTTCGTTACAATTCCTATAAATATTTCGTTGTCAATTTTTACAATATGGGAAAATTGATTCATGAAAGATTTATACGGCTTTTGTACAACATAAAAATTGCACCCTTTTTATTTCCCAAACGAAAGTATAGAATTTTATTACAGATTGAAGCCACATAACACTTGAAAACACTTCAACGATTATACACTGAAACGTTCTTCATTCCTAGAAATCTACAACACCGAATTTTTTCACGAAAGGAAAACCACCTAACCCAGCGGAAAAATATAACGTTTAATATATTAAAAACCAACAACGGAAAAAAAGCAATTACACAGAAGTTTATAATTTGGTCACGTTGGCCATCATGGAATTTAATTATAAACCGCGCCTTTTTTCATCCTCTCCATATCATTGTTTAAATACAAAGTGTGGTATGCGAGTCTGTCCTAATTACGTGATATTAAAAAAAAAATATTGCGTAAATTCTATGTATCTATTAATGTTTGCTCCTTTAAAAAAACGACGATAATTATTATGGGGGTAATTCATTTAAAATTAAGGTCTGTAATTTAACTGACAACGAAATTCGGTCTGTTGTGAAATTCCTCTGAGATTATTAGTTTCTCACGCAGATAGTTGACAGACAGCAGACAGTCACGCTAGAAATCTTTCAAGCTCTGATATCAAAATGTTTTATTCCAGAAAAAAGAATAATATTCCGCTGATCTATCAATTCATACACCACCTCTAAAAGTTAATTAAATCAAAAATATATGAAAACAGGAAAGTTGTGTTGTTCTTACGAGTAAATCACGTTCGAACAATATTCCCAATAAGGAATCCTTACGCAAGTACGCAACGTTACGTAGGTACGTACGTACGTTAAGTTAACAATAACAATGTGTTCCTTAAGTGGATTTATTGAATTAAACATTATAACAAGGGAAACTAGAAAGAAATAATGTTTTGAATAATCGATTAACCTTATTTCAGGAAATTAGTGATGGAAAGGAGAATGGCGAATTTTAGAATTCATTAATTTAGAGGTGTCTCATTATCAAAATAACGAGCCTTTATTGTGCTCAAGTTTTAAACCCTCCCATAATACAGAGTAGGGAAAGTGTTGGTATTTTCTATTTTTCTTTAGTCACTAAGCTTTTGGTAAATAATCGCAATTAATTCACAGTATTTTCCAGTCAGTGTAATGATAAGCTTTTCTAGTTTTACTAATCCAATCCACTTTATCTTAAGCAGAAGAAAGTCTACCTAAGGAAGGGTTTTCGGAAATCCGCCAGCGAAGGTCCGACGCGGGTACAAAGGCACTTAAACGTACACAAAGCTAGGAATAACATAAAGGAGCAGAATAGCCGTGTTTTGTTTCATTGTGAGCACTCGCTAATTGTGTGGCGCGGTCAAGTTATTGTGCCCATTTACATATTTGTAAGGTAAACAGAATTCACTGCCTTATTATTATTATACATTTTGTTCCTACACGCATTTACAAGTGTCATAATAGTAAAACATATAATAGAATACAAAAATGGATATCTGGAAGCAACATGGCCAGTCAGTCCTCAGTCTATCCAACCGGTTGGTACACTAATTACTTACATAATAGTAAAACATATAATAGAATACAAAAATGGATATCTGGAAGCAACATGGCCAGTCAGTCCTCAGTCTATCCAACCGGTTGGTACACTAATTACTTACATAATTATGCCCATGAAATAGTTTATTAAGTATTTACATAGTTTAAAAGCTAACAGTTTTAAAATAATAATATGTACTTGACAAGTATATAAAAAGGAGGGCAAATAATAAAAGGGAATCAAAAAATTCATCCGTATCGCTGTCAATAGGAAATATTCCCAAAAGTCTGGCAGCATTGGCACGTTGTATGGGAATGCTGATTCTTTGGCCAAAAAATAGGACAGTATGTCTCGAAATACTAGGTGAGCTCTCGGACCCCATGGCCCTAGTGTTTAAGCCCCAAATGGCTGGAACATATAAGTAACAAAGAGGTTGGAGTATTTGCGCCGTTTGAGGTTTTCCGCACCTGCAGCATCCACCCCAACACAGGCCACCGTGCTTGGAAGATGGGATTGCGCAAAAGTGTCGACACATGTTGTCTACCACACCAAAGGCCTACCTACCTTTCAAGGCATTATGGTCATTCCGTCTGGTCTCTTCCCATCGTCGCGTTCCAAGCCTTTGGGTTCTAAAATTGCTGATACCGGTGACAAGAGCACGACGAATGATGTCATTGATTCTGGCAATGTGTCATTATGCCGTAATTTATTTTTCAAAACTTAATAATATCAACGCGAAATCAAATCAAAACTGGTTATAGTAGATAAAATAACTATTTTAATACTCGTTAGGCGTAATAACAGCGTTGTAATTTAATATTTCAATGATGCTGCCTACATATTGACCGCGAGTACTTCGCTCTAACACGGCGCGGGCACATGAGTAGATAAACGGAGCAGAGACAAAGCTTCATACAACCCGCGCGAATGGGTTCACTACTACAAGCACGCGGGGCGTGTGTGCGTGACCACTGGCTGCTTGTCTCGTACGTGGCGAGACTGGAAAAAACCGGTTTACGCTGGCACAGCCAGTTGAAAATCTCATGGTAAGCGATGCACGTTGTTTTGTTAGTTGCAAGTTTGAATATTGTAATGCAAAAACGTGGTATTTTGTTATTAGTAATAGTTGTTTATTGTACTCTGTGTATGAATAATACTAGAAAAATAAAAACACATCTTACTTTAACTATCCCAAGGAGTACAATAGGTAAGTAAATATTTGATTATTACTTTTTCAAGTAAAGGACCTTTATTTTATTGCATGATACTTTTTTTAATAAGAAGAGGTGTGTTTTACCTTTTCATTAACATAACAAACTTTTATTAAAAATTTGTAGGTATGTGTGTTAAGTTCAAATATTGCAAGTAAGATTTCAACCACTTCCTGATGTCTGATTGAGCTGAAATTTTGTATACTTGCGTAACTTTGGTGACAATGCAATCAATCAAAATCAAAAGTATTTTATTCAAACTAGGCTGAGAATCAGCACTTTTCAAACGTCAAAATTACAAAAGACAGTCCCCCAAAACGCCCGCCCTTCACCACTTCCTAGTGCTTTCGCTGGGGATAATAATAAGATATATGTAACTTGACGCTGCAACCAGCATTGTCTCCTTACGAGGGAACTCTTTAACGGTTAGTAGCGTGTACTCGAAACTTTTTATTTAAATTTAATTTTGTTTGCTAAACATGATCTTCATCGTGAACTGCTGCTGCAGACATAATAGTCTGACAGATACTTAAACGTATTAAAAATTGTAAATTTGATATGCCATGTGAGTGTTTCCCATTAGAATAATTGAAAAAACTATATGTTAGATTCAGAATTTACCACACCATTAAAAGTAACAATAAATTATTAAAAAACAAAGATTATAAAAAGAAAATTACTAGAGTAAGTAATTTGTAAAGTATTCTATCATACTGAATAATAAAACTATTGGGTTGGCACAAAAGTAATGAGACACTACAAAATTCTATACATTTCCTTTTTCAAATTAATTGTTTTCAAGTTAACTGTAGAACATTCTAGGTACTTGTGATGTGGGGGTACATAAAGCCGCCCTCGCAATAGGCTTAGCCAATTTGAAGAAAAATTAACGAGCGACAAGTTCGAACACTATACTTATACGAGTACTTGTTAGGCCACAGTGCGCGGGCTGCGGCTGACAATATCAACACTGCATTGGGTGCTGCAAGTACCTACAAGTCATGCGACGGTGTCCCGATGGTTTGACCGTTTTAAATCAGGAGACAAGAGCCTTGAAACTCAGCAACGCTCAGTACGACCACCTGCAGTGAATGATGACGATTTACGCCGCAAACTGCAGTCGAATCCGGATGCTACCACCTCGTGAATTAGCGGAAGGACTTAACTGCAGTCATCACGCCGTGAAATACCATCTGCATGAGCTCGGAGATCGAAATGTTTTGGCTCGGTGGGTACCGCACATCCTTACAGACGCCAGTTGTGCAGTCCGTGTCGCTATCTGTCAATCACTTTTGCTGTGACCTCGACGTAAAGCGTTTTTGTCTGATCTGGTTGCTGGAGATGAATCATGGATTCATTACGAGAACGATAGACGTTGTGCTTTTTGGCTGCCTCGAGAAGAAACGCCACCAACTCAACCGAAGCTGAGTCAAAAGAACCGCTTAACATTTCTGCTTTGCTGTTTCTGGGACGCGTAAGGCATGCTGTCTTATGAACTATTACACAATGAAACTATAAGCGCTGACAACCCAGCCCACCAAACTATTTGCTACTATCAAGGAAAAACGACGAAGACGATTCAATGTAGTTTTACTACACGATAACGCTCGACCTCACGTCGCATCTGTCGTTCACCAACAGTTGTAGGACTTGGGCTGGGAGACGATACCCCACCCACCTTATTAAGACTATTATTTGTTTAGAGCCCTGAAACAACATTTGCGGGGTAAACAATATAATGATTTCTCTGATGTAGAAGCGGAGTTGAACCAATTTTTCGAGGCACAGCCATCAGAGTTCTGGGCGAAAGGCATCGTGACTTTGCCGGATCGTTGGCAAGAAGTCTTAGATGCTAATGGTGATTACATCATTGACTAAGCTTTTCGCATTGTAATAATAATAAAAAAATATAAAACGTAAACCAAGTGTCTCATTACTTTTGTGCCAGCCTGATACTTAACAAATGTTTTATTTAATTTGTTTTAACCTATTGTGACGACCCTAACAAAATAGGTAACAATTTTGCACGTTCTTAAGAAACTTTGTCTCGGTTCCGTTTATCTACTCATGTGGCGCGGGCGGCACTACCGGTAATGAAGCGGCTGGCGCTCGAACATGGCCGTGTAATATTGGTTATTAGCGAAATAGCAAAATGTCGCGTACCTACACGAGCGGCTATTACAGTAATTAATTTCGTTGTTAATTATTACACAAAGCAAAGCGTCGGATCAAGTGGGATCATTACTCGTGGTGACGCGAGTTCCACGTCATGACGTGATCGTTTCTTCACTCGCTGCGCTTGTTTTATGAGCAGCGCGTAAATGCGTACTAATTGGGTGCCACCCTATTTGTTTCGGAGTCTCCTTTTAGGACATTTTGGAGAGTCACTGTGACTTTAATGTTGTAAAATCTGTCAGTAATAAATATGCCCCAAACAGAGTTCGTTCGTTTTAATGAACTTGTTTCACGAGTTATTTTGGAACATAACATATTAAGGTACAATTAAATTACAAGGAAACAAGTAAGAACATAAAATACGAATCACATAATAATGCAAGTAGTGATAGCACATTACGCCTCCCCAACAAAGATCCCCTCCTAATTTCCGTTAGTTACTTATATCACAACTTACGTGAAAATATACAGCTGACATAATAATATGTCCAGGACATTACACTGAACTGAAGAGTAAGCCAACCCGTTCCTAATTCCTGCAAATAGGTGCGGTCATCGGCAACAGCTCAGTCAATATTTACTTCGGAAGTTTACGAGCGGATTACGTGAAGACCAATCTTAAACACTTGCCGCAGAATGTATGCAAATCACAGAGGCTACAGTACCTTGTTGAATTAATTTGTAAGTGGTCCTTCGAGTCGCGTCCGGGCCGCGGTCCGTAAGTCCCGGCTTACGGCCCGGGACGCTCCGGGACGAGCCCGGGACTGACTTAATCTTACAAATTACAAGCAGGCCTAGTCCATCGGCGCGTTATTGAATTAAAACTTAATGTAGGTTGCGCACTTGGCGTGAATTTTTCATGTTAATAAGCGGAGTTAGGCGTAGAATTATCATCAAGTTAATAGTTTGTGTTAAGACCCTTATTAGCGTTAGAACGAAGATTTCAGACGTGCAAAGAAAATGAATGTCATTTTTTTTAATATAAGGAAAATCTTCATTGATATGACTTTGTAATCTAATCTTTGTCCCAAATAGCCTTTCAACATTCATCATAACATATGTCATTGTGGCATTTGGAGATTTCTTGTTATGATCGGGTTAAAAAGTAGTGAACCTGCGCTGCACCAGTCTGGCACAGGTCAAAGGAGTTTTAACAAAACAAAATGGTCATTCACTCACCGCTCGACGCCCGCCGTAAACGGACGTGCTGCTGCTACCTGCTCGCTGCACCGTGACTCACCGCTATCGCCGTCCGGTTTCGTAACGCCTGTCGTAACGAAATCTGTAGTGTCCGACTACACCCCTGTTCTATCAATAGCTGCCTTTTTCAAGGCGGCGTTGATAGGGTTGTTTTTTATCAAGTTAACGTCAACATAAAACGTACATCGAGGTTTTTGGCCCTTTCAGGGTAAAAACCACAGTTTCGTGGTCCTTGGTGGATACCTTACGGTGCCAACGAAGCCGAGGGGGTGTTGCCCTAATCACACCCGTCGAGCCCCTTCAGGGTGAAGAAGTCAATTGGAATCGGGAGCTAGGTCTTGTGGCTCGATCGCTGACTTCAGCGACCTACTCGAGAGTCCCGACAACGGAATGCGCCGAAACTCCCGCGGCCATTGTTTCCGCATCTAATGTGGTTGCCACTGCCCCTGTTCAAGTACCCATTGTGCAAGCCGCCACTGTCACCAAGACAATAGGCGCACCGCAGCTGCGCTCCGCAGCTGCACAACCCGACAGTATGGATACGTCCGTACCTCTCTCCGACTCAGAGAAAGCCCTCCTAACCTCTTCGTTCTTCTCCGAAGACGACTATGAAGTCGTCGATGTTCCACCCAGCAGTTCATCAAACGCCTTTCGCCTTTTTTGAAGTGAAAACTTCTTTAGCGGCGTTGTACACTTTTTTTGTAACGGGTAAAAAATGTAAAACTCGCGTCAGGACACGTGACCCTGATCGAAAATTCGTAAGACGGATGGTGAGTAGACAGCCGGCGGCGCGGCGTAGGCGAGGAAGTATCCCCCTCTCTTTCTACGGCGCGGCGAAAATGTATGCTTGCGCCTGTTGTTTAGTTTAGGTGGGGCAGGGTGCTTGCGCGAATGTTCGTGTGTGTTTATGTTACAGAAACAAACTTAACTTAAATGAATGAATTAATTAGAATTGTAGTTAGAATATATTGATAGACTTGAAGGTACATCTCTCGACAATAAATCTGCAATTTGGGAACTACAGATAACTGGTGGAACATATGGCACACCTCCGGTGGACGTGAAAAAATTAATAAAATAATGGTTCTGGTAATAATGATGGTGAAAAAGTCGTCGAAATTATGGATGGAAGTTGATTTTTCTGAGAGATAAACTTTTTAATGTAATATAAATTGTCATGTTTGTGCAAGATAGCGCAATAAATAAATATTGTATTCTACGACATAAATGATAGTACTTTTATACTGATAATTAAAGCAATTCATGCAAAATGATTCCCTAACCATTCCAAAATATAAAAAATGCACAACGTTAATATTTATGTTTTCACTTCTGCCGGCACTCCCGGAGTGCAACCCGTCGTTTTTTTTTTGATGTAATGCCAATAAACGCATTTTTCTTTCTTTCCAAGCGCTTCTTTGATACTGCTATAAAGCACCCCAATCCCCTGATTGCGTCGGCCATCCGATACACTCCCTCCCGCATAAATAGGATTCGCCGAACAAGGTATACTCTCACCATCCCCGACGATGCTACGACCCTCTTACAGGAGAGTAGTAAAGTCACTAGTACTCTCACAAAATACTAGTCCCGACAGCCGTCCTTCCATCCTCGCCGTCGAGGTTCGTCGCGACCCCCCATACCATGTCCGCCCCGACCCTTGCTCAAACCAGCCCACGTCGCTGAGCCTGTAGTTCTAAATTCTTCCCTGAATAATTCCGATCCAGCCCGTCCCTTGCTGCCCTATCCCAGCGACGCCCTAAGCCGAGGTCCATACCGCACAGGCAAAAACAAAAACTTAAAAACTAAGCAACTACGCGCTAAGGACACACTTAGCGCGTAGTCGCTTAGTTTTTAAGTTTTTGAAGCCCTGGCTGGAGGCCTTAATTTATTGAGTCATCCACAGGCAAGGCCGGCGTAGCAGTCGACAACCTCATAGGTTGAACTGCGAGATGCCATTTAAAAAAAAAATGGTCATTGTGAAGTCGCTCCCGATTGTAACTGGCGCTAAAGCTGCGCTAAACTTAAAACTTGTTTATCTTGCCCTAACTGGGTTAACTAGTTGGCTGAAGTGGTAAATGATCACAGTTAAACAAATGAGAATGAGCTCATTAATAACTACTGGAGAGTCCACCAAATGAATGGGGTATAACCTTGCATTTTAGTGATAGTACACAAAGCAAACTTATTCGGTTTACATCCCACACACGGATAGCTGTGTCGGTATGAATAGTTACGCACACAAAAAACACACGGGTTATGGTCTCTGTGTGCGTAAATTAATGATTTAGTCGGATGGGTACGAAAAGCAAACGCTAAACTGTTTGTGTGCGTATGATATACCCACATATACCAATAACTAATATACCAATGTATTGTAATCATAAATGAATGGGTTCCAATATTTCATCAGCACAAGCACCTGGCATAGATAGATACTTAAACTTCACCTTGGAGGTGAAGTCAATCAACATGTTAGATAGTAAGAAATTATGACAACTTCTAACTGCATAACAATAACATCACTTACACTTCAAAATGTATACTGCAAATCAATCATCACTAAAAATAACCATATTATTCTCCCAATGAAAATTTATATAATATTATGACCTAGCGAACAGAAGTCATTTTTGGTGGTGAGCGGTGGACAGCAAAATCTTCCCTGTTGGCTTAATACAGCGTTAACCAGCTTCATCTTCATGCAAGTGATTTCGCACAGCTTTTAAGCACACATTGTATTCTGTTGCAGTTATGTGGGTGGATAAAAACGTATTGGCCGTGTGGCTTGCCACGATGTCTTAGTGACGAGCAGAAGATTTCGCCTTCAGTTTTGGCCCACGTCCAGTGGTCTCAAACCTACCGATTTTTCGGTATTTCTACCGATATGAGCTCACATAATTTATAACAATCATACTTAATAGGTAATAGGGAATAGGTAACACGGGCTGCTGTCCGCAACTCCACGTCAATGCACGTATTTTGCGTACGGGTGGGAAAATCGATCATTCGATCCACCCCAGCTCCTCAAAGAAGGCCAGCAACGCCTTGATGTTACTGACCGTCTCACGTAGGGTACCTGGGTTACCGAAGTATTTTGCCCTGTAAGTGGCGACCACCGGGCAGCTTAGAAGCACATGTGCCGCTGTCTCGTCATCCTCCATGCAGGCCCTGCACAGCGGACTGTCTGTTACTCCTATGACAAAGAGGTGTTTATTAAATGACCCGTGGCCAGTTAAAGCTGCAGTCACCGTACGCAGCTTTTGTCTAGTTAGACGGAGAACCTGTTTCGTGAGGCGGCCATCCATTGCGGGAAGTGCTTCCCTAGCCTGCCTGCACTCGCCTTGTTCCGTCCAAAGTTTGTCATGTTGATCTCTGGTGCGTTTCCTTACCAGAGTCCGTAGATACCTGAAGGGGAGTGGCACGATGGGCTCAGGTCCCACTGGTGCCATGCTCGACCCCCTTCTGGCAAGCTCGTCGGCTGCATCGTTGCCTAGCGAACCGCTGTGTCCTTTTATCCATTGAATGGTTATTTTATTGAAGTTACCCACCTGGTTGAGCCGCTGGTGGCACCCGTATATTAGCCCAGAGTCGACTGTATTACTATTCAGCGCTTGCAGTACAGCCCTGCTGTCTGAGAGTATGCGAATTGAGTGATCCTTCACTTCCCTGGCCATGATGGCTGAAGCGGCCAGAGAGATGCCCATGCATTCGGCCTGGAACACTGTGTTGTGGACGCCCA
Source organism: Eremobia ochroleuca (assembly GCA_949629135.1). NCBI lineage: Eukaryota > Metazoa > Arthropoda > Insecta > Lepidoptera > Noctuidae > Eremobia > Eremobia ochroleuca. Next base: position 520,000 of record OX451402.1, on the reverse strand, counting down.
ATGGTGTGGCTATGTGTATGTTGAAGTCCTCCGAGAAGATTCCAGCACCTGTACCACTACCTGTTTTGGATCCGTCTGTGAAGATTCGCAGCTCTGCAGGGCGCAGCCCCTCGCAGCGGCGATCCTCGTGAAGTTGGATCTTGTATTTTTTATCAAAGATAAATTGTTTGGGTACCCGGTCATTGGTGGCCTTCGTGATGGGGAACTCCTTGTGGAGTCCCTCAAGCAGCGCAGCGTGTGGTGTATAACTCTTACCCCAGAGGTTTAGTGTGTTGAGACGTACTGCCGCCAACGTCGCTTCCTGTTGTATGAACAGGTGGAGCGGTGGAAGTCCCAGGATGGCTTCCACTGCCGCAGTCGGAGTAGTCCTCATGCAGCCCGTAGTCGCCATGCAGGCCAGTCTCTGTACGCGTTGTAGTTTGCTGGAGGCTGTAACCAGCTTGTTGCGGGGCCACCAGACCACAGCCCCGTAGGTGATCATGGGCCGGATCACTGCAGTGTACAGCCAAAGTGTAATTTTAGGGGATAGGCCCCACTTCTTACCTATCATTGTCCTGCACTGCCAAAAGGTTATGCAAGCCCTGTTAAGTTTATTGTCCAGATGACTACTCCAGTTCAACTTACTGTCTAGTGTGACCCCGAGGTATTTGACTTCGTTGGCCACCTGGAGTTCAGTATCGAACAGTTTTGGTAGGCGAAAATGGCCTAAAGCTCGTTTATGGGTAAACATGACTAATTCAGTTTTAGTGGGGTTCACTGTTAGGTCAAAATCCCTGCACCATCTCTCTACGATACGTAGCGCTTGCTGAGTGAGGTTGCATATCGTGTCCGTCACCTTCCCCGAAACCAGGATTGCGAGGTCGTCGGCATAACCTACTGTGTAATAGCGGTTGGCGTTGAGTTTAGTGATGAGGTCATTAACCACCAGATTCCACAAAAGGGGAGACAGAACCCCACCCTGGGGGCAGCCTCTGGCTATCATGGCCCTCTGCTGCTCGCCCTCAAGGCGAACCACTCGTTTACTTAACATGTTTGTAATCCAGTCCGTTAGTACCTGTTCTACTCCATGTCTGGAGAGGGCGCTGTTGATGCTGGAGAAGTTGGTTTTGTCGAAGGCTCCTTCGATGTCTATGAAAGTACCCAGACAGGTGCCTTTCTGATGAATCGCTGCCTCTATCTGGCTAACTACCATATGAAGGGCAGATTCAGTCGACTTACCTGAACTGTATGCGTGTTGGTTATCGTGTAACGGTAAAGTCTTCAGAGCGCCATCCCTCAGTTCCCTATCACACAGCCTTTCCAGAGTTTTCAGAAGAAAGGAGGTCAGGCTGATTGGTCGGTAGGACTTGGCGTTTGTATAGTCACCCTTACCTGGCTTAGGGATGAATATTACTTTCACTTCCCTCCATCCTTTAGGAACGTATCTGAAGGCCAGGCACGCTTTCATTAAGGGCAGCAGTCTACTGGCGACAGAGGTGCCACCCCACTGCAGTAGGGCGGGGAACACTCCATCAGGACCAGCTGCCTTAAAAGGATGGAAGCTCCGGATGGCCCATTGGAGTTTTTCCAACGTGACTACCCTGCTAACGTAGAGCCAATCGTTGTCTGACGGTGTCTGAGTTACATCTTGCCAGTCAAATACCTGTGCGAAGATACATCCCGGGAAGTGAGTTTCAATAAGGACGCGTCTCGTTTCTTCTGGCGAGGATGTTAATGTGTTGTCAGGTTTCCGGAGGGTAGCGGGCCCAGGTGTATACTGTTGCGCTAGTACCTTCCTTACCCTGTTAGCTTGCTGACAAGATTCAATGTTACCACAGAATTTGCGCCATCCTGCGGTACTCCTGAACCTGATGCATTTTTTGTAGCTGGATTTGGCTGCGTAATACTTATCCCAGTCCTCATCCGCACAAGTATTCATGGCTCTATTCAGAGTTTTCCTTACTTCACTGCGTTTGCGCTCCAGATCAGCGCCCCACCAGGGTTGTTTGCCCGGTGTGCTGCGCGGGGTGGTCTCTGGGCAGGCAGTTAGGTAGCTGTCTATCAACGATTTAGTAAGGTGACTTACTTGTACTTCAATCTGTGTCGTATCCGCATATGTTGTCGGCTCGTTTGAAGTCGCCAGCATTGATTCAAGACTGCGTGTATAGGTGGCCCGATCCGTGTTGCGCGGATTACGCCGTGGTTGTGTGGGTGGAACGCAAACCTGGATGTCGAAGCGGATCCACCTGTGATCTGAGCAGGAGGCCTCCCTTGAGACCTGCCACCCAGTGATAGTTTCCGCCGCTCCCTCTGTTGCTAGAGTGAGGTCTATGATTGTGCGGCTTCGTCTGGTTACGAACGTTGGTTCGGAGCCCGTGTTTAGTAGGGATAGGTTAGTCGAAAAAAGGTAGTCAACCAAGGCCTTACCCCTGTCGTTTTGCGTGTCCATACCCCACAGTTGATGGTGAGCGTTGGCATCGGCTCCAACGACGACCTCAAACCCGCACCTCTCGCAGTAGCTCACAAGGCGGGCGAGGTCGTGCGGGGGTGGCGCCTCTCCCTCGGGCATGTAGACCGAGGCAAGGACAATCACCGTCTCTATGGCGTAGTCGCGCTGTATTAGCAGCTTTGCTGCAGAGACATCTCTGCAACAGAAGTCAGTTAAGAGCTGTGTTTTGAGGTTACCTGTGATATAGATGCACGATCTGGGATGATCGTGATCTGTGGTGACCAGGAGCTTACCGCCGAGATTGGAGAGTCCTTGTATGCGGCCCGCCCTAATCCACGGCTCCTGGATCAAGGCAATGGCCGTGTGTTGAACCTCCAGCCACTTGCGAAGCTGAGCCGTCGCGGTCTGACTGTGGTGGAGGTTTGCCTGGAGGATTTTACAGGCCGACGAAGGGTACGCCATCGCTGGCCAGCCCCTCCTCGTCCCCCCCCAGTTTGAGCCCGGCAAACAAGTCGCCCTCGTCGAAGCCGTCCCCTCCCTGGTCCGAAGCCGGGGACAGGATCATGTCCTCCAGCTCCTCACCCGTTGAAGGGACGGCGCCCACGGTGGCGGCAGCAGGGGCAGCCGACCTTGCCAGGGCAGGCTCGGCCACGGATGCTTCCGGGTTGTTTAAAAGGGGAGATGACTCCCCCTCTGGTGCCTGCGGCTGTTTTGGCACCTCGCCGATGGTTTCCGTGGCGGGGTCCCATCCCTGAGGGACGTCGGTGAACCTGCCGTTCCGACCCTGGAACTTCACGTACACCGCTCCCAATCCTATTGAGAGGCGGCGTCCGGCCTTCATCAGGGCCGGGATTTGGTCCACAGGGACGCCGACCACCACGAACCATTGCGCGGCCTGCTTGTCAGCAAAGAGGAGCACCCACCTCTTGATGTCGACCCAGGGGTTCTGGTAACTGAGAGCGCGCCCAATGTTGGTCGACTCACTGTATACTCCCTGCTCGTCTGGGATCACGATGCCACATCGTGTTTGCTTTTGGATCTCCGACTGACTCTGGACTACCAGCGAGATGCTAGTAGGGAGAGAGAGGTCAGAGACCGTTTTCCTTAGCCAGGCTAAAGTGTGGTCGTTTCCGCACCACAGTTTCAGGACACCCCCGGCGAACAACGGCTTGGCATTGAACGTCGGCCCTGGAGTGTCTGGTTTGGGGGAGCAGGCCTCGAGGATGATCTGCCTCTGGATGGCAGCGAGTACCTGGTCCGATACTTCCCTGCTGAGGATTCCTGTGCGTTCGCAGGTGATCGCGACGTCTAGGGTTGCGCTGGCAGCTTGGGCGTAGCTTCTTTGGGGGACCCGTTTGGATTGATCAAGACGCGGCCGCTTATGCTCTCCCCGAGGTGTCACAGTCTCGTTGAGAGCTCGCTTGGCCGCGGCCTGATCCTTCCAATCGGGTCGCTGTGTTTTGGAGTTACCTGCCTGTTTCTCCGGAGCGCTGGTTGGCGGTCGACTGGGCGAGGAACGGCTTGTGCCGGCCTCAGCCTGCGACCGCTTACCAGCGGCGAAGTTCAGCTGGCCGCTACTCCGTTTGGCCGGCCTAGCGGCAGTGGCCTGCTTCTGACGGTTGCCTTTGCTTAGCAACCTGCGTTGTTGGCGTCGCTCCTTCCTAGTCACTCTTTCCCTCTGCTTACTCTGTGTAGAGGCAGCTGGTGGACCTGAAGGGTCAGTGGGGGGGCATCGGGCTTGTTGAATGCTTTTACCCTTGCCCTTGCGTTCTCACTTGCCAGGCAAGTGAGAACGCGTCCTCAGTGAACTCGACCGTCTCCGTTTGACCGGTGACGGTCGCCTGATGAGAGGAGGGTTGAGGATTTGAGGGGGAAGGAGGGTGATTATCAGGATGCCCGGTGCCGGTGTTACCTAGCTCCGGGATCTGTGTGGGGAGGGTCAGACCGGCAGTGGTATTAGTCGTCGCCTTGGTCTTCGCCTGAGTTTTAGAGGGGTCGGTACTGGTCCCAGTCAGCACCGACGTCCTTTGTTTGTTTTGGGACTTCTTAGGTTTGGTCTTGGCTGCGGTTCTCGCCACAGTTAGACCAGCACCCGCGCTGGTACCCGCAGCGTTAGCTGCAAGGCCACCAGGGGCGAGGGGAGTGAAAACACCTCCCTTGGGAGTCTCATTGGCTTTCGCCTCCACTCCGGTGTGTGTTGTAATAACTGGCCTTAAGTTGTCCATGTTATTGTGGTATTGAGTTCGTCTCTCTGGCTTCCCACCCTCCATGGAGCCCGCACCTGGGAACGTCTTGCTGTGAAAAAGCTCGAACGTTAGGACTACCAGAGAGATATAGGGGCGCAAGGCTGGTTTACAGTGCGACATCGGGCGCTCGATCGGGTTGGCGTGAAAGGTTCAATGGGCCACCCCCAACGAACTGATCAACCCTCACTTACACCGTCAGCATGACCTTTACCTACCGCTTAGGCCGTCCGAGAATGACCACAGCGGACCTCACGCACCTCGCCTGTGGCCCTCTGACGGGACACCATGGCCATTTCCCTACCCCTGGCTATTGGGTAGGGCCACCGTTTCGCTTGAAATCCAGACCAAAGGGGGCGTGTTGCCTTACGGGCACATTACAACCAGAGCCGCTCGGCTCAACCCCCCAGGACTCCTTCATCCCTGCTTACGGCGCTCAACTGCGCAGGTCCTAGCGCAGGTGACTATTTACTCCTACCCGCCATCAGCTGATTTTAGTGATAGGCGAGCCCGCCACCACCCAGTCACAGGGAGTCGCGGTTAGGAGTGGAGTTTAGGATTAAGGAGGTGGGAGGAGTGGGGATGTGGGTAGGATGGAGTGTAGAAGGATTGTGAAATTTGGGGTAGGAAGCTGAAAGACGGGAAAAGAAGTGGGCTAGAGGAACTGGGCTAAGGATGCGCTGGCGCCTGGTGGTTTTTGTTGCGTCTATTTCATATGGAATTAGACCAAGAACGGGGTGGCAACCTCGGGAAGGTGTATCCGCCAGACTTGCCTTGAGGATCTACACGACCGTTGCGCTCCCCCTCAAGACCCCGCCACCCTGCTGCCTCTGAGGGAGGCGGCAGGGTAGGCCTGCATCTATACTACCAAGCAAAGCAAAGCATGTCGTTGTGCAACCGCAAAAGCATAAATACAGACCCTCCCCAACAATCATACTTAAGTATGATGGTTATAAATTAGTCTGTAAGTTTTTTTTTAATAAATAAACGAATTTGATTGAATATTGTATTTTTCAAATACCTATGTACCGATTTTGCTACGACGTTCGAGACCACTGCCCATGCTGTCATATTTAAAATGATGAAGATAAAAATATGGTGGAGTGGTGGATAAAGCATAGATAATTAATTACTTATGTTGCCTAATAATGTAATAAAAGTTAACATCGTTTCACATTGGTAGCATTAGATACCAATAATAAATGTGTATAATTTACATAAATTGAAAGTTTTTCTTTATTCCGACTAAAGGCCTACGCAGACGAGACAGAAATGGGCTGGCTAAAGTAAATTTTATCAGAATTAAATTATGGCAAAAAATAACATTAATATATTCTGATATACATATTAATATCACTATGTATTGCAATATGTAGGTAAACATTGAAAGGTGAGATGAGTTAAAAATTTTAGTAGAAATATTACTAACGTAATGAAAATAAATATGTCACAATTAGCTGTTACTCACCGATATTAATAAGCGCCCTGCAATTTCACTAATGGAAACGTTTTGCTCATTCAACACAATGATGTCCGCCTTTTTAAGCATTGTTAAATGTTGCATGGTTGGATCAAGTTCAAGCATAATTGGGATCAGAACGCACATGAATATGAGTAGTTATCAACATACTTACTAGTGCAAATTATACTCGACTCAGACTGACAACTAAGAACGCTCATTTTTTTATAATTGTAGGTAAAAGGTAATAAAATATACACAAGAAATGTAGGTAGTTATATCGTAAACGGTCAAAATAAATTGGCTGGGAATTCCATGCTCATGTCTCTCAAACGTTGTAAATTAATCATGTATGAACGGGATTGAATCGTTCGAAATTCAACTAGGTAGGTAATTAATGTTTGTAGAAAAATAATAATGATAATAAAATAAAAAAATAAGCTGGCAATACCAACGCCAACAACACGTCATATCAATTTATTAGCGCGCCGCGCAATGATTGTCGATGTTACAATTCCGCATGACAGGAACCTCGTGAAAGCTGAGAAAGAAAAACAAATCAAATATCTTGACGTAGCACACGAGGTTGTTGACATGTGGAATGTGAGCTCGACTATCATTGTACCGATTGTCGTTTCGGCCAATGGCCGGATCGCCAAAAGCCTCGATCAACATTAATCGAGGCTCTCGCTAGGCGTTTGGATCAAGGGCCTGATTTAGAAGGCAGTACTCCTCGATACGGCTCGCACTGTGAGGAGGTTCCTGTCTCTGTAGCCCTAACTACTGGTAGCTTGGACCCTGCTCCCGTCAGTCACCGGCGGATCACTATTTTTTTTATATTAACGTAAACGCACCTAATAACGACCCGTTAAAATCCGCGCTCATTACCGCCCTATTCAGAAAACTATCATTTTTATGTCATGTATTAAAGCTACACAATTGGTTGCTTTAAAAAAAATGTAGATGTATTTGTATTGCAAATGTTCATCTCTTTTTTGCGTGCATAACTCGACTATTTAAATAATAATTGCCCAGTTCGTCCGTGGAAGCCGACCTTACTGCATTTTCCATAGTGTGGCATTCCCGATGGCGTAAGTACTCTTGTTTCTTTTTTAGCAGAAGATTATATCGTAAAGCATTTTAATGTAACTTCTAGTTCTTTTGATGCATTTTTGATACTTTCAGGAACACAAGTAATGATTCATTTTAATGAGATACTATATTATTTTGCTTATAATTCAATATTAAAAATAGGCGGTAATAGGAACAAAAATCACAATTTTATTCCTATTGTCGACCCATGTCGCTGATAAGTACTTGTCGTATCTTTTGTGTGCCATGATTTTTGTTAAAATGCATAAATTAATAGGCAGGAGGCTATACTAACTCAGTTCCTTAGTATGTTAACTTATATTTGAGCTATTAACGCCATATATTCAAGAGCTTTAGTAGCCGTATACACTAACTTTGTTCTTATGTAAATATTTTGATGAATAAGGGAGGTATAATTTTTAAATAGTGTATTTTTAGAGTTGAAATATCATTATTATTAAATATTTTTAGCAACCGCACCACTTAAAATCATATACATGTACAAAAATCACATGTATTTACACAATTCATACACATTCCCTTGGGTCGGTAATAGGTTATACGATTTCCTTTAAGAAAACCTATTACCGATCTACTTGTACATTTACGATGGACCCCATACTACATGTTTTTTTATTTGGTATTTATTTTCAAGTAAACATAAAGTTATTTAATATACTTTATAGTATTCCATAATAAACATACAGATTTAAAATAACATAAGCTTGATTATATTATAGTAATACTTAGCTAACATTTATATGTGGAAGTCATATGGTAATTTTAATTACTATTTGCTATCCGTTTATATATCAGATGATTGTGAAATAAACCGTCCAGCAAAGATCATTATACGCCCGAGATATGATTGTGGATTTGATTCAGAGTCAGATGAATCTATTTTTTAATCTTATTTTTTTTGCCAAAGGTTAATTTTCTTAATTTGTTTTATATTATAATATTTAATTTTGATTTGAATTGACTGCTAGAATTAAGATTTCATTCTAATTTTATATTTCTATATTACATTTTGTAAAATAATATACTAATATTATACTTTAGGTTACAAATAATTATATTAAGTAGCATATTTTTTAATACTTATTGAAGGCTGTTTAGAATATATAATAACGTTAAGTTTTGATAACATTTTGTAGTGAATGCTGAGATCATAGTTAATCTTAAATTTGGTTCAGAGTCACATGATGCTATTTTTTATCATTTTTTTTTTCACATGAATCATTTTATTAATTTGTTTTATTTTGTCAATCTTAATCCAAGATTTGATTTTTGATTTGACATGACTACTAAACTTAAGAGGCAGTTTACATTCAAATGCCTTTTCTACTGTTTTAATGGATCACATTTTGTATTTTTTATTCTATTTACGAGTTATGATACTTTTTCAATTAGAGGCGCTAGTGGACGGTAAACCGCCTCATAAATGTTATTGTAATTTTATATGACTATGTTACATTTTTACTAAGATTCTATAATGCCATTTACTCTTGTATAATACCAAATGCCCCCATTGGTTATATATTATAGTAGTTATAATCAATGCTGGCCTTTGGTAATTTGTTATACATAATTCGTATAAATATGATTTTTTTTATTGATTTAACGCTGTTAAGAATATACTATTATAAGAATACATATTATAATTGTTAAGTGTTGATAGCATTCTGTACTGTGTTGGAGCATTTATATAAACAGTTCAATATTCACGAGCATTTTTATTTAACTTTAATGGTTCCATTTATGTGGTCGATATTAGGTGTCACATAAACGGTATTAGGCACACACCCGATATTTTGAGTCGGTAATAGGGACATGACCCTTTTTCCTTTTATTTAATTTTTAATGTTTTAAGTAATTCTTTGATTATCTGTTCTTATACATAACTAAAAAAATCGATAATTTCAGTACTTGAAAAAATATTTTTATTGAAGCCACATATTAAGAATGTGCTTATTTTTTGGATATCAATCTGAACTCCGCTTAAACTGGCGGTAATGGGTGCGTTTACGTTATTTAATGTTTTTTTTTTCTGTTACTTATATTTTAAGAAATATTTAAAAATATAATAAAATAAGATCAAGAAATAAATAAACGACATAATAGTTCTATTTTCTCACCACAATATTTAAAATTACATGGAAATATTATGATTACAAAACGAAAAGAATGTTTTGCACCCGAGATTTCAACTTGGGACTTCTTGTTCACTAACCAGAGACGTTAGCCATTGTTCCAAACCAAACAATGTACAAACGCGAAATAATATAACTCGTTCGATTATACAAATTAATGATAACTATACATTGGTATAATAGTTATTGCCTATTGGTGCGACATACGCACACTAATAAAAAACAGAACTCGCCGCGCTCGTTTTATTTAACGTTTGTGTGCGTAGCTACGAGTATTCATACCGACAGAGCTATCCGTGTGTGCTATGTAAATCGAATAAATTTGCTTACTGTAGCTACCCTTTTGGTCTATCGGACAGAAACACGTGTAACAATAGGTGTGTGGGCTTACCTTTGACTTCCTATTTTAATAAGATATGTAAGATTCTTGATCCAAACGGTAAAATGAAATGGACGTCCTGCCGGTCGATTCTGTAAAAATCTCACCGTGAAATCATAAGTGAAGTGAGCTTGAAGTGAGCAGTGTCAATAGTGTTAATCCCTAATGACAGCTCACTTCCCGCTCACTTCACCTAAGTTCTCACGGTGAGATTTTTACAAAATATCACTGCTGTTTTGTATATTTTGATTTTATTAGAGTTTACCAAAACTGTATCTAATATAAGATACTGACATTTCGAAACGTAGCGGATTGCACATTTACTTATAGCATACTGTGTATCTAGATATAATATACAATATATGATTGTTTGTGTTCCCAAATAAAATAAAATAAAATATCTCAGTAAAAACATTAGGTACGCTCTAAACGCTTGTGGCTAAATAATAAAAGGTGCACGGGTCGTTTGAAGGGTAAGGTAAGGGCGGCCAGTAGAAGAGTGATCATTTATTACATACCGATGTCTCTCTGTACCTCGGAAAGCACGTTAAGTAGTTGATCCCTGCTTACATTAGTAGATCTTTGGCAGTCGTTACGGAGAAGAAGGCCGAAACTCCGACAACCAGTATCACCAAGTGATATCGTGTTACCCAGTAATTGGGTTGTGGAGGTCAGCCGCAGCCGGTTGGAAACCTAGGCAGATGATGAAAGTCAGCGTCTATCTAATATAATCGCTTGGCTAACTGAAACGAGTGTACAACGATACACCGCTGACTACCGCCACGCTAAGTACCCTAATATTTAAATTGCTCACACATTCCAAATCGACAGTTAAAAATTCTAGTTAGGCTCTCTCAAACCCTAAATAAAATACTTTGGTAAGTTTTTATGTATATCTTCTACCGTTTTCCGTCAGAAAGATACTTGACGGCAACATTTCCTTACCGCTCTGCCTCTCTCGGCCGCGACGAGTGTGAATTTGCCAAAACCACCTCCGCCATGCCGCTCCTATACACTTTAAGAGTATTACGATAAGAGTGATTATTGAGTGGGTGGGTGGTTAGGGTATGTTGGTAATGTTGAAGGCAAGGACTCTTCGTTACGAAGGCCTCACAGAAAATGATGCGAAAACTGTTGAATGTGCTTTTTGGGGGGTTTCAACTGTTGAAGTAATGTGTAAGTACTTTGTTGGAGCTCGGAGTCTGTTGTCTTCGTGTTTACTTTCATATTTAGTGCCGAGTTTAATGTAGGTAGTTCGACTGTGAAGCTGTTGGGGAAGTACTTGCTGGTAACATTCCAGTTTGTGTACATAAAGTTGCACTTCTGGTATCGACTATTCTTAATCCACACTAAGGCGGATATTGTCACGTTTGGTTCAGATCTTACAAATTTAGATATTTAGAAATTCTTACTGTAGACTAAACTCCGTAATGCTGAAAATAGTTCATAAATACAAAATAAGAAGAGGGAGACTTAACATGTCATGCGTAGGTGCGTGGTGTACGTATGGTAAGCTAGGAAGGATAACTCTAGGAAGCTATTTAAATCCAAACTGAAATATTGCCTTAATCATAAAGATCAAATAAAGATGGTAATAATCGCCAAGCATCACAAGTCTAAAAACTTTAGACAGTTTTGGAAATCTACGAACAAACTTAAGCCAAAGGTGAGTCTCCCAGCCAGTGTGGAGGGTATAAGTGCGCCCCATGATGTGGCTTACCTATTTAGAAATCACTTTAAAGTGGAACCCCTTTTAAAACCGGAAGTGGGCGAAATGATGCTTGATGCTGGGAAGCGCGATTCCGGTGACCCTCCAGTTAAAATAACTTATGCGGAGGTTGACAAGATTATCAAACAAATGACCAGAGGGAAATCACCGGGACACGACGGTCTCAGCATCGAGAATCTGCAGGATGCAGGTGTTCACTTGCCTAGGGTCCTGTCCATGTTATTTACCTTCTGTCTGCGTCATAATTACCTACCAGATGATCTCACTGACAAGGGTATTTCTTTGGCTACGACTCTGGGCAAGATGGTGTGCTTAACAGACATTTAAACAAGCACGTCCCTGTGCACGACGGTCAGTTCAGATTCCGACCTGGGCTGTCCACAGAATCTGCTGTACTGTGTCTTAAGTATACTGTCCAGTATTATACTGATAGAAGAACACCCGTATTCGCCTGCTTCCTGGACGTGTAAAAAGCGTTTAACATGGTGTCATACAACGTCCTGTGGAGAAAGATGACACTTAACACCAGGTTGCCCCCAGAAATCACGCAGTTGTTTAAATACTGGTATGATAACCAAAACAATTTTGTCAGGTGGATGGGCGTATGAATATAAGATGGAGTGCGGAGTAAGGCAAGGGGGTTTGACTTCTCCTACTCTATTTAATTTATATGTAAACGGACTGATTGAGGAGCTCAGCAGTGCCGGTGTCGGTTGTTCAGGGGGGGGGGTTTTATGAATAATATTAACTATGCTGATGACATGGTACTGCTGGGCCCCTCAATTAGTTCCGTGAGGTCGCTATTGACAATATGTAAACGGTATGCAATGGCCCATGGGCTCAAGTACAATGTTCAAAAGAGCGAGATCTAGTCTTTAAGGCTGGGACTAGAACCTACCCTGTTCCTCCGATAACACTGAATGGAACCGTCCTACAGCAAGTGAGCAAATTTAAGTACTTGGGTCACTGGGTCAATGAGAATCTAAGTGATGATATGGAAATGGACAGGGAGCGCAGGGCACTGTCGGTACGGGGTAATATGCTTTCTCGCAGGTTCGCACGATGCTCAAGTGACGTTGAAGTCACACTATTTAAAAGCTACTGCCAAACGTTATACACGTGCAACCTGTGGAGCAATTACACTAGAAAGGCCTACAATGCTCTGCGCGTCTAGTATAACAACGCATTCAGGAGTTTGTTGGGGCTTCAGTGGCGGTGCAGTGCCTCCGGCATGTTCGCCGACCTCGGCACGGACGGCTTTCAGGCGGTGCTTCGCAAACGATCGGCTTCCCTGTGGTTTCGGATAAAGCGTAGCACCAACACGCTTCTGAGCGTGGTGTCGGAAGGAGTAGACGGCCGAATCCTGAGGCATTGGTCGTCCATTCATGTCCAAAATAATAATAATAGTTTTAAATTTTACTAACATAGCCTTAAGTATCCATCTACTAACAACATAATATTATGAACTTATAATTCCAAATTATCTTAGTCTGAAATACATATTTTCATTTCATTTCATTTCATGCTGCTTAGTATAAAATTTGATCTTACAAAAACAAACATGTATTTTAAATCACAATAATTTCCTACCAATTCATAATCACCTACGATACGTCAGGCGAACACGCCCTCCGGCAGAAAGTCACAACATCAAACACTCCCGGCTCTGAAGTTAACAAAATAGAGCGAAACAAACTCCCAACAACATCCAAAAACAATTAAGTACATAATACAGAGGAAATTCATTCGCAGATAATTAATTTTCAAGTTTAAAAGTTGCTTCTTAAAACTTAATAAGCAATATTCCTTTGAGATTCGTTCACAAAAGGGCGCAGGAGGCTTAGGTATTACTGTTGCTTACAGATATGTGTTAGTTGAAACTGTTTCGTAATATTTCTGTACTAAATATTGTTTTTTAAGAAAAAGACATAAACAAAGGTGGCTTAAAATACCCCGAGGTGTTGCAAAAAAACGAGTGAACTAAAATTTCACTCGTTTTTTTGCAACACCTCGGGGTATTCAGGAGAACGAATTGAAACATAATAAATACAAGTTACAGTCTCATAACAACTAAAATTTAAAGTGATTTTCTGAGAAGCGTGGTAAAATAATGTAGGTATACTCGTATACCATATATTTGCCCTTTGACCGCTCATTGTTAGCGATAGAGCAACGTACAACTGTATTTAAATGAAAGTGCAGTAAACAGCGTTATTGAAAACCTTAGGATTTGAGGCAGATTCTATTTTGCGACCTTTCTTCTTTGCAGTCTGATATTGAATCTGGCATAATGTATGTTCTCACTTGCTACACTAACTATCATATTTAAGATGTGAGAGAGCTTTTGGTAAGAAATAGCATACATTAGTTAGAGAAAGCACTACATCTAAACCCAACCGCTGCTGCATATTGCGTGCATAGCCCAGTGATCCAGAATGCCTCACATTCCCGGTCTAAATGCCGATACGTCATTATCTCGTGTGTGTGCGACATACCTGCATACTAATTATGTGTTGCTCATAGCTTCACTAGCAGCTTGACATGCGGTAAATACATAATCAGGGTCAGCTTATTACCATACCGCGGGCTGTCGCTGACAACCAGGCGCTGGGGCTCCGTCTCGCATAGGGTATTAGCATTATGCTGTGCGATAGCCATTTTGCGTGGTTGTGATGCATATTTTCCCCAATTTGTTCTTTTTTGTGTTTGTGTTCTTGCTCTGCGTCAAGTTTACCACAAATAAACGTATTTTCTTTCTTTTTCCGTACTCCGTGTTTTAAAGGAAGTCTAGCTACCTTCTAGCCGCGAGATATTAGGAAATTTTGTATTGTAAGACACACGACGAGCTACGAAGTTTCGTCTGGGAAACAAATTTATTTTTTTCAATTTCGTATCATTTTAATAATGCCATCTCATGGTCACTAAATACCCAGGCATGTCAATTTACCTGGTACACATATGAAATAAAAACCTGAAGTCATTTACAAACATTTCGGAGGTTTTATTTGACACCCTTTGAAGCCGCTAATGCAATATTTTTGTAGCCACATTCAGTCCCTTTTGAGGCCCCGGTATGTTTGCATAACAAATTGACTGCACATGAGCTGAAGGCCCACAGAGTGAAACTCTTACTAAACACATAAACACGCTACGAGATCGCCGCAATATTTGACAACAAAAATTGTTTCAGTATCGCCGTAAAATCCAATGCAAATATTCTGCCACCTTTAACATCCAAACCCAAAAACCAAAGCCATTGGATTAACTACTCTATTGACTTGGGTTAAGGTTGTTATACATCTAAGGCGTTGGTGTATGTCTAAGGTACTGATGTTGACAAAAAATCTCATCGTTGAAGGGTCGTCAAAGCGTCATAGATCGTGGAGTTGTTTGCTCGTGTAAACTGTTTGTGGTATTTGTTTAAGTTCTGTCACATTTTGATGTGGGTAGCAGATCGGGCGTATCATCCGCCCATACGCCGTCCGTACGCCGCCCGTCAAACAACATCCTTTAATGGATTTTTGCGTTTTTCGAACGATCGACGACTGGTAGATTAAGCAATCTGGTAATCCCAGTTTAGCTGACGGTAACGTTATGACGATACGATATAGGTATATTTTATATGATTCTTACCACTAGTACCTGCTTATTTACATTCTACAAATATTTTTGTGAACTAATTTGCACAAAATCTTGAGAAAAACACCAGGTCTTTGGAAATGTCTCTTATCAGCACGACACAAAGTTTATTCTGAGGTTTACAATGTACTGAAATAAGCCCGCTTTATTAATTTACAGTGTAACGTTAGGAAGGTACGGGAGTATTATGAACGCTGCGAAAGGCCTGGAGTTAGGATGCTTGCCAAGAGGTAGCCTCTGCTTGAGATAGTCCAAAACTGAGAATTGTGAACTGTGATTGGCTATAAGTATTTCTTAAGCAAGTAATTTTATAAAAAATATAAAGCACTTAACAGCTACTCTTAACAGCACAAGGAGAAAGTATCACTTAAATAAAATAAAACTTCATAACATTGATCGAAATTGATTTAACAGTAGTTCGAAAGTGTTCTGTACTCTGATCTCTGGAGTGCCCCGAACTGTTACGAACTTCGTCGACAGCACACGAAGCCAGAAAGTATTAAAAAGATACACGCTACTGTAAACTTTGCAAAGATCTCCCGACTCCCAAAGCCAACAGTTGAAAAATTAATAAGGCCTACTTTAAACTTGGGCAGCACTGAATATGGAGAAGTTACGTTATTAAGCTTTTAGTTTCTGACGTCGCTGTATTGAGATAAGAAAGTTTCGGTGCACGTCATGCTTTATATTTCATCGTTTGTCTTCCAGGAACATGTTTCATGAGAATAATAATTGCTATTGATGTTTGTTATATCTTGTCTGACTATGTCTATACCTGAAGACCCTAAACCTTATGAAGAACCCTGAAATTTGAAATAATATTAGTTAGGTGAAGTTGGGCAAAGAGGCATAAAGTGTTAGAACGTAGTTTTATAAATTTTATTATACTTTGAATTTTATTTGTAACTAGCTGCACCTCGCGGTTTCCCCCGCGTGAATTTCGATTCAGTGGTAATATCGATATAAAAATTATGAGCTTTAAGTAACAGCTATGTACCTATCAAGTTTCATTGCAATCGTTCATTAGTTTTTGCGTGGAGAAGTAACAAACATATTATATATTTTCCGCTGCATTGCGTGGGGCCACACCGGCCACTTTTGTGTAGATTTACATTTTAAAATTCGTAATATCTTTTGAATGGAATGACCGATTTGAATAATTCTAAAAGTAATCTACAGGTATTGAAACAGTCTTAAATACGAAATGATTTATTTGGATAAGGATTAATACAAAGGTATGGATAGCATGGTCTGATTTTGGGTAAGCATTTCTATCAACTTTTAAAATGTAAAAAAGTAGATATAGAGACATAACTGCAATAGTTGGACATGGCGATATTTTTAATATTGTAGTATATTTTTGTTTGTTCTATCATCAATGGTTTCCGCAGCGTATGCGATGTAAGACATTTTATGGCTATTTTTTTACACCTTGGGTTACACTATTGAATTTTTAGTAAGGTCCCCTAATTTTATCTAGTAATAAATAAAACCTATGCTACTTAGGGATAGTGTAGCATTCTAATGGTGAAAAAGTTTTTGAAATCGGTCCAGTAGTTTATGAGTTTATTCGTTACAACGACGAGCGATTGACTGCTGCGCTTCGTGTCGCGGGTTCGATTCCCACACGGAACAAATATTTGTATGACCTACAAGTAGTTGTTCCGGGTCTGTCTGTTTGTGTATGTGAGTTTTAAATGTTTGTAAACGCACCCACAACACAAGAGAAATTCCTAGTGTGGGGCAATATTTTTAGTTAAAAAAAAAAAAACATACATACAAAAATACAAATCATTCGTCTTTATAATATTGGTGTAGATGTAGGTGTAGACTAACTATTTGTACTAGATTCTAAATTAAATGACTATTATTATTATTATACAAATAAATACAAAAAAAAACCGGTCAAGATCGAGTCGGACTCGCGCACCGAGGTTTCCGTACCATCATATATTAAATTTTCATCGGTGAGGCCTATTAAATTCGTCAGAAAATTTTATCACGGCGGTGTAGAATATTATAGTTTTAAGTCAGCGCCATCTCTTGACCCATAGTGGAAATAATGTAATTTTGTTCATGATTTCTGAAAAAGTGTGTTATTTAGAGACATCGTTATTTTTCCTGTAATCTTTAAATAAACTTCTATCACAAAGAATAATCTCAGATTTTTCTCTATGCAAATTTCGCTGATAAAGAGGGGCAGTATTTTTTTTACAGTTTTCATCGAAAGTCGTCCAACCAAAAAAAAGAAAAAAATTATGTCTGAGAATCTGCAAACAGCGTTCTTTCATATGATAACCCACACTTCGATTTTTTAAGACCCCCTTTCAGACCCTATTGTAAAAAATACATATTTATATTATATATATTATGTTATATACAACGTGTAACGCTAAATGCGCAAAACCTCAGACACCCCAACTGATTTTTAATTCCATTGACCTATTTCAGAGAGAAAATAAGTCATTAAAAAATTGTTAAGGTTTTATGTGCTGTTTTAGTTTTACTGGCCATTCTGATCGTTTCTTGCGTTTGCGACGACGCTTTATCGAGGGAGGAGTCGTCACCGGGCCGCTGCGCCGCGCTGACATTGGCTTGCTTGACCTATTAATAAATAGACACGGCAACATTTTTAATGAAGATTTTTTGAAAAAATGTGGCCTATATTATAAAGTGGTTCAATTAATTCTGTTCGTTATTCTGATCAAACTATTTTCAGGTTTTGCCCATTTAACGTTACACGTTGTATAGTATATTTATACACCCTGAAATTTAATTGGTTGTTTTCCCGCGGCAGAACGACTTGCCTTAAGAAGTACTTTCGAAGTAAAGAGTTAAAGTAAATAAATAACGATGTTTCTGTTTTAAAATAATTAAAAAAATATTCATCAACTCGAAAAAGTGAGTAACAATAGTAACTCTAGACGTAACTTGTAGGTACTAGGTACTACTCGTGTCACCACCTACAAAGAAAACCGATGCACAAAATAATGTCAAACCAAAATAAACCCTCGCACGTTGTGATAAGGCATAAAATGTTTGCACGGAACAATACAAAAAATCACCGCGATACCGACAAAGAAAATACCGATTTAGAAATGTTCAAAGTAAAATTAGCTCTCATGTGTAGTGATACGGCATAAACTAGCCTGCGCGCAACAATTTCAAACGAAGCCGCCGTCGCCTATTTTACCCGTGCGGCACGCGCGGCTGTGACCCTGACCTACTTAGTTTTCCCGCGAATGTCGTACGCGCAACACGCGCCATCACTGTAAACTGCAATGGATCGTCATTACAATTACAGCAATGTGGAGTACGTCGCTATGGTGCAGCTGTATGCTAGGGCTGATTATGACTCCCATGCTGCCCGGCGACTTTACGCAGAGCGGCAACACTTGGAGTCGCTCCGTCTTCGCGGGGTTCTGAACCCCCAAGTCCCATCTCCACGGACGATCGTAGCGGCGACACAGCGGCTACTAGATCATGGACAGTTCCATGCACCGGCACATGCACAGGGCAGAGGTCGACCAGCCGTTATTTTGCCAGCGCTCGACGAGGAAATCATCGAGTACTTCGAACGGGATCCGCGTCGAAGTACGCGCCAGGCCGAGGCTAGGTTTGGCGTAAGCCAGTACCACGTCTGGAAACTACTCAACTCTGAAGGACAGCATCCTTATCATTTTCGCGGTGTTCACGCTCTCCACGAAAATGACCCCCAGAACAGAATTGCGTTTTGTCAGTGGTTGATCGCCAACCAAGATAAGAACATTTTGTGGACGGATGAATCAACTTTTACGCGAGTTGGTATTTTCAACCAGCGTAACGAACATTTTTGGGCAATAAATAACCCACACGTTATTCGCGAGTGTGCGCATCAAGTGCGTTTTAGTGTCAATGTGTGGGCCGGCATAATGAATGGCCACCTCATAGGGCCGCATTTCGTGGCAGGACACTTAACAGGTGGAACCTACCTGGAAATGCTACGAAATGTTATCCCGGACCTATTAGACGACCTTCCGCTAGCGGTGCCCGTGGACAACCTTTATTTTCAGCAAGACGGGTGCCCGGCTCATTATCACCGCGCCGTGCGAGAGCACTTGAACTCGGTGTTTCCCCAGCGCTGGATCGGACGCGGCGGACCAGTGCCTTGGCCACCAAGAAGCCCGGACTTAACTCCGTTAGACTTTTACTTGTGGTCTGAGCTCAAACGCCTAGTGTATCGTGAGGAACACGAAAGTCGCGAAGCGTTAGTAGCTGCGATAGTGGACGCTTTTGATATCGTACGTCGTGACAGAGACACCTTGTTTAAATTAAAAGAGAACCAATTAAAACGTGCGCGATTGTGTGTACAACGGAATGGCTTACACTTCGAACAATTACTCCGTTACCGGGAAGTGTAACCAACTCGTACTTTTGTAAATAATAGTAGTTTAGCTGATTAAAATTATTGTAAATAAGTTGATTCAAATTTTGTAAATACGCCTCAAATACTTTTTTAAGTATCTAATTCAGAAAATTCGTTTTTTTGGTTAATTTTTCTTAGTTTTCTTTTTTAATTTAATTTTGTGTTCAATAAATTGCAGATAAAAAAGTATTTATGACGGTCCTAAGCCCGTAAAAGTATGAAGGGAAAATTTGAATAACATGTTGGATAACAGCTGATTGAAAAGCACGTGGGTCAATGGCCTCGCGGCCTTTAATAGTAACACTAGACGTAACATGTATTGTAGGTAATACTGGCGTCGCACGCGCCGCAGCCCTCAAAGGAAAGCGATGCATAAATGGTCAAACCAAAATAAGCTCTCGCACGTGGTGATACGGCATAAAAGTTTGCACGCAAAACAAACGAGCGAGCCACAAGCCGACAAAGCAAAGACCGATTTATTAAATGTTTAAAGTAAAATAAGCTCTCGCGTGTAATTATACGGCATAATCTAGCCCGCGCGTAACATGATCAAACGGAGCCGCCTTCGTACCTAATCCTTTCGACGGTGACCTAGCACCCGCGTCAACGGCCTGCTGTCGTTCTGCCGTAGATATCTATTGGTTCGTGATCGCTTTCGAGTTTAGTTTTTCACAATGTTAAATATGCCAGTTTTTGTTTCTAATATTTTATATAACTATGAAACGATTGTATTACATAGACAAAACCATTTCGCTGCGGGAAAACAACCATTTAAATTTCACGGTGTATTTCTTTCTTATTTGCAAAATAGTTGGGCAAACGTCATCTACAACTATTCCAGCACTATTGATAGCATTAGTAGTTCTTGAGATATCCAGCTGTGACAGACGGACAGACAGACAGACGGACAGACAGACTTAGTCGCACCACACGGGTTCCTTTTTACCATTTTGGTACGGAACCCTAACAAAGGACATTTAGACGTCGAAGTACTCGTCCAGATCGCTGTCATCCGGAAACGTGCCCAGAAGACTGGCAGCACTGCCACGTTGAATGGCAATGCTAATTCTTTTCCCAAAGAACGATCCAGGTCTCTGGTCACGTGAAGTGTCGACCAGCCGGCGAGAAATAGGAGACGCGCACTCGGGCCCCATGATCCGAGCGTTTCGAACCCAAACGGGCCAAAACTGTAGTTACCCATAAGGTTACAGTATTTGCGCCGCTTGAGGGTCTCAGCAGCAGCGGCGCTAGCACAGCCCGCTGTGCTAGGAACATGAGATGGCGCAAGGGTATTGACACATGTGTCAATACCCTCTCTTGGAAGGTGGGTAGGCCTCTGGTGTGGGACGCAACATGTGCGTCCCACACCAGAGGCCTACCCACCTTCCAAGGCAACTACATCTTTCTATTGTCACGTACCAAGCATTTTGGATCTAACACTGCTGGTACGGACAAGGGCTCGACGAATAATATCGTTTATGCCGGCGTGCCGTGCTATGCAACCTGCGCTCCTGCAGCAGGATAGGCCATAGTGCCCGAGACTGTCGAAAGCTTTACCGCAATGACACCGACGCGGAGCAACACAAGGTACGCCCAAGTGGATACACGTATAGACACATCGTGCATTGTACATTGTTCGTAACATCCCCTGCACTTTAAAAAAGCAAGTGACGTATAAAGACATGACGTCTCATAAGTCTGCTTCGGAGCTCTTTAATAACGACAATGTTCTTTGCTCTATTACCTCAAGGAAGTATATCATTAAATCACTACATAGTATAAAACAAAGTCGCTTCCCGCTGTCTGTCCCTATGTATGCTTAAATCTTTAAAACTACGCAACGGATTTTGATGCGGTTTTTTTTAATAGATAGAGTAATTCAAGAGGAAGGTTTATATGTATAATACATGAATAATATAGTAGAGAAACACTGATCATTTTAGGGGTTTCTAATGTGATGTCGTAAATAAACACATTTTTTTGCGCTTACATTGCAAACGCTGGCTTAACCCTACGAGATAGATCAAAATAATGTAGTACACTTTTTAAGAGAAATAATGGCTCTAAAATTATCTGTGTTTCTCTACTATATTATGCATGTATTATATGCATATAAACCTTCCTCTTGAATCACTCTATCTATTAAAAAAAAACCGCATCAAAATCGGTTGCTTATTTTTAAAGTTCTAAGAATACATAGAGACAGACAGACAGCGGGAAGCGACTTTGTTTTATACTATGTAGTGATAGTGATCAGCATTGCACCCGTGCGAAGCCGGGGCGGGTCGCTAGTAAACTATATTTTAGCTTACTAACGACATCTTTAGCATTTGTTACTTTTGGCTGCAAAATATGATCCTGACATTGTATACCAACCTTACGAAATACGAAATTTAACCGAGTTAACATAAACTACAATACATCACAACACTACGAGTATTTAGGTCTTAAGCTTTTACCCTAAAACTAGTACTCACAGTTCAGAAGTGTGGTGCAGCCGCTCGACCGCTCACCCGCGCGGCCGCTCGGCTCACCCGCGCGGCCGCTCGGCTCACGACCGGTGCCGCCCGCGCGGTCCCCCGGGCTACCGTTTGTTTAGGATGTTTGCGAGCCCGCCTTTGTTTTGTTTTATTACTGTACTATTTGTTCTCCTACTTCATCGAATAAGTCAGCTTAAGATGTTCAGAGAACTCAAACACGATCTCGAACGATCCTTTACGCTATATCTGTGTTGGAGTGCTTTGGATTATCTTTGTTGTAAAGAAAAAAAGACTTTTTCAAATAGTGATTACGTACCGATGGACTTGATATTCTGTTCAAAGCTTAGGAAGCCAACGTGGCGTATATAATTCAAGTTAATGCCAGAAACTTGAAGCGCGCCAGAATAGCTCAACTCATTTATCATAGCATAAACGCATTTTATTAATCATTTCGTTCATCAAATGTAAACAATCGTTAAAACACGGCAACACGTTACCGGAGCAAATGTCCGCAGTATACAAAATCACAATCCATGTGGGTCCAACAAAAGCTAGTTTAGGTAAACTATTTAATATTGTAGGATACAAAGTGAATTTCACGCTGGAGCGGGCGACGCGCGGGCGACACACGGGCGTTGCCGTGCTGACGTGCGACATCGCGACACGCCGCGCCGTAAATAAACAATCGAACAATCTATTTAGTCATTTGGCCGACAGCTACATGCGTTTGCGTCCTGATACAAACATATTAGTCGCGGGCGTTTTATTTCATTGTGGGATTGGAAAATAAAATATAGTGGTTGATACAATACTCTGTATTGGAAAACGAATACTGAAATATTTAGGTTCGAATTTAGTTTGTTTGTCTATGTTACTGGTAGTTTGATATTTGACATAGACTTTAGAAGTTAATAGAGAACAGCCATGTTTGTTTTAACTTCTCTAACAAGTTGCTACTACGCTAAATCGCAAGCTATACGAGAGTTAATATTATACCTAAACTTTGTTTCGCAGTAAGATCAGTTCAGGCAGTGAGGGCAATAAATTACTGCTGAATAAAATTCATTAAATGATTTGAAAATTCCATTCAATAATAATAATAATAAATTCGTATCTATTAACGAGTAATGAATTTCGCAGTAGGTACGCAATCACACACGACACATTGACGCCATGCTCACGCGATTATCGAGCTTTTGATACACGTCTGTCAACATTATGGTTGATAATAATTAACAGACTAGTTTCAAGGCTTTAAGTGAATAATAATTGATTTTGATTAGCGATTATAACGGAAACCTGATCAAGTTTCTTCATGGGACTAATTGATGTGAGGACCATTTTCTGCCTTAAGACGAAAAATGGCTTAGGTATATCATTATGTACAGGAAACGTGTATTTTCGATACAAGTAGGTAGGTACTTCGTATTTCTACAACATTATAATTATGACATAATATAAAATTGAGCCACGCCTGTGCGATACTGATATCCAAAATAACATCATTTAGTTTGTGAAAGGCTGGTGAACATGTAATGGATTTATTTTCAATAACTGCCGTGGGCTTAGTTGACCGCGCATTTTCCGGCGAGCTATCAAAACATGGCTCTGCGACGGTGCGTCACCGCGACAGATGACGAGCGGCATATGACGCGCGACCGGCGTGACCGCGGGAGACGCGCGGTCACGGGAAAAATAATACAATTTTGTTTTGGACTGTACATTATTTTCATAGATTCTATACTCTGTATGAATGTGGTTTAATGTTCGTATATCAAAACTACGCCATTTATTTTTATCTCATCGTTTTAAGAGCTCTCGAATACTGAATTTCCAAACATAAATTAACTGGTGGCAACCGCTTTGCGGGCTTACAGTTTTTGGGGTAGACGAAATTGGATGGTACTGGTTTTATAGTTTTTTTTTTTTTGAGTACTCAGATGTAGCGTGTCTATTAAATTGATCTCGACGAGTACCGACGCCATGTGGGGATTTAAAATTTGAGTGTAAAAAATAGCGAGTAGGTACGAGTAAATGGATCATGAGTCTTATGTATGAGGAGACAGAAAAGCTATCAGAAAAGTTACTCTAAAAGAACTGACTTACTTATTCTTGCACTCCACATTATAATTTATTTATTTGAAAGGTACACCAACGACCTTTTCAGTAGAAACATTAACATATTCAAAAAATAACATCGCTCCTCCCATCGAATAATATCGTAATCGATAAATTCAAATTTTACAGGAAAAATAAAACAGTGTTTTTTTACGATTATTGTAAAAATTGTCCAATCTAAGAGAATGATTTATATATCAAATGAAAGTTCTTTTTTTATATAATCATTCTAAATAAACTTATTTATTTTTTATTTTATTAGAACCAAGTTATTAAAGGAAATATATTTTACTGGAAACGCTAGAAAAACATTATTTCGCAAAACAACATAACGATATTATTCGCGTAAAAACAAAAAGACACCGTGCACAATAATAGTATACTACATTGTTATTCGTTAAACAAAGACAACAAAACATAAACGATAATAGATTGTAGCTTGGTTTTTCGCCGATATAATACATATTATTTATTAAATTATTGTTTTAATACTATTTTATTCTTCAATTGCTTATTAAGTAATATCAATTATTAGTCATATAAATTTCAATAAAACTATGGGTAAAAGAAAACAGTTTATTAATAAAATGAAAAAAATATAATCATTTGTTTCGAAAAAATCAACAATTTAAACTAAGATTAGATCTGTCATAAACATCTCAGTAACATAATTTAGTCTTCGTCATTATCATCATCACCATCAGTTTCCGAAGCTGGTTGTGGGTTTTCATTACAGCTTCGGAGCGAATTATAAAACGAATGATAGTGAGCAGGTATGGCTTCAGTTCTGCATAAGCCAAGTAAATCTGATAGCAGAGCTTTGCTGACAGCAATTGGTTCAGAGTATGCTGGCTTTAGACTGGTCACTTCAACATTACCTGTTCTATTCTGTTTGCCTCTTCTTGATCTATTGATACAACTTTCCGTGTTTAACTCGAGGTATTGATCATCATAATTATACTTAAACTGAACTATATTGGGATTGAAATTTGAGACCTTTACTTCTACGATTTTAGTCCATGCGATTTTACTGCCTTGAGTATCTGTAGTCCAGTTTTTACCAGCGATGAGGTCTTTAATATTGTAAAAATCAATTTGTTCCATTTCTATTAAATTATATTTATCTCCAGTAATTTTGGCATTCATTATAACACCATACACTTGGTCAGGTGTATAAAGAACTTTATTTTTCATAGCTCGTTCAATCAACGAATGCATACTGTCACCTTCATTTTGACTGTGACCCGTTTCAAAAAAACGGTGGGTAATAGTTTCTATATAACCTTTTTTTATGGCATATAAGTAAAGTGCAAACACATAACGGTTTTTATTCTGGCCCGCGCAACCATCTGAATAAAATGATATGTATTTGATTCCTCGCTGTCTTTCCATATTTATGAACTTTAGTAAGCAGCTCCCTATTTCAATAGAGCCTCTTTTAGCTATAGAAAGGTGCCACACATAACAATGTCCAGATTTATTCAAAGCATTATAGACAGTAAAATTATAAACTGTGTATTTTCTTTTGTAGTGAAAAATGCCCACTTTTGATTGAGGCACATTAAGCACTTTCTCCAAATCAAAAATAGCTACTGTCGTATCATTCTTATCTGCTGTCGCTTTTTCTTCTTCTTTTATTTGACGTACTGTAGTCTTTCGTATTAAATGCTGTTGATATTTTTCTTCCAATGTAGCTTTTTTTATTTCGTCAGCTTGTTCATACAAGGAGCACGTTCCGCATAAATCTTTCTTGGGTTTAAAAAAGGAGTAATTATATTGAGTATTAAATATTGATTCGTATTGGCGTTTTGATGCTAATTGTTCTTGTGTATATTCTTGATTTGGAAACCACAGGGTGTACAGTCGATACATTTTGGAAATGTTTAGTTCTTCAGATAAATATTGGCGCTTGGATCTTTTGCGTGTATAATGAGAATCAACAGATGGAAATAGTTCAATATGTGTCATTATACTCTTTTTTGTAGCTTCGGACATCCTATGAGGCCTGTTGTAATGAGTTCCTCTGTTGTCTATTAAACTCTCGTCCTGCCTAATTTTCTCTAGAGCTGTAAAAACTACCTGTTCTGAAATTCGCAGAGTACTCAAAAAGAATACTTTACAAACTTGAATAGAAGTCTGATCCTGCTTGAAATAATATTTAATTGTTTGTGTCCTGTTATTTTTTCTTTCTAAGGTCATACGTTTTACAGGTTGTGCTTGAACGTGTCTCACGATATATTGCCATTGGAGTTCATGATCTTTCAGTCTATAAAAAGTGTCAAATATCTCCTGACGTTGTTCCATAGAAAATGTTATGCCACAACGTTTTTTGCATGAGCATGAAGGACCAATGGTCTTAGCAGCATATCGTTTTTTTGAACGTGCACCTTCATAAGATTTACCGCTATTTTTGAGTCTCTTGTTTTTGTTGTCACACCATTCTGGCTCATTACAACATCTTTTCCTAGTTTTTTGTTTATTACTAGAAGTTAAAACTGCTTCAGTGTTTGTATCAGCAGCCGCGTCTTGCGTAATAGTAGTTAAAGGATACTCGTGTAATTGTACGGTATCTATAACATTATGCTGTTTTTCTGTTTGTAAATCATTAGTGCTGGTTTCAATTATAAATGGACTCACTGGATTTAATAACGTGATATGTATATTATCATGATTCTCTTTATTTTCTTCTTCATATGGTATATTTGTTTTATTATGGTATAACTCTTCATTTTCTTCTAATATTTCCTCTATTTCAATTACTATGTCCATCTCTTTTAATGTATCATTTTGTACTATTTGCGGTGCTACCTGTAATCACTCCATGCGATGTTATTCACGTAAATAAGTACAATAAATCTGTAACGGAATAATAAGGGAGTGTAAGGAGCGGGAGTGTAATAGAGAATAAGGGAGTGGGAGGAGCGACATAATATGCATTGAGTTACGGTGAATTAGTCACTTACAGGCCGAACTTAGCACTATATAAAAAGTAGCTTCTTAAATATACGTTTTAACAAGATTTTTTCCACGTAGTGAGGATAGAAAAAATAATTGACAAAAAGAACAAAACATTAAGTAAAAAACAAAATCATAATCGAAATTACAATAAAAAAAACTGGTCAAGAGAGAGTCGGACTCACGCACCGAGGGTTCTGTACCATCATATATTAAATTTTCATTGGCGAGCCCTATATTCGTCAGAGAATTTTAAGATTGCTGTGTAGAATATTAGTTTTAGGTCAGCGCCATCACTTGACCGATAGTGGAACTAATGCAATTTTGTTGATGATTTCTGAAAAAGTGTGCTATTTAGAGACATCTTTTTATTTTTCCTGTAATCTTTAAATAAACTTCTATCACATAGAATCATCTCAAATTTTTCTCTATGCAAATTAGATAAGGGGGGGACAGTATTTTTTTACAGTTTTGCATCAAAAGGCGAAAACTATGCATCCTAAAAAAAGAAAAGATATTTGAGAATCTGCAAACAGCGTTCTTTTATAATTATGATACCCCACAGGCCCTAATAGACCCAATTTGATTTTTAAGAACCCCTTTTAGTCCCTGTTGCAAAAAAAAAACTAACACTAATATTATAAAGGCGAAAGTTTGTGAGTGTGTGTGTGTGTGTGTGTTTGTATGTTTGTTACTTCTTCACGCTCAAACGGCAGGACCAATTTTGATGAAATTTGGCACACAGATATTTTATATAACTAGGATTAACACATAGAATACTTTTTATCCCGATATTCCTACCGGAACGAAACTTATACGGGTGAAATCACGGGGCACAGCTAGTATATTTATATTTCTTTCTTATTTGCAAAATACTTGGATAGCATAACTAGTTCTTGAGATATCCAGCTGTGACAGACGGGCAGACAGACAGACTGAGTCGCACTATAAGGGTTCCTTTTTACCATTTTGGTACAGAACCCATACTAAAAACAAAATTATCATTAGAATCAAAATTCTAATTAAAACGTTAAGATTAAAATTAAAAAATAAACAATTTTACAATTGATATTCAAAATTCAAAACGGTAGAACACGATAACGAGTGCATTAAGAGAACATTGTTAAAGTGGCTGAAAAACAAAAAAAAAATGCAATAGTAAAATTAAAATGTAGGTTATGGAATTATGATTCGTCGCTCATAGTTATAAGTTTTCTGCGAAATTGGGTAAATGAGTCTGTACATATATCAATATTGTTGCACATAAATCTATTTTATTATAATTAGCCATTAATCGATTTAGGGGCATTGAGAGCAAGGTTTATTCTTGATGAGGACGGAGCTATTTATTTTGCGTAGAGATCTAGTTACGGTAAGCTAGGTACAGTTATATAAATTTCTGATAATAACTCAGATACATCCGCCAGGCTATGGATGATTTTGTATAAAAAGAGCTGATCAGAAGTGTTTCTACGTTGTTCAAGTGGTAACATATTAAAGTGATTAAGTCTTTGGAAACTAGGGCATCTAAAGCGCAAGTACCTGGTGAAGGCCTTCTGTATACGTTCTATCCTGTCAATATGGACACAATTCAAGGGATTCCAAATTGGAGATGCGTAGACTAGTATGCTTCTGACAAGGGTGTAGTAAAGCGCCTTTAGTGTCGATGTGGATGTGGACCGAAACTCCGAACAAGTACTCTTCACAAAACCCGAAATTTTTGACGCTTTGGCTACAATCGCGTCAATATGATTGATGAACGACAGAGTTGGACACCCAAATCACGAATGGTATCAATCTTTTGCAGAGGAACTCGAAGCCAACGCATACGACGATGACCGTACTTGTTTGTTTCGCGTAAAAGTCATGTGATAGCATTTCCTTGCATTGAGAGTTATTAAGTTGACAGCATTCTTGCACCGTATCCAAGTCTTCCTGAAGAAGAAGAATATCGTAGTTGGTTATAATTTCCCTATACAGTTTCAAATCGTCAGCAAACATGAAACATGAGTAGGTCCATGTTGAATGAACAATGTCATTGACGAAAATTCCAAGGTTCCAAGGTTCCAGGTGATATCCCTGTGGTACCCCGGAGGCGGAAAGATAAAACGGTGACTCATAATCTCTCACAGCCACTTTCTGTTTCCGCTCAAATAGGTATGAGACAAACCACATCAGTAGTTGACCAGATATGCCAAACTGCTCGAGCTTTGTGATAAGTACCTTGTGGTTAACCTTTTCAAAGGCACTGCTGAAATCTGTATAGATGGAGTCAACCTGTGTGCGGATCCGGCCCCTCTCTGCACAAGTGGCTGACGAGGTGGGCTACGATTACGTGCTCGAAAAGCTTACCCACCTCGTCCAGCAGCACTATAGGCTGGTATGCAGACGGCGAGTCGGCTGGGCGCCCCGCCTTCCTGAGCAGGACCAGACGACTTGTTTTCCACTGGGTAAGGAACCGGCCCTGCTCAAGGCATGCTGAGTAGAGTCCTCTCAGTTGGGGCTTGAGCTCTGCCAGAGCGAAGACGAGTGCGCGGCCAGGAACTCCAACGGGCCCCGGGGCAACAGTTTTGGCCCGGAGCCACGTTACGGCCGTCCTCATCTCCGGCTGTGTCACCTCAGGGACGCTAACGGCCTCCTTATCATCCGGCTCTGCGGCTGTGGGCATAGCCATCGGCGGCAGCACATGTTCTGCTCTAGCAGGGAAGAGGGCTGCGACCACTTCACCCAGCAGTTGAGGCTGCAGACTCTCTGTGAGCGTGGGACCGATTCGGGATGGTCAGGCCGGTCTCGACCGAATAATAAAGTGAATATTTCAATACTCCTCTTACAACTCACCCCTAGGATCGGTGATCGAAGATCCCCTCGCCGCAGACTTGGCGTTGAAATCCCCGAGCTGCAGCACTGGACGAGGGAAGAACCGGCTCACGACGGCACCTAGCTCGACCAGGAACCCCTCGAAGTCAGCGAGACTCTTATTGGGTGAGAAATATACCCCAATTAGAGGTAACAAGAGTCCCGCCAATGATGGCCACCAAACCGTCTAAGTCCCCCACCCCGTTATCATGGGGGGGGGGGGGGGGACAAAATACGGTTCGGCGACTACAGCCACGTCGACCACTCCGTCTTGCTTTGGTGCAATAAATCCTGAGCTTTGGCAGAGTGATTCATAATATTAGCCTAGAGGAAACGGAGTGCTAAGAACTAAGTGCTAGGGTGTAAGGGCAGTGCAGTTCCCCCAACAGCCTTCGTCCACCTTTTGCTGTACGTTTTGGGCGCACCACGGGCTTTCCCGCCCATTCTGTGCCCTGCAGACTTCCCTGCAGCTGCACAAATACTGCAGTTTGGTTCCACAGAGCACTGGGCTGCCTTATGGTCAGGCTGACTGCAGCGATAGCAGAGGTCACTGCGGTCAGTCTGCGCAGTGCACTATGCCCAGACATGCCCCTTGGTCAAGCAGCGATAGCACTGCATGATCCTGGGTGGCAGAAGTTTTACACTCGCTGACACCCATCCCACCAGAAGGACTCTCCCTTCGGTGACCCGCTTCGCCGCCGCCACCGGACACCGCACCCAAATCGTGCCCAGCCCGTCAGCGCCAAAGCTTATTCCGCCCGCCTTCACGCTTTCAGGCAAGCACCCGCCCCACCAACGCGCATCTCAGCCGTTTCCATGGGCCTTGCAACCCGGGCTTCATCCGGATTGAGGACATCCCGCAGCTTGGCTGCGAGAGCGTCTGCCCTCTCGTCACTACCAGTGACGCTCGAACACTCTGGCACCCGTGGCTGCCGTTTTAAATCTGAAGCCGGCTGGGGTGCCAAAATCGCTTCTTCTTACCGCCGCCAGAACTGTCGCATAATTGACGCCTCTTTTTTCTGCTTCGGGCTGTAGTGTTACCACCACAGCCACGGAGCGACACACGTGGATTTTAGGCAATTTCTGCCCATCCTTGGCACCCTGTCCCGCTGGTTCCAGCGTCGTCTTTCATTTACCACCATTCCTTTTTTTTTTTTTTTTAACTGCTGGTGGCTATCTTCCAGGCATTGGAATTATCTAACGAGCCAGCCAGCTTTATGGCCCCCTCCGTAGGCTTTTTGGCCTCCTCCGCCAGTTTCTTATTCCCCTCGGCTTTCTTGGCACCTTCCGTGGGCCCCGACCGAGACTGTTCTTGTCGCTGCTTGTCCGCTGCAAGTGGCGGACGAAGGATTTCCGCAGGAGAAGGCTTCGGCTGCATATGGGCCAAACGGGCATTCAGGATGTTCCCAAATACATCCGTGACACGCAGCGCCAATTTATCGGCCAGCTAGTCCTGTTCCAGGGACATCCAGGCTGGTGTAGAGATCATAGCTGCAGAAGTCGGATCCATTAGCTGCTATCTGAACTCAGCCCTTAGAGCGGAGACTTCTCTCTGCAGTTCCTCCATCGTGGATTGGAGACGGCAGTTCCTGCAGCTTCAATATCTCTTACGAGGTTGTGCGATTAAGGAAGACTTCCACCGCTTCCTTAATCCCATCCGCATATTCTCTCTTCGCTTTTGGCACCTTAGCGGACTTTCCTCGCTTGAAGATTGGCCCACCGACCCGACGTGATCCAACTCAAAGTTGCGCGGACGTTTGCCCCAAAATTTGGAGCAACCGTTCGCGCGACTCTTAACCGACTCTTGGTTGGGCTTCCTAAAATTAAGCGAGTTTATCGAGTGACCGAGAACATCATGAGCCTCCTCGGCTCTTGTTGCCATAGGCAAGCGGCAGACACTTTTACCTCAGACGTTCCCAATGGAAGCGTGGCGGATTCTCCAGCTGCGGAGCAGCCGGTACCTCCCTGGGTTAATTTTTTTTTTTCGTTTGTCTTTTCCATTTTTTACTGTCCCTTTGCCGCGCTAACGACCGAATCCCCTCCGGCCATTCATCGCCTCTGCACGCTAGACTTTGGGATTGGGGTAATTTTTTAGAGAGATTTTCTTCCTCGCGGCACGGGCCTCAGTGGCCCGGTCCCCCGGTCCTAAACTTAAGATTACGGGATGGCCGACGGCTGGGCAGAACCAACCGCTGACCAGGCGTCCCCACGCTGCCGCCGGATGCCGGACAGATGCAGCGCAGACATTGGACACCGTCCACCACCCACACTCTCATGGGTACAGCGGCGCGAACCGCCCCTCCCCAGTCTATGCCCACTCAAGCCCCTCTGTAAGCAGGGGGGAAGTAGACGTAGGACCGTCCATCTTTAGTCCGGTTCCATTGGAACCATGACCCTTCCCCATGTGTTGAAGATTAGCCGCCAGCCCCAAATGTCCACCAAAAACTGGTGGGCAGTTGGAGCCCACATTGCCCAGGGTGCGCCACGAGGAGGATCTTGAACATGCAACCCACTTTTTTTTTTTTGTTCTTGGGGTGGAATCATCGGGCAGTTGCCCGCAAGGCAAAGTGTGGAACTCTAAGCCGGCATCTGTATTCCCTTCCACATTTAACCCGTCTGCCTTCAAACCAAGAGTGAACAGGCTTTTTCTGGGAACGCTCGTTTTGACCTCATCCAGCGCTTTCCATCAGGCGTGATCGAGATCAAGAGCAGACCCAATAAAAGAAAAAAAAAAGACAACAACCGTCTGGTCGGAGGATCCTCTTTTTTGTATGGAGGATAAGTGAACTTTACAACCTGTTCCTCATACCTCTATAGGCCTCATATTACGTCGGTACAATTTACTTCATTTAAGATGATGATGCCCTGGTAATATAAAAAATATGTCATCTTTTTTTTTAAACAAGCTATGTCTTGCAGATCTTAGCCGGGACGTCTCGTAAGCCCGGGATAGTGTCCGTGTGTCGCATCCCTGCGCCGGATATTGCAGGGCAGCTTTGCTAAAAGCCTCGTGTGCGAGTAGGCCCCACCGTGCAGACTGTTTGGCGTTCCGCTCACGACCAAATTGAGTCTAGGAGCTGCTGATTGTGACGGAAAAATGCTAAGCAGAGCCCAAATTAAACACTTCAGCCTAGACTGTGAGCGTTTTAGCTGATTTTGTGTTTTTTTTTGGAGACTTTTCGGCTTTGAAGGCTTTGGACGTGACAGCGAGGCTTATTAAAATGTTAGCGGGTTTATTGGTCCTTTGTGTTTACCTGGCATGCATCATGCATGGCTGTGGGACTCAAAAGACCAAATATTAGCCTGGCTTTTTTATGCAAACGTAAATGACGTTGTACAGTAAACTCGTATCATTCACAAAACATTTTTGAAAAAATAAGTTCTACTTTGGAAAATGCCAAAAAAATGGGCCTCTTTTCACCAAATCTAAAACTGAATAAAATCCCTCCCCATCTGCTGAATAAAGATCTTATCTGCTCGCACCGACTTAATACTCTTTGTTTTACGACGAGCGCATTCGGATGAGGGTCGTTTAGATTTAACGGTCCTTCCATACGGACACACACATGGATATACATATATTATACATTTAATCTCATAATGTGGACGTCTGTCTCGTTGAGACGCCGTAAGTCGAAGAACTTCCCTTAGTTCTTCGACTTACGGCGTCTTAAATTAAGAAGTGGTTAGGGGAGACTGTGATACTGGTGCGATGTGATGTACCTAATTAATATTTCAAGATGGTGTTGTAACATAATTAGAAGGCATTGGAACAAAATTTTCTGGATTCTGGTCTAAGTATATTATTACGAGACGAAGCAGCACCATAATGTTTATTCTTACACTGTTAATAAAACTCCATCTTAAAAAATATTACCAGCTAACAATATAGTGCAACCACCAACCTATCATGGAGCGCGGTAATTTATAACATTATCGCTGCTAGATCGATTCTTGTCGCGACCTATTGCCAAGAGCCGCTCAGCACAAATTTTCTCCGGCTCAATATCTTGTTACACAGTTTCATTACAGTATATCGATCGCTCGGATATGGTATAAGTATATCGATACAATTGGTCCTTTACGCCGAACGTTGCAACTCCCCGGACGTGTGTGGAATGTATCAGTAACTTCCTACTATGCGGGTTTCTTTGCAGTTTTCCCTTTGTGGATTGTAGTGAAGCAGCTGGTAAATATAATTTCAGTGCATGAATAAAAGCCGAGCGTTTTTACGGCGTAGCTGAAGTGCTACGGCGTGCCTGACGTGCTACTCCAGTAACTATCTCGTAGCAAATAGAAAATTTGATACGCTTCGCACTCTTATTTTTTGCGCATTTTTAAGGCTAAGATAAGATAAGATAAGATAAGTCTTTATTTGCCTTAAACATGGTATAAAGGTGTTACAGTTTGGTGATATAATATAGTCCACATGTTTAGCTATACAACATCGTGTATCAATTGCATGCAAAATACTTAGAATCAATTAGTTAGTAGAAATAAAATGTCAAAGCTATAAAACATTTTCCTCAATACAATCATCATAACATAATAATATTTAATGTCAGAAATGAATCTCCACGAACAAAATTAAAAAGTCATAATTGTAAACATTGTTCGCAACAGTTCTATAACATTACATAATATAAATTAAAGTAAAAAAGGAAATCAATAAAATCAATAATTATAAAATTAAAATGTCAAAATTATAAACATTATCGACGATCCAGTATGTCATTATTTGTGAATTATAATTTAATGTCAAAAAAATCCTTTATGTCATAAAAATTATGTTCATTCAGCCATTTATAGAGTCTGTTTTTAAAAGAATTAATATTAAATAGCAATTTCATTTCTTTTGGAATTTTATTATAAATGCGTACACACATCACCAGAAAACTTTTAGAGTACTTGGCTGATTTAGGAGTATCCTGCAATACAAGTCTACATGGATCCCTATTACGAGAGTATATATAATCGACTTTCTTGAATAATTCCTTATTATTATAAACAAAATTACATATCTCGTAGATGTACAGTGAAGGAAGTGGTAATAAACCAAGCCTTTTAAAATGCGGTTTACAGGACTCGTCAGTACGGATCCCACAAATGGCTCTGATGCATTTCTTTTGCGCGATAAACGCTCTGTTTTTATCTGTACTGTTACCCCAAAAAATAAGTCCATATCGTAAAATCGATTCTATGTAAGCATAGTAGGTTATAATGGCGGTTTTTTTATTCGTCACATTCTTGACTTGCCTGAGAGCATAAACGAACTTATTAGACTTGTTGCACAAATTATCTACATGTATTTTCCAATTTATATCTTGGTCTATGAATATACCCAGAAATTTTGTATGTGAAACTTCTTTTAATCGATCAATATTAAGTTTGATATTGTATTTGGTATGTTTAGATTTATTAAATTGTATGTACATAGATTTATCTAGATTGATTTTTAATTTATTTACCTGTAGCCATTCTAAAATGTTGTCAATAGTATTATTTATGTCAATTTCGTGATCAGATTTTAATTTATACTTTTTATCAGATGTCACTACGATTGAAATGTCATCTACAAATAATATACATTTATGATTGACCTGCTGTGGTAAATCATTTACGTATAATAGAAACAATAAAGGGCCTAATACACTCCCTTGTGGTACACCGCAATTTTTTACTTTGAGCTCAGAGGAGTAAGAGGTTAGTAAATCTTCATTTATTTTACTAATAGCGACGTATTGATTGCGGTTACTTAAATAAGATGCAATCCACTGCAGTGCTAAACCTCTTATTCCATTTCTTTCTAATTTTTCCAATAATATATTATGTGCCACAAAGTCAAATGCTTGAGATAGGTCAAAAAATAGTCCTGTCGTGAAGTGATTGTTATTTAAAGACTTCAGGATATGACTCAAAAGGCTATATATGGCTAATGTTGTTGACTTGTGCTTTTGAAATCCGAACTGTTCCTTTGCTATTATATTGTATTTGCTACAAAAGTCGATAAGCCTTTTGTGCATACATTTCTCAAATAGTTTGGACAAGATAGGTATAAGGGTAATTGGACGATAATTTTTAACGTCTTTTTTGTTGCTTTTCTTGTACAAGGGTTTTACAACTGATAACTTTAAAGCGTCAGGAAAAATTCCGGTCGAAAATGAAAGATTAATTAAATATGTCAATATAGGAGTTAATTCTACTCTGCACGCTTTAATTATTCTTGTGCTAAGTCCATCAAATCCTTCTGAGTTAGTATTATTTAAAGCCATTATTTCTTTTTTTATTTCATCTTCAGTCATAGCACTAAGAAACATGGAATTAGGAACTAAAGCGTTATCAAACTTATAATAAACTTGTAAGTTATTAAATGTCACAATGTTAGTCGAGTCAATAAAATAATCATTAAACGTATTCGCTATGTCAGTGGGATCAGTCAGTATTTTCTTATCTACTTGTATTTCCGAAATATTAGTGTCGCATTTTATGTTCCCAATTTCATGGTTAATGACAGACCACGTTGCTCTGCATTTGTTTTGACTATTTTGTATAAAATTAATGTTTGAATTCATTTTTGATTTCTTAATGCATTTTTTGAGAATCGATGAATATTTTTTATATGCTATTAAGTACGACCGAGTTTTATTTTTATAATAAAGATACCGTAACGATCGTTTAGTTTTGCAACTATTTCTAAGACCCTTACTTATCCATTTTTGTTTATTTGCATTAGAGTTATTTATTTTAATTTTAATTTTAGGGAAGCATAGATTATATAATAGGCATAAAAACTCGTGAAATTTATTGAATGCCTTGTTAAAGTCCGTTTCGAGGTGCGTTTCTGACCACGATATACTTGCAAGGCAGTCTTTGAATTTTTTCAAGTTTTCGTTGCAGTAATCCTTTTTATAAATAAAATATGATCTGGTTCTTGGACTTTGTTCTTTTATTGGAAACTGTAACAACTGTGCTGTTTCGTGGTCTGATAAGTACAAAGGTAGAACATCAGCAGATGTAGTTTTTATGTTACTAAGTATGTGGTCTATACAAGAATCTTTGCGAGTGGGAACAGTAATATGCATCTTTAAGTTATAGTTACTACATAAATCTTTTAAATAGTTAGTGACCTTACTTGGTTTCAAGGTATTTATGTTAAAATCCCCAGTAATAGCTATTTTTGTACGTGACCCATATCTTTTAGATGTTTCGCACATTAATTGGTCGAGCTTTTCTAAAAATATATTGGGGTCAGACTTTGGCGTTCTATATAGACACACTATCAGCAATTTGTGCAAAGGGACTTCAATACCACATGCTTCGAATGAATTTTGTCTTGAATAGGTTTTTATGTAAGGAGGCTCATTATACATTATACCCTGTTTGGCGAGAATACAAGTTCCCCCTCTTTGTTTGTCTCTACTAAATGCCGCTGCTAAGGCGTAATTATTAAGTTTTAAATATTTCTCATTCCCCGCACGCATAAAGGTTTCAGACAAACATAATATGTCTGGTTCTTTATTCTCGTCTCGTAATTCTAGCAAAGTTAGTTCCAGTATTTCCTTTTTTGATTGAATACTAGCGATATTTTGATGCATTATTTTGAAAGTTTTTTGTTTGCCTGTAGCACCGTTGTTATTCATGAAAAAGCTGTTTCTTGTTTAAAACTTTAAAATAATGTGGAATAGTACCTTTTTTTGCTTTAGTAGAAACCATATCAGGACCATTTGCAGCATCGCATTCTGCTTGGCGTCGTGCAAAGTAATAAGGGATTGTACCCCTTAAAGTACTTTTTCCCTTGACGTCAGATTTCTTACAATTTAATTGATTCCGCAATATTAATTTCTTTAGTTCCTTAACATTCAAATACTTCTTTTCGTAGACAGTCGATAGCATGGTTTATTAATTTACATGTATTGTACAACTTACGTTCAGAGTCAATAAAGTTACAATATTTGTATTCATTGCAAATATTACGTATAGTTTGGTTCAAGGTATAAATATCTAGATACATATTCTTTAATGTGCTCAAAACTATTACATGATTATCACTGAAAATATTAAGAATTTGACGTAGTTGTGAAGATAAGATCTTGATGTCATAGTCATTTTCACCCACACAAAGGATAAGTTTATCACTACTTGATATAGAAATATTTTTGCAATTCTTAACTACTTCACTAGCGAGCGCGTGTGGTTTCGTTTCTGACGTCACAACGTATTTAACATACGACGTAGCCGCTCTTGACCGCATCAACGCAGATGAAAGTCCAACACTTTGTTGTGTGCCAAAGATGAAAACCTTGTTCTTGTGCTCATCATTCAGTACGTCAGATGCAGTTATATTTTTCTGAAGTTGTATATCTCTCTCGCTTGATTCTAATTGCATTTGAAGCTTTCGAATTTGAGTATTGAGGTTTGCAATTTCGTTTCCAGCTAGTTCTAACTGATTCTCCAAATGTTCGACATTTTTGTGGAGATTTACAATACTCTCACTTAGCTGTAACTTTGTATCTGGAGCGTTATATGTACGTGTCAATACGTTTCTAGGAGGCGTGAAGAACGCCTGCATATTTGAGTGTAGCAAAGAATATGCATTTGCTTTTTTTGCACCTTCGTCGACGTAATATTCTTTTTGTGGAGATTGGCGTAAGAATCCTTTTAATGTCATGTTATCTTTTAATAATTTATCATTCTGTTTACGGAGCTCATTGTTTTCAAGTATGACATTTTCAAGTTCATTCTGCGAACTTTTTAGTTCCATCTGAAGGTGTTCAATCGATTCCCTGAGCTCAATGCTTTGCATTGAGTCGATTATTGTATAGTCCATACTTCTTGACAATGTTTTATCAGTCATGGCAGTTGACTCATCGTATATATGATCCATTTCCATTGTCAGTATGTGTGAGTCATGTGTTTCCGAGGTTGTACTCTTTGGAGTGGACCAGGGTGTAGACTCCTCTGACACGCTAGGTGTGACATATCCAGTTGGTTTAGGTGACGAGTGCTTTTTCCTTAAAGTCACATTGGATACTCCGGGACTGGTTGTATTCTGCTCTTTTGCTTTCTGAATGCATGATCTACAAACCCACTTAAATTTCTTCCTTTCTTCTATATTTTTTAGGCGATACACTTTCTCCGGATAGCCAGCACAATCAAATTCAAAATGATTGTTACATGTAGTGCATAATAACGTGCTTTTGTTATCAACTTGTTTTTTGCATCTAAAACAAGTAACAAATAGCGGCTCCTTGCGGCCACTGTTAGTGCATTTAATTTTCGACCCCATAATATCTGCAACTATTTTTATTTAATTTTTGTTTTCCCCAAATCGGGGTAATTTTTTTTGCGTGTACAACACTAAGTTGACTTTGTCAGACCTGTTTTTTAGTGGCAACACCAGTAATTTTTACCCGTACTAAATAATTAATGAGTACTCGCAATTTAAATTATGTTATATAAAACACAAAAAGAATCGCAGCTCGTGAGTTCCGAACCGGCACTCAGTCGTTCATCAATCCAACTTAAGACAGACAGGCCATAGAAACGATATGTAAGATGACGAAAAATGTGACTACAAGCTGGTACTTATTTCAAATGGTCAAGGAGTCGTTAAACATGATTCATCAGAGTGGATTTTTTCTTCTCATCACCAAACTGTTCGTTTTCACTTATCACAAAAGTTTTTGTTCGTTTGTAAACACTTTGTCACTTAGTTAATAGCGTTTTTATGTCAACAAAATTCGTTTGTTACTCTAAACATTGATTTTTAGTCTTTTATTCAGTTTTAGCACTTCACATAACTTGTCTTCACCTATTTAGTAAATACCACGTAGTTTACGTAGATAACGTTTGTGCACGTACTTCACCACGTAACCGATATATTAAACACCATTTAATTCTTGTTTTAGACAATTTATTAATTTTAAAGTAATTTAATAAGTAGAGAGCTAAACTTTAGATGTTAACACTGACACTGGTTTATTTGGCTATTTAATATGAATAATGACAGTACATGGACTATGTTTTAAAGTGTGGTCTCTATTAGCAGAAAATCATCCTGTTTATTCAGTCTAGAGCTTGGAATAAACACCCTTTTGTTTAAGTGTAGACTATTAGACACGACTTGAGGATTTTGTCTACAAAGCGTGGTACTTAATTTGTTACAGCGTACTAAAACTTCATGTCCAGCTACGAAGGTGTTTTATATTTACGTACTCCTTATAAAAAAAACTCATTCAATTTATAAGTCACCATCATCATCACCTGCGTTTTTCCAACTATTTTGGGGTCGGCTACCAGTTTAACAGCTGAATACCAGTATTTTACATGGAGCGACTGCCTATCTGACCTTCACAACCCAGTTACTGGATAACACGATACCAAAATCAAAATCAAAATCAAAAGTCATTTATTCAAACTAGGCTGAGAATCAGCACTTTTCGAACGTCAAAATTACAAAAGACCAAAGAAACGAAGAACGAAGAACGTCAAAATTACAAGATACCCCTTAATAGGTAATAGGTAATACGGGCTAGTGTCCGCAACTCCACGTCAATGCGCGTATTTTGCGTACGGGTGGGAAAATCGATCATTCGATCCACCCCAGCTCCTCAAGGAAGGCCAGCAACGCCTTGATGTTACTGACCGTCCACGATACCCCTTGCCAAGACTGGTATAATTTATCACTAAATACAATAAATGTTTCGTTCATGAAGAAGCTAACTATCGTATCACAAAGGACATTCCATTGGGTGCTGTACCCAGCTGTCAGGTGACACAAAGTCTTATTGTAGCGCCGCCGTCGCGTATCGTACGGAAATCGAATCTGTGATTCCTATCGCAGAAATGCTCGTGACGACGTCATCACCGCGAAGAGGACAAAGCTTGCACACTACACAACGCGGTATTGGAATAAGACCAATTTAAAAAGTAAACATTCAAATCTCTTCTTTAACGCAAATCATTCGTGATTCACTTATTTTGTATGTAGAATAATAAAATTATTTACGTTATTTTGATGCCATAGTTTGTCTAAAATGAAACTTCTATGTTTTTTTGTTTTGTGGGAATCGCGTACGATGTAACACGTTACAATGGACATCATTTTTCGTGACAAGAAGTCAGATGAAGAGGATCCGATCGAGTTCTATGTTGGGCAAAATTACATCGAATGTTGCATAACTAGCAATATTATAGTAGTTTACCTTTCTTTTTTATTTTATAGGATACGATTTAAGTCAACGATTACTTGCGATTTACTTACGATGTAAGTAAGCAAAAATGGTTACACAATAAATAATTGATTTAATTACAAACCTCACATTTAGAAGGGCTCGTGGTTAAATAATAGAGGGGCTTGTGCAGCCGGTTTGTGGATGGGTGAACATCCATTACAGTCATGTCGAGTCCCCTCCATGCCTCAATTAAAACAAAAAGCTAGGTACTTTAGTTCAATAAAGTTGCCCAAAAAAATAAAGAGACTTGTTGAATTCAAGAAGAAGATTCCGCAAAATTACCAGTATTAGCTTACGCATTTCTGTCTTCTATCCACAGCACCGAAAATTGACCGGGAAGATTTTAGCCCCCTCCCTGGTTGACTCTGAAGCGCCGTGCTTGGCCAACGTTGTGAACGCCTGGAAAATATTTTGCCCGGATATAGATCGGCTCGTAAACCCATCTTACCAGAGGCAGTGGGATGATCCGTTCTGCAAGTCGATACGGAATAACCTTATTATTACGTCCACCAATACTGCTGAGCGTGCCCACCTACTGACTGTGGGTGAGTGGGAGTCCGCCCTCTGGCTTTGCGATGATGGGAAGAGACCAGACGGAATGACCATAATACCTTGGAAGGTAGGCAGGCCTTTGGTGTGGGATGCAACATGTGTCGACAGCCTGGCGCTATCCCATCTTCCAAGCACGGTGAGCTGTGCTGAGGCGGCTGCTGCAGGTGCGGAAAATCTCAAACGACGCAAATACTCCAATCTTTTGGAACTTATATGTTCCAGCCATTTGAGGTTGAAACACTAGGGCCATGGGGTCCGAGTGCCCACTTAGTATTGCGAAATATCACAAAGCGGTTGGTCAACTCTTCACACGACTAGAGGGCTGGTCTATTTTTTGGCCAAAGAATCAGCGTGGCTATGCTACCAGCCTTTTGGGCACGTTTCCTATTGACAGTGAAACGAATTTTTTGATGCCCTTTAATTATTTCCCCTCCTTTTTATATAAAGTAAATATGATTATTATTATTTTAAGACTGTTAGCTTTTTAAATTATATAAATATAATATCTGAATGAATACATAGTGTAAGGTAGGAGGTATTTGTGGAGAGAAATGATAGTCACGACTGCCCAAATAATACTACTCTTTATTTTAGGATACACATGATTATATAGGATTGATTATATACACATAGGAACAACGTACATTGACATCGCCTATACACTACATACCTACAATAGACAGACTACTGAAAAACTAAAGAAGAAGATTTTACAAGTTCTAACACTAATTCTTTGGACTGAAACACTTCGAGTAACCCAAAAAACTTTTAATTAGCTCGCTCTACTTTCGGTTTCTTTGCTAACGCTTACTAAGCCTTAGCCTGAAGTTATCTCAAAAGAAAACTAGCACCTGGGTTTTCTAATTACATATCCAGTTATTTAATCACTATACTTCATATTGACGAAGACACCAACTAGGCTTTTATTGGTCGGTTGGATCAAGGATTTGATTCAAATAACTTTATTACTAGACTTGTTTTGCATTGCAAGGAGGTTTTTCTTTC
Source organism: Eremobia ochroleuca (assembly GCA_949629135.1). Classification (NCBI taxonomy): domain Eukaryota; kingdom Metazoa; phylum Arthropoda; class Insecta; order Lepidoptera; family Noctuidae; genus Eremobia; species Eremobia ochroleuca. The sequence continues at coordinate 477,273 of OX451402.1, read as the reverse complement.
AATAACAAATTAAAAAATCCAATTTTCCCAAAATCTGGCTAGGATATTGTAATAGAGCAGTAAAGATGTTCTACTGAACATGAGATTTTTCATACATATTTATAACAGAAGAAAAATACTAATTCATAACTCAGTTTGTTTTTATCGCTCTACTATTAAGATAGTCTATAAATACATGAAACCTGGTCTAAAGATTGCTGGAAGAGCCACACAACCTGACGTCATACTTTGAGTTAAACCAGTAACGCTTGTACACAGCCGTGTCCTCTGATTTGTAGGTTTGCGTCGGAGGAGGATTCGCAAATTGCCACCAATTGACGCCCGATGCCAGGAACGAGCGTGGCACACTTGACCGACATCGTACCTAATGCTAAGAGTTACTGCTCCACATTCACGTTCATAGGGAACTATACTTCCATCCATCTTCTTCCATCATATAGGCCATCTGAAAACTTTAGGAGGGTTTCTAATTGTTTTAATAACCTACCTATATCTATACACATTATAAATAAAAGACGCGGCTCGCTAGTTGAGATATAATTTAGCTACAAATTCCATGATTTCTTAATGTGAGTTTTCAGATGGCTTATCTTTTCTTGAAGCAGTGAGCAAAGACACACATAGACACGTGACACACACGCATACACAAGTGACACATAACCACATACACGTGACACACACACAAATACACACGTGACACACACGCACATACACGTGACGCACACACACATACATACGTGACACACACACACACACACGCGACACACACACACGTAAAACACAGACGTGACACAAACGCATACACATGTGACACACACGTGACCCGCACGCGCACACACATGACTCACACGCATACACACGTGACACACACGTGACGCACACCCAAACACACGTGACCGACATTCATGCACACGTGACACACACGCCCATACACGTGACACACACACAAATATACACACGTGACACACACATACATATATATATGTTTTGTGTCACTTGTTCATGTATGTGCGTCACGTGTATTTGTGTGTGTCACGTGTGTATGTGTGTGTGACACGTATGCGAGTATGCGGGTCACGTATGTGAGCCTGCGGGTCACATATGTGTCACGTATGTATGCGTGTGGGTCACGTGTATGTCACGTGTGTACGCGTGTGGGTCACCTGTATATGCGTGTGGGTCACGTGTGTATTTGTGTGTGTCACGTGTGTATGCTTGTGTGTCACGTGTGTATATTTGTGTGTGTGTGTCACGTGTATGTGCGTGTGTGTCACGTGTTCATGAATGTGAGTCACGTGTGTTTGGGTGTGGGTCACGTGCGTATGCGTGTAGGTCACGTGTGTATGCGTGTGGGTCATGTGTGTACGCGTGTGGGTCACGTCTGTATGCGTGTGGGTCCCGTGTGTATGTGTGTGTGTCACTTATGTGACGTGTGTATGCATGTGAGTCACGTGTGTATAGGTGTCTGTCTCGTGTGCGTAATGTGTGTATTAGTGTGTGTCACGTGTGTATTTGTGTGAGACACGTGTATGTGTCGCGTGTGTGTGTGTCACTTGTATGGATGCGTCATGTGTATGTGTCACGTGTGTATGTGTTTGGTTCATTATTGTATGTGTATGTCATGTGACTCACATGCATACACACACACATATACACGTGAAACACCCACATACACACGTGACACACACGGATACACAAGTGACACACCCACGCACACGTGACACACACACACATATACACACGTGTGTATGTTGTTATTTATTTAATATGTATTTATTTATGTACTTATTTGTCCGTACCGTCAATCGATTACGGCGAGTCCCCCTTTCCCTGTTCCAAATGCCCAGCTACCGCCGGCCATGACGCAGGCGCCGCCGCAACTCGCGCCGGTACGCGCGCCGGCGTCGCCGCGCTGGTGGTCCGGCTTCGTGCAGCTCATTGTCTAATACCGTGGGCGAGTTTTACTCGCCACATTCTCAAGCTCAATGAATGAAAGGTTTGATTTTCTGGAAATGTATAAATAGTCATAATAAAATAACGTAACATAAAATAACACATAACCCTTTATTCTATAATCTGAGCACACAACATTCACATAGGTACCTAACTACTGTACTGTGGGTCAGGAACAGGTTCATGACCGCACAGTTGTTAGGTCCTTATTCCCTGTGGGTATCAGAAACTACGAGGGGTACCTGTGATAATACCCCGATTGATCCTTTATAGGTTCCTACTCATTTACAAAAATAGTAATATAATTAATTACAAAGCGTATTTTGCGACTCCTCAAACGAAAAAGTTTATCAGCAGCAGAGTGACGTGATACTAGACATGAGCTTTATCTGGTAACATAAGGTTGAAACTCGAAAAATGAAAACCTGCGTATTCGTCCATAGACATATTCGAAATACCTAAGTAGCTATGTTAATAAAAGAATTGATACCGTTATCTATGTATATCGGTAGTTAGGTACTTACTCTTTTTCCTTCGTTTTCCGTTGTTCCTTCAGACGTTTTAATTGTTTTCTTTTTTGCCCATCATTATTTACACTTTAAATACAGATATTATATTTACACAAAACGTTTTTATCTCCCTTATACAGAAATACCTACCAAAAAATAAAATTTAAAAATCGAAAATACTCCTATCTCTTTGTAAATTTCACCGAACATAGATTCGTCCTGCAACAGATGCTGCAGCAGACTGATTGAACAAATTGAAAAGGATAGCGCTATTACTACCGCGTGCAAAACATGAGACAGAAAGCACACTCTCGTGTGCTCGCTTAGAATAAAATGACTGAAGCACCAAATCACTGATTTGCTAATTACGAGAATACCAAGTAGAAAAATAAAAAAAAATAGTCGTCACGATTTGAGATAATAATATTATTACCTATCTTTAGAATAAAAATAAACATTAAATTTCTTAAGGTTCCTTTCTTAGATCTAACGCAAAATAAGTGCAAAACGAGGTTTTTTCCTATTTTTTTTTATCGAGAATTTTTTATTTTTATCGAGATTTTTTTATCGATTCGTGTCTTTGCTTCAACAGATTTAAAGATTATAAGTCCAAGTTTAATGTGTCCAAATAGCAAACTCTTAGGTCGTACCTATAGATACCGAGATCCAGATCGCCCAATATCACCAAAACAGCAATTATTTATTTTATTTATATATTTATTTAAGTAACATGGGATACTTACAGCTAAAACAAACAGATCAAGGACAGTACATTAGTCTGAAAGCCAATTACAGGTCTCCATTTATAAAATACAGAACAAAAAAAAAGTTAATTCTAAGGACATCCACACCTAGTTACTAAGTATAATTATTATGTTGCTCGCACTGCATAACAACCATCGTAGCAAAGTGAACTAAATGAAAAAGTTACGGCTTAAACACTTCCTAGCTGACGACACACTAGTTAAGAACGGATCAATATCGTACTGTTCACAAAGCTTGTTTAAATTTCTGCTTGCACGCACAATGTACGAATTCTGCCTATAATTGGTTGAAGCAAATGGCACGCGCAAAGGTGGATTGTATCGCTTAGACTATAAGCCCAGTCCCCAGAGCACATCGTACGACACAAGATTTGAAACCTTGAAGAGGTCAAGGAAACAGGCATATACCGGCGTCGTACGTTCAGTATAGTACCTACCGGACCGCATGCTTGGGACTCAAGATTGCGCTTTCAGTGGATAGCCCAGGCCGAAACCCAAACTGAGCGTCATGCAATGCTATGTACTTATCTATTTGAATATCAGTCTGATTTAAGAGTAGAAATTTTAGTTCTCTCTTCTATGCTCAAGGTCTTCCCTCTATCCATAGTAGGCAATGTATTTAAAACGTTCAGCTATAGCACGAAAATGTTTCGAATAGACACCGTATAGTGATTCACAACAAAAAAAAAGTTACACGTCTGACATCAACGATTGTTTCAAAACATCTAATGAGAGTAAACAAGTGTCCACCATGTTGCTACCTTGGGGTAGAAAGGTAGTAAAAGCCATAGAACCTCTATGTTCTATAGTAATTTAAAATAGGAATAATCGAATAAGTATTACAAAATGTTGTACAACATTGTTAAAGGTAAATTTTAACGTGAAGTCTCCGCCAAGCTCTAGAATGTTCTATATACAGTGAGTGTAAAAAGTATTTGTACACCTAGGGTCGTAATGAAAAAACTAATTTTTATTTGATATATTTTTTATTTATTTAATTTAGAAAATACTAACAAGTAGCTCAGGGTAGCTGTACTTCATTTATGACATAAAAAAATTTAATCAAAATTATAAGCAGCATAATAATGCTTTTATATCCACTATACAAAAAATTCCGGGTAAAAAGTATTCGTACAATAATATATATTTCATGTTAAATTGTGTATGTTTGTTTATCCTACAGATTTTTTCGTATGTTTCAAATATCGAGGTTATTCCTAAGGCGTAATATTTAGTTTTATTTACATTTTTGACATGTTTGGTAGCAAAAATGGACCGTAAAGGAAAAGAAACGAGTGAAGAGGAAAGAAAATTAATTATAAACTTACATAATCAGTGCAAATCATTAAGCGAAATTGCAAAACTTGTCAATAGACCACGCTCAACTGTACAGACTATAATTGATCAATTTAGTGTTAATAAAACTATAAAAAATAAATTTAGAAGTCGACGTCTGTCAAAAATCACGCCGCGTTTGGGAAGAAAAATTGTTAATTGTCTGAAAAAAAATTCAAAAAATTAAATCTCCTCATTTATTATACAGGAAATTAATAATAACAATTATTGTAAATTATCAGTCAGTACTAATCGAAATGTATTCCGTAGTAATGATTATCATGGTACACTGCGCGCAAAATGTGTCGGGTGAATGATATTAATAGAAAAAAGAGATTAGAGTTCGCAAAAAAATATATGCATGACAAAAATATTTTTTGGCAACGTGTTATTTTCACACGGAAGTCGGACGGACATTATAAGGTATGGAGAAAACCTAATACGAAATTTAAAACAAGAAAATTTATGTCCGAGAGTAAAACACGGTGGCGGATCTGTTTTAGTATGGGGTTGTATTAGTGCTACTGGGGTGGGAAAGCTTGCATTTCTTGATGGAATTATCAAGAACATCCTAAAAGAGAATCTTCACTCAAGTGCAGCAGCAATGGGTTTTAAAAATAATTGGATATTTTTACAAGATAACGATCCTAAACATAAAGCATGGAATACTAAAGCATGGATCCTATTTAACACATCAAGTTACCTTGAAATTCCTCCCTAATCACCTGATGTTAATGTCATAGAGCATGTGTGGGATTATCTAGATGATACAATTCGAAAAAGAGCAATTTCAAGTAAAGACACGCAAAAAATTGCACTTCGAGAAGAATGGGAACTGATACCGTCTTCTTATGTATCGAAACTAGTTGATTCGATGCCGCGGAGACTCCAAGCTATTATCAATAATAATGGTGGACCAATCAAAATATATTAATTGACTTTTTTTCATTTTTTTAATAATTTTTGAAGTGTACGAATACTTTTTGTTCGCGAATTTTCGCAAAGTGGATATTTTTTTTTTCTGTTTGGATTTTTTTTTTTTTTTGGCGTACATATAGTACAACGACATTGAGCTGCTTGTTAGTATCTTTAAAATTAAATAAATTAAAACAAATATCTATCAATTTTTTATTGTTTAATTACAACCCTATGTGTACGAATACTTTTTACACTCACTGTAAAAAAAACCCGGTGTGTATTGTTATTCTTTAAAAAAATCTAAATATTTTAATATCCATCTATCTTTTTGCAATCACGCTTTATCTGAAGCAAAATGTCAGCAATTCAAATGACGTCACAGTGTGACGGGTGATGTAAATGACCGCTGATTTCTCACATTTAAATGAGAACTCTTTTTCTACGAATGCTGTGTTCGGCGTCAGAGAGAACAGTGACCTGCAGCGCAATTCTGTAAGCATCTCACCGTGAAAGCTTGGGTGAAGTGAGCGTGGATTGAGCTGTCAGTGTCATCTTACCTGATACTAGGGATTGACCAAGCATACATTTACAATCATAATCGAGATTTTAATAATATATTTTATGCTAATTCTATTGATCATTTTATATAATTTCAACGCTAGTATTTTAGTTGTCATTACTATTTTGTGGGATTTTAAAATAAAATAGCAAAATAGAAAATCAGAATGTTGTTTTTTTTTTTTTGTTTTTTCCTGTACTAGTCCTGACGAGTCGGATAGAATTAGCATAAAAAACATTTTTAAAATCTCTATTATATTGTAAATGTTTGCTTGGTCAAGAACTAGCATCAGTGGGATGACACAGACAGCTCACTCCACTCAAGTTTTCGCGGTAAGATTTTTACAGAACTGACCGGCTGCTAGAAAAGTATGAATATGCTTCATGTACGCGTAAAATCTAAAAACATTCGAAATTTCTATTTCAGTTTTATACAATGGATTCGCATAAGGTTTTAAAATAAAATATTATTACGCGTTTCTAGACTAGCAACGTCTCCAATAGTCTGCTAAATTAATCATTCTCATGTGAAAAAGTGCTTATAAATAAAAATTAAGAGAAATGTTACGTAGGTACTTACTGTGTTTTCTCTTCATATTTTTACAACAAAATATCTCAAAATCAAATCAAAATCAAAAGTCATTTATTCAAACTAGGCTGAGAATCAGCACTTTTCGAACGTCAAAATTACAAAAGACAGTCCCCCAAAACGCCCGCCCTTCACCACTTCCTAGTGCTTTCGCTGGGAAGAAGAAGTGGCGCAACAAACTCCCCAGCAGCACAGCTGTCTGTTCAGTTAGAAAATACACTTGACTGAATACAATACAAGGTATGCAAAGCAATTAACATTACAAGACACAGAACGCTAAATTAAATTATTTGCCATATGTCAGCTGGCAACGCCAATATACCAAGAAATACAATAAAAAACTATACATACTCAAGCAAAAATTAATAAATGGAAATTAAATAAAAGCCTCCAGGTATAAAGGGCGTGACCGCTAACATATTTATGCAATGCTGGGTTCAGTTTACATAGCTGTCGCTTGAAGTCACAAATGATAAACTAGGACCATAAGGAAACTAAATAAACAAGTTATTAATAATGATAACAATGATAAAACCATGGTCAGCAAGACGACCAGTCACCACAAGCAGCACCCGTTCACGAGCATAACGCAAAGGTCAGCCATTACCCCCCTCGCCATATTTGAGGGAAGGAGACAACCCGACCCCCGACGCTACCGCAAGCAGTGACATCTAAGGGAGCATGACGAACTTGCTGCCGGTTGCTCGGGTAAGAATTATATGATCAATTGTCGAGGTCACTAGCTAACCACATATTGCAATCAACTCATTAGAAAACATTCCAATGGGTTGATTATGTCAATAATAAAATTAAAATTAAATTAAACTGATTTGACTTATACAGCCCAATAAAAAAACAATTGTATAATGAGCTCATATAACCTATCAGTAATTCTTTGTAAATTAATTCTGGAGAAAGAACATAAACATTGTCTTGAGTTAATCAGGGCGACCAACTATTCTTATCGCTTAAGTAGTCGTTGATAGAATAGTATGCCTTTGAACAAAGGTTAGATTTTACTTGAGCTTTAAATGCATTAAAAGGCAAATCTAGCAAAGAAGAGGGTAGCTTGTTATAAAAGGCTATACCAAGACCAACAAATGAGTTATGAACCTTATGAAGCCGGTGAAAGGGAGCACGTAGTTTGTCCTTATTTCTGGTGTTAACATTGTGAATATCACTGTTTTTAGTATACAAGTGTATATTTTGCCTAATATATAAGATGTTGGCAAAGATGAATTGTGATGCAACCGTGAGAATACCAATATCTTTAAAAAAATCTCTTAGAGAAACTCTAGCACCTAGCTGGTAAATTGCTCGAACAGCTCGTTTTTGAAGGACAAATATATTTTGTATATCAGCTGCTTTGCCCCACAGCAGAATACCGTAGGACATAACGCTGTGAAAATAACTAAAATATACTAAACGAGCTGTATCAACGTCAGTGTACTGTCTTACTTTCCTGACGGCGTAGGCAGCCGAACTGAGCCTTCCTGCTAGGCTCGATATATGTGGTCCCCACTGAAGTTTGGCATCTACTGTTATTCCCAGAAAAACTGCCGAACTCACAGTTTCAAGCGCCTCTTTATCTAAGACGATGTTGGGTCCTAGATTTCTAACATTCGGTAAGGCGAACTTTACACATTTCGTTTTCTTGGCATTGAGAACTAGGTTATTTGACGTAAACCAATCCGTAACTATTGAGAGTGCACTGTTTACGTCGTCAAAATCTTGTCTATTCCTATCTACTTTAAAAATAAGAGATGTATCATCAGCAAACAGTACAACGTCACAGATTCCCTTTAAATGGAATGGTAAATCATTAATATACACTAAGAACAAGAATGGACCCAGTATTGAGCCTTGCGGTACACCTAACTGAACTGGTAGCGCGGAAGATTTCACACCATTAACATCTACACATTGGAACCTATTATGTAAATAACAATTTATTACGTTGAGAGCTTCGTTTTGGACACCGTAATGACTTAGTTTACGCAAAAGCGTGTCATGGTGCACGCAATCAAAGGCTTTGGAAAGATCACAGAAAACTCCGATAGCATTTTGCGAGCTCTCCCATGCGTTAAATATGTGTTTCAGCAAAGCAACACCCGCATCTATAGTCGAACGACCTTTTGTAAAGCCATACTGTTCATTATGAAGGAGGCTATTTAAATTAAAATGTCTTAGCAACTGCTTGAGTATTAATTTTTCAAATATTTTGCTAAATGCAGGTAAGATGGAAATAGGCCTAAAATTACCAACGTCGTTTTTATTACCCGATTTAAATAAAGGTATGACTTTACTACTCTTCATGAGGTCAGGAAAAATTCCTAAATCAACACATTTATTAAAAGTAACAGCTAGATAGGGGGCTACGATGTCTATTATATTACTTAAAAGTTTAATGGAGATGCCCCAGTAGTCACCGGTGTTTTTAAACTTTAGTAGGTTAAAAACATTAACTACATCATGTGGGGTTACATGTTCGAAACTAAATAAACGAATACATTTAGGTACACTACTATGCAAAAGGGTTTCAGCTTTAGACGGGGACGAATTTAAGGAGCGAGTCGTAGTTATAGGTATGTTGGCAAAAAACTCATTAAAAGCTTCAGCTACGTCAGCGGCTTTATTAACTAATTTATTATCTACCATAATCTCAAGTAGTTTTTCTTGTTTAACCGATTTACCAGTTTCATTGTTAATAATTTTCCAAGTCGTTTTTACTTTATTATTAGAATTTTTAATAGCATCGCAATCATCTCAATTTGCAGGCCCGAAATAAATCAACACCAATATCCCCCTTCAATAAAAACGAACTTCGCCACAATCGATATTCAGTTACCGATACACAAAAACTTTATTACTGTAAATACATATTTCCCGTTTCCGCGCCGGTGCGGTCCCGGTCCGGTTCACTCCGTCTTGTCCCGGGGCGCTGAGTTTTTCGTCGAGTTGTTCCACAAATTAATTAATGCGGAGGTACGCTTCAGTAAAAGCAATCGTTGCCGCTCGGTGGGTTATCAAATATTAATTATTTACTTGTAACCGATTTATGCGTTGACGGTGTAAGTGTAGTTTCATTGGCTGTTTGAGTAATGAGATTTTAATCGGTAAAGCTGATGGAAAGTTGGAAGTAGACAGGTATCCACGTTTAACGATCCTATCGATTGGTGACATAAAAGTACAGGGTGCAATTTTTTCGGATTTTAGTCAGTTCGATTCCCGGGTGTGGCAAGCGTATTTTCAGAAATCTTTAAATGTAATCTTGTTTCTTTTTTAAAAAAAAGGAATGTTGCCTTGAGTCAAATTTTCTGTCTTCAGTATTTAGAGTTCCAACCTGTATACTAGCTGCACTTCGCGGTTTCACCCGCGTAAGTTTAGATTTCGTGGGAATATTAGAAAAAAAGTAAGAGCTTTAAGTAACAGCTATGTACATAAAGCAAACTTATTCGGTTTACATCCCACACACGGATAGCTGTGTCGATATGAATAGTTACGCACACAAAAAACACACGGGTTATTGTCACGTGTGCTTAAGTTAATGAGTCGGTCAGACGGGTACGAATAGCAAACGCTAAACTGTTTGTGTGCCTATAATTTATTTATTTATTTATTTATTTATTTATTTGGGACAAACAAACAGTAACACATTATATCTGCGCAAATAATATAAACAAAGATATTATATAAATGTGAAACTCACACCGTTATCCACAGCATATACAATTCATATAACTTTACTAACGAACAATCTATGCGAGTAAGACTACAAGACTGGTCAAATAACTATACATCGGAATCCTTAAGTTTCTTTAACAAAGCAGAACGAAATCTATTTGCTGACACTGAGAATAAATCTAATTCTGTAGTTTCTGAACAAAAATCATTATAGTTTTTGCACAAGCGACGTAGAGGCGCCCGCAAACCAGCATTGGTGCGGCAATGGGACACAGCAAAAAGAGGACGTGCGCGCACCTCTCGTCTAATAACAGTTCTTGGGACATAGTAGCATATTTTATTAGTAATCTCAGAGCAGTTATACCTGTTATAGCATACGTCGAAGAGAAACATAATTTCTAGATATAAACGTCTAGACTTCAGGCTCATTAGATTGTATTTATTAAGTAGATTTTTATAGGTTGGGAAATTGTGGGAGCACCTATAGTGCATCGATCTGAGGAATTTGCGCTGCACTTTTTCTAGCATCTCAACATATTTATTATAAAAAGGGCTCCACACTACCACTGCATATTCGAGTTGAGATCTAACTAGTGCTTTATACAGATGAGAATAAGTGCTTGCGTGTTTAAATTCAGTAGCTGATCTCATAACGAACCCGTACATACGATAAGCCTTTTTGGTGATGTTATCAATATGTTGATCAAGGTGAAGTTTGTTATCTAGCAGTACCCCTAGGTCTCGCACGGATGGAGCTTTCAATAGATTTACATTGTTTAGATTATAATTATGATTTAAAACGTTTTTATTTTTTGTGAATGATATCGTTAAACATTTGGAAATACTAAGGTAAAGTTTGTTTTGAATGCAGTATTCAGAGAATCGATTTAAATCTTCTTGTAACAGACAACAATCTGCAGGTTTTCTTATAGCTTTAAAGATTTTTAGGTCGTCAGCATAAAGCAAAAATTTTGAGTGTCTGAAACAATTTCCAATATCATTTATGAACAAAATGAATAAAAGAGGCCCTAAAATTGAGCCCTGGGGTACGCCAGATGTTACGACAGTAGTCGCCGAGTGGAATCCTTTGATAACAACCCTTTGTGATCTATTACTAACGTATGATGCAAACCAGCGAAGCAAATCTCCTCGTATGCCGTTAAATGCAATTTTGGTAAGAAGCAAATTGTGGTCTACTTTGTCGAACGCTTTTTGAAAGTCTGTGTACACTGCGTCTACTTGTACTTGTTGATCCATATTGCTAAAAAGAAAATCGGTAAATATTAATAGATTAGTAGTCGTAGATTTACTTTTAACAAACCCGTGTTGTTGTTCTATTATAATTTTGTAAATTATCTTATGAATTTCCTGATGAACGAGCCTTTCAAAAAGCTTCGACAAAGCAGACAAAATAGATATGGGGCGATAATTTTCGACCTTTTGTTTGGACCCTGATTTGTATACAGGAGTTATATTCGCCCTTTTAAATTGTTCAGGGAAGGTGCCCTCTGATATAAACATATTAAATATGATTTGCAGGGGTCTGTATATACTCTGAGCAGTCTTTTTGAGGAAATAAGGGGGTAGTTGATCCGGTCCAGGACCTTTAGTGGAATCTAAAGCTTGTAATGAATTCAAGACCTGATGTTCGCTAAACGTAATGTTAGTAATATGAGTGCATTTGTCACTACTCTCTTCAGGGGGTAGCCATTCGTACAAATTTAGGTTTGAGGGTTCATAAACCGATTGGAAGTAGTCCATGAACATATTGCATATCTCTTCCGGATCACTGGATGTCCGGTTTTTAAAAAACATGGTGGAAGGAATACCGACATTACCCTTACGATTATTGTTGAGGACAATGTTAAAAAAAACGTAAAATACCTATGGAGGTATTTTACGTTTTTTTTAACATTGTCCTCAACAGAATTCAGGTAGTCAGCGTAATTTGACTTGCATAAGACCCGAAATCTATGCCGTAGAAGCGAAAATTGTTCATAATCCGAAATGTTATTATACGTTTTCCATTTCACCCAGGCTCTGTTCTTATTTTTGAAAATGCGAATTAGTGATTTAGAGAACCACACAGGGACTTTAGATGAACATGAGTTAGAAAAGGGTGTATAAGTTCTTATAACATTGAAAATAACATCGTAAAAAGTATTCAGACAATCCTCCGATGACAACCCCTGCAAACGATTAGTCCAATCCATGTCGGCCAATTCTTTGTTTATGAGTTCGTAATTTGCTTTATAATAGTTATACTTTACAATTTTTACAGGATTGATTGTCTGTAACGTCGTTTTATATCTTATATCGGCGCAAAAGGGTGGATGATTTTTATCGAGAGGTAACAAATTACATGAAGGTGCATAAGTCGCGCACTCGCTATTGGATATTAGTAGATCCAGAATACGCCCCTTATGGTTTTTGAAACTATTGTATTGATAAGCGCTAAGCAAAGATAGGAAATTACTCATATTTCTACAAACAGATGATGAGCCAGTACTAATAAGTGCAGTCGTGTTATTGTTTGTAGCAGGGAGCCACTCAATATGCGGGAGATTGAAATCTCCGAAAATATGAAAATGAGTAAAGCCGAATTTGTCAATCAGATTTTCTAATGTTTCAAAATAATCAACATAGACTTCTTTGGCCGTGTTGGTTGGAATATATACAGCGCTAATTAGAAATTTTTCGCGTCCAGCAAAAGGTAGTTGTATAAAAGCATCTTCAATATGAGAACTAGCCTGGGAATCGAATGGTACACAGGTGGAATTTAATGTTTTTAATACAGCTATAAGAACACCTCCCCCATCCTTCTTATTGGTAGCAATACGATCGCGATCATTCCTATAAACTACGTAGCGCACATCAATAAACTCATCGTCAAATATTTCAGGGGTTTGCCAGGTCTCTGTTAAGATAATTATGTCATAGCAATTTGATAATATGTTCATGTACAAGAGATTCAATTTAGAACGAGTACCCCTACAATTTTGGTAGTATACTGTTAACTTATCTAACACGGGAAAAGTGAAAAAATACTAAGAATAAATCAGTATTAAACATACACGCAACCAATATGACACGGAAGTCCAGATTATTTATGATATGTAAGATTAAAATTACTATTTTTATGAAAAGTGATGACAACAAGTATAACATGTTTTCAAAAAAGCTACTATGCCATTGTTTAAGAATTACACTATGTAAAAATAAAATATAAAGACAAAATATTAGACTTAATAGCTGTTTAACAGAGCAAAGTAAATAAACCAAAAAATACTCAGATTCTATAAAGTTGTGAAATACTAAACAGCTAAAGCATGTGTAAAAATCACTTCTAAACATGATCGGTACCGGGTTTGAATTTTGCCATTTTGGGCTTGATTTTAGAAATGTCCTTCTCGGATCGTATGGCAAATGCTGGTTCGGAGTCAATCTCGCGCACCAGAATAGTAGCATGCTTAACCCACACATATTTGAAGTTGTTCTTGACGGCGGCATCCTTACATTGTCGAAATAATTGCTTCTTTTTGAGTGTTAAGTGTTCATGCATATAAATGGGATTAGAGGGTCCAGTAAGTTGCAGTTGGTTAGTATCCAGCCCTTTTGCTAGTCGGTAAGCGCTTAATAAATTATCCCTTAGGATGCGTGAGCTCAGTTTTACGATGATATTTTTCGGCTTTTTATTTTCTGTGTGTGCGTGTGGCACTCTATGTATAGCAAGGATATCCTTAGGACATAATGTAAACTGTATTTTTGTGCAAATATTTTCCATAAGAGTAATCAAATTTTCATTACGCAGTTCCGGAACATTGCACAGCTCCAGGTTACATTGGCGGGCTTGTTGTTCAAGAGAATCGATCTTCGCTTCAAGGCCAGTAATCATATCGGTAATAGTTTCTGTGTTTACAGACCGAGTGAGTTCAATCTTTTTCTTAAGGTCGTCCTGTTCGTCCATGGTGTACTGGACAGAATTCCTGAGAGTTTCCATGTCCTTCACCAGCCCATTGTGTTTAGCGTCTAGGCTACACACCTTATTATCTAAGCCAGTGTGTTCGCAACGCAAACTGTCTAAGTCGGTTTTGATATCGCACGTAACTTGGGTTACGGCGGCTAGATCAGCTTTAATAACTGTTACACTGTCAGTTATTTTAGATATTGCGCAGTCCAGCTCACCACGCCAGTCATCTAACTTTTTGTTAATTTCTTGCGACAATGTCCTAATGGCCTCGACAAACTCTGACTCAGGTTGCTTACGTTTTCTCTGGGTGACGTTTCCCACAATCTCAAGCGAGCCAGCAATATCTGGATTAGATTGACTCTTATCGGGTGATCGGAACATTATAATTTAGTGCTAGAATATGTAGAAAAAAAATCGAACAGCAAACAAGTAATTGAGCTTATTGTGTTGCGTATCCGTTGTAGATACCGGTCACCAATTTCGCGCCGGGCACCTCACTCACAGTTGGTCTGGCGGCGCGACGCTCCGGCACCAATACCACGACACACGATCCGACGCAGGTTCGAGCCCCAGAGCACGCGAAACTTTTCGGATGTTTAAATTTTTAAAAGTTCAATATCTCACCGTCACATGAGCGGGATGGCGCAATACAAATCCAAAGATGGCGTCGGCAGCATATGGGCACCTCAACAAGATAGTAAGAGAGGCACCGAGTTTCGACAAACAATCAGTTCACAAGAAAGACCAAAATCAAGGATTAAAATATTAAACAAATGTGCAACACGTCCACTCGCGACGAAGTTCACAGGCGAAAAAAAAAGAAATAATATACCTACAAATACCAATAAATATATAAAACATATAATAATAATAATAATCATTTATTTATCGGATCAGTACAATCCACTATTGTTACTAAGGACATAAACAACTTACAAACTAGTGTTAGTAGGTACATATACATCTTTCAATAAATTAAAATAACATTTCAGTGACGATAATAATAATAATAATTCATTTCACAACACAAAAATACAATAATTTATACACAAACTACTTCTGGGTACGGTTTGAAGAAAACACTATCGCCCTCGTCGAGTTTTTCCATAGAAGGCCCTCAGTCCTATCTGACATCGTCATCGAGAGGCTGTTGGAGCTGCCACGCACCCGTCACATTAAGGTTGCGATACGCTTTCGAACAGTAGCATAAAAGTTATCTATCCGTGCGTCCTGCCCGTCATGACATACGGTGCTGAAACGTGGACACTGACGGTCGGGCTGGTCCACAAATTCAAGGTCACTCAGCGCGCTATGGAGCGAGCTATGCTCGGAGTTTCTTTGAAGGATAAAATCAGGAATGAAATTATCCGGAAAAGAACCGGAGTAACCGACATAGCCTACAGAGTAAGCAAACTGAAGTGGCAGTGGGCTGGCCATGTCTGTCGAAGGGCCGATGGCCGGTGGAGCAGACGAGTCCTGGAGTGGAGACCGCGTATCGGCAAGCGTAGTGTGGGACGCCCCCCAGCTAGATGGACGGACGACCTGAAGAAGGTGGCTGGGGTAGACTGGATGCGGAAGGCGGAGGACAGGGTGTTGTGGCGCAGTCTGGGAGAGGCCTATGTCCAGCAGTGGACTGCGATAGGCTGAGTTGATTGATTGATTGATTGATCCGTGCCTCAGCGTACATCCCTGATGCGCTGCAGTGTCTCGTTAGCCCCAACAGCGCCCTGTTTGCGTTATTGCATTGGACACGCAAGGCGCTGTAAGCCCTCTGCGTATAGTCGACCCATAGGCTGCAAGTATAAAAAGATTGGCATTATGCCCTAAACAGAGTACAAAAAATATTTTTGAAGAAAAAATTGAAGAAAAAAGAGAAATTAACATAATCTACAACATATATTTGGATCCAAATGGAACTATTACCGAGAAAAAAATGTTTTTCTTCAAAAATATTTTTTTCAATTTTCTCGAACACCAATGCATATTTTGAAGTAATATTTTACAAGTAAGTTACGCTCACTAAGAACAACGTACACAAAAATTGGCAGTTGAACTTTCCGCTGGGGCCGCTACTCCATGCTTACCCGCCATGCTCTTTATACAAAGTGAAATCCCATGCTTTTTATAAAAGGAGGTGAAGTGAATCAACATGTTAGATGGTAAGGAATTATGACAATTTATAACTGCATAACAATAACATCACTTACACTTCAAAATGTATACTGCAAATCAATCAATCAATCATCACTAAAAATAACCATCATCACTAAAAATAACCACATTATTCTCCCAGTTAAAATGTATATAATAATATGACACGATATATAATGTGAGTCCCAGCCTGCCTCATTTTGGGAGAAGGGTATTCAAATTTTGCCCAGTAGATGGCTGACTGTTGTTGATAACGAGGGAGATTATATAATTGATTAAATGTATTTTTTATTAATAAACAATATTAATAATAATTTGTCTTTTAACTGGTAATAATTTATAAGACAACCTAATAAAATGATGAGGATAAACAATGGTGTAGTGGTGGATAAAGAATAGATAATTAATTACTTATATTGCCTCATAATGTAATAAAAGTTAACATCGCTTCACATTATTGGCATTAGATACCCGTACGTTATGTCCGTGAACGGGTGCCGTCAGTAGGGACTGGTGATCTCTTAACCGCCACGGCTTATTTTAATTAAAGTTTTTTTCACTTCTGAATTGTTTTTTTGTTTTCATCTTTTTTAATACGGACGCTGTTAATGTGCACGTCTTGCTACATCGTTCTTACATGTATAATTTTAACATGAATGATGTAACCAATATTTTGTAATAATTTTATGATTTAAAAGGGTTCGTGGAGTTTCTTGTTCGTTTTTATCCACAGGTTCCGTTTCTCTCCTACTACGCTTTGAAATGGGCAACTAGTTTCATCTTTCTGACTGACCGACCCCCTGACAATTCAAAAGTACCTGTAATTGCTTTATTTGAAATAAATGCTTTGAGTTTGAGTTTACCAATAATAAATGTGTATCATAAGTATTTTATTTACATAATTTGAAAGTTTTTTATTCCGGCTAAAGGCCTACGCAGACGAGAAAAAATGGGCTGGCTCAAGTAAATTTTATCAGAATCAAATTATGGCAAAAAATAACATTAATATATTCTGATATATTAATATCACTATGTATTGCAATATGTAGGTAAACATTGAAAGGTGAGATGAGTTAAACATTTTAGTAGAAATATTACTAACGTAATGAAAATAATTATTTCACAAGTAGCTGTTACTCACCGATATTAATAAGCGCCTTGCAATTTCACAAATGGAAACGTTTTACTCATTCAAATTTCCGCCTTTTTAAACATTGTTAAATGTCGCATGGTTGGATCAAGTTCAAGCACAATTGAGATCAGAACGCACAGGAATATGAGTAGTCATCAATATACTTACTAGTGCAAATTATACTCGTAGAATGACAACTAAGAACGCTAATTTTTTATAAATGAAGGTGAAAGGTAAAAAAATATACACCCAAATTGTGGGTAGTTATATCCTAAATGGCCAAAATAAATTGGCTGAGAATTCCGTGCTCATGTCTCAAACGTTGTTAATTAATCATCTATGAACGGGTTTGAATCGTTAGAAATTCAACAAGGTAATTATGTTTAAGAAAAAATATGATAACAAAACGAAAAGAATCTTTTGCACCCAAAATTTGAATTTACGACTTCTTGTTCACTAACCAGAGACGTAAGCCATTGTGCCAAACAGGTTACAATGAACAAATGCGAAATATTGTAACTCGTTCAATAACACAAATTAATGATTACTATACATTGGTGTTATAGTTATTGCCTATTGGTGCAACATACGCACACTAATAAAAAACAGAGCTCGTTGTGCTCGTTTTATTTAACGTTTGTATGCTTAACTATTCATACCTACATAGCTATCCGTGTGTGGGATGTAAATCGAATGGATTTGCTTAATGTACCTATCAAGTTTCATACCAATCGGCTCATTAGTTTTTGTGTGAAGACGTAATAAACATATTATATATTGCCCTGCGCTGCGTGGGGCCACACCTGCTACTTTTGTGTAGATTGACATTTTTAAATTGGTGATATGTTTTGAATGGAATGACCGATTTGAATAATTCAAAAGTAATCTACAGGTATTGAAACTGTCTTGAATACGAAATGATTTGTTTGGATAAGGATTAAAACAAAGGTATGGGTAACATGGTCTGATTTTTTTTTCTTAAAACTAACTAAAAGTAGTCATAGTGACATAACTACAATAGTTGGACGTGTGGTGTTACAAAGTTTTTTGTGGATATTAATAATTATGTTCTTTACTATGACATTTTCTCGTTCTGTCATCAATAGTTTCCGTAGCGCATGCGATGAAAGACATCTTATGGCTAATTTTTTTACACCTTGGGTTACATCATTGAAGTTTTAGTAGGCACTCCTATTTTTTTCTAGCCTACGCTACTCAGGGATAGTGTATAATTCTAATGGTGAAAAAATTTTGGTATCGGTCTAGTAGTTTTTGAGTTTATACGTTACAAACATACATACAAAATACGAATCTTTCCTCTTTATAATATTAGCGTAGATGTAGATTAGTTTAGAAGTGTAGATTTTTATTTATTATTCGTTTTTATATTCTCTGAATATAATTTGTGAAAGTCAATCTGAATCTGATAATAGTTTGTGGTAAAAAGTGTGTATGTTTAACAACGGTGGAAGCTCGGATAAAATATTGTAGTTACCTACACAACAACCACCCTAAATATTAATTCTGTAATGTTGGCAACATTACAGAACATTACGTATTAATATTGCATCCATTTTCTAATAACTAATGGAATGCGCCATCATTTCCCAAGGTGATGGGGTAACCGAAAATATCACGAGGGAGATACTTACTATAGAAATAGAAAATATGTTGTCAAATCCTGTCAATCTCCCCGACATGACGCAGATAGTCCCCTCTGATTGCTACCTTTGAAGTCGTCAATATTCATTGGGAGTGATCACACGAGTTCCTTTCACTGTGGGCGGGCGTTCGTAACAAATCTTATAAAATTTGTCTACAAATCGGCTTACTGGCTCTGTTAACTAGGCCTTTGAGTCTTTTGTGGTACAACTAAGCGGTCAGGGGCCGCTGGCCGCAGCAAATGGATTTGTTCTAAGCCTTTCCGGCGCGTCCTAATAGATTACACATTTTTCAAAACAGAAGCCCATAAATTGATTTGACTTGACTGGCGAGACTAAAAGCGGGGCTTACGCTTGTTGAGCTATGTATATTCTGTGCTGAATGAAATCTCAAACAAAGTTTTAGCGTCGAACTAATAACTGTGGTGCATTGAGCTTGCATGTTAGAATGTGTCGGGACCGCGCGACAACTGTGTGGCGCATTGAGCTTGCATGTTAGAGTGTGTCGGGACTGCGCGCCAACTGTGTGGCGCATTGAGCTTACATGTTAGAGTGTGTTGGGACCGCGCGACAACTGTGTGTCGCATTGAGCTTGCATGTTAGAGTGTGTTGGGACCGCGCGACAACTGTGTGGCGCATTGAGCTTGCATGTTAGAGTGTGTCGGGACCGCGCGCCAACTGTGTGGCGCATTAAGCTTGCATGTTAGAGTGTGTTGGGACCGCGCGACAACTGTGTGGCGCATTGAGATTACATGTTAGAGTGTGTTGGGACCGCGCGCCAACTGTGTGGCGCATTGAGCTTGCATGTTAGAGTGTGTCGGGACCGCGCGCCAACTGTGTGGCGCATTAAGCTTGCATGTTAGAGTGTGTTGGGACCGCGCGACAACTGTGTGGCGCATTGAGATTACATGTTAGAGTGTCGGGACCGCGCGACAACTGTGTGGCGCATTGAGCTTGCATGTTAGAGTGTGTTGGGACCGCGCTCCGACTGTGTGGCGCATTGAGCTTGTATGTTAGGGCTCTTTCCCACGGCAAAATCCCGTTTTTTGCAGGTGCGGCTTTTTGCAGGATCCCGTTTAGTAGCGTACGTGTTTAAATATACATATTCACACAAGCATCCTGTTTCCGGATCTTGCCGTGGGAAAGAGCCCTTAGAGTGTGTCGGGACCGCGTGTCAACTGACCGGAAACTTAGCAAAGTAAGCTGACCTTTTTTTCGGTGTGGAAAATCCTCATGGATGTCCGCCGCCCTGGGGCGGGGTCTGTCAGATTCTTACTGACTAAAAACAACCCCGGTGTTCACTCCCTCACCTACGCCGGGGGTCGCGGGAACAAACGATACTTCCGCAACCCCCGGCTGGTGCTGGTCCGCACCTTGCGGGCCTCCTCATGTCAGGGGGGGGAGTGAGGTGTTAAACTCACCCCGCGACGTCTAGGAGGGGCGCGCGTGGAACACTACGCGCCGCCACCTCGCCACCTGATGTGTGGGGGGCGACGGACGTCCCCAAGTCCGTCACCCCTGGACCCATTTAGGGGGGCTGGAAGAGGGCGTTGTCCGCCCTCCGCCAACGCCCAGTGCGCCTGCTGCGGGCCGTGTGAGGGGACGAGATCTCCCTCTCCCTTTCCGCGAGACGATTGTTTCGCAGAAGGAAACCACCGCGTCTCAGGACTCCTCACTGCCGACCATAGACTCGACTACGGCTGGCAGCGACAGGTCTTCGCCTACTCCTGAGATGAGGGCACGGCGCGGCTCCTCCCAAGCGACACTCTGCCAGCGTATGCCGCGCCGTGTCCTCCCAGCAGTCGACGCAGTGGTGACACCGGGCGTCCGGCTCCCTGTTTATGCGACACAGGTACTTCCCGAAGCAACCATACCCCGAGAGCACCTGCGTCGCCCGAAACGACAGGGAGCCGTGCCTCCTTCCGAGCCAGCGTACAAGCATTAGTTCCTTTTAGTCTGGTAGCTTTATAATTTATTTACTTAGAAGCTCGTAATACTTTTTAATTTCTAATTTTAATGAATATTTAAATTTTTAAATTTAAATTTTGAGTGCATGCGACGGCTCTGAAGCTATTGTTTCGTTAAAGAAAGTAAAAAAATTAGAACATCAGTACAAAAAAAAAAACAATGAGGGGGAGTACAAGTGTCTCTCAAATCCGCTAAGGGTCTTTTTGAACCCGTTATATTTGAATGATTGCGTTCATCAACTTGATTATGTTAAAGAATGGGTACATCGAACCATTCCGGCTAATACTGAATACGACTCAAGCGCCGAGCATCACCGATTGTGGCGCTTTACTATCTCATCTATGTGTAACATGTTGCATCCAGCGCCGCAAGCAGCTTGATCGCTTTCAGCACGTTTTTGCGATTGTCTGCGAACGCCACACAAAATGTATGAAGCAACAAGTGTATTGGGATATTATCGCCATTTGTTATAACAATTGTCTGTGATTTAGCTCGGACGTGTAATGGTGAATCGTCAAGGAATTTTAGAAGATATTGCAGGAAATATAATATTGGATTGGTACTTGTTAGTAATATTTTCTTGGAACAGAACGTGAAGAAACTTAACGTTGCTTAATGATGCAACAGAATAATTTGCTTCGTTACCGTTTTGTTCGTCTTTCTTTATGCAACTAACTACTCTTATGCAACCCCCCCCCCTTCTACTTTTGATTTTAAAAGTGTTGAATGCATATTGCATCGTAGCATTGCTGCTTAACAGTCTATAAAAGTGTTAATAGTATTTTTAATTCTGCGTGATTGCAATAAATGCTTTAAATAACTGTTTTGCTAACTAGCATACATATTTATTTTAGACAGTAAAGTGTAGGAACTCTTATCCATTGAAAAAATATTACGTACCTATTGCTGTGTTACCTCTGCGGTTAAAACCTCACATAGCGGTTCTGTTGAAGGCTGCTAAACTTCAAGGCCACCTTCGCCAGAGTCTTCGAGATATTTATCTAATATTAACACTTAAGCGCTTGGACTTTTAATTTTCGGGACAACATAGCTAGTCTAGTAATTTTAGATTGAATCCTTTTTTAAAACCTGTGCAAATTAGTGGTAACGAGCTTAAAAACCGATTGCAATCAATTAGCTAGTTCGTAAAATTCGTTATAAATTTTTGCTCTAGAAGATACTCTAAAATTGATACACCCTACTGTTTTATCGTGTTCCTATTATATTATATTTTTACTAGCTTCAATGTTGTTCAGTACCTGTTTTATGTTTAGATTTTTTTAAACTTTAAATATAAATTTGGTTCCTTTTCTATAAAAAAATATACTTTATTTTCTATGCAGTGAAGTGCCTCTTTTCAATTTCAATTAGCTGTTGAAACTTCACAGACGTAGGCGGTATCGAGATGACGTTCAAACAAAAACGACAAAACTTTAGTCAACTATTTGAAATTATGAGTTTAGAAAATATTTTTTTTCTGTTTTATCTTCATTAGTTATCGATACCCATCACGTCTGTGAAGTTGCATCAGCGAATTTATAATAGTTTAACCCTGTATATTGATATCTATTCGCGATCTAATCACACTGACGCATCTTGTGGTCTCCCGACCCAACAGAGCTCATTCCAGTCACTTTCTCTCTCGACTGCTCATCATGGTTGCTCACCTGAGCGACCTCGCACTCTGTGTCACGTTGCTCACTTGTGCCGCCATTGTGTGACGGATTGTCTGCGAGTACAGCGGTGTACTGTGCTGTTTTACTTTTAGCTAACGGCGTTTTGTGCCTGTACCTTGTGCAGGCTGGAAAGAAATCATGAGTGGTAGGTAAGTAGGTTTGTAATTACTAATATCTTACTTGAAAGTCAATGTTGATAAATGTATAGCCGTAGTAGATACTGCAGCAGTTTTCCAAAAATCTGTGTCATAACGAAAATGGTGCTAAATGTAATACTTAATTATTATTTATTTTAATGAAGGAAGAAAGTCATTCTATAGTCAAAATGTGAATAACTAACGAATTTTAACGATTGAAATAGCTACATTTGCAACACTTTTACCGCAATAATTTAAACCCCTAACCCGATATGCCCACTTATGAGCCCAACTGTAAAAGAGTGTCATTACACGTAATACACGAACTATTTATATTGTGACGGCACAATGGCCCAGTGATCAGTGCACGTACTGCAACAAAGCAGCTCGTTAGCCGGTTCTATTCCGTCCGACGGAAACGGAAAAATGTATTTGAGTGCAATCTCCGGGAGGCGCTTTGTTCTGATATAGAGGGGGGTACGGGGGGCAGGTAACTTGACCGTGACTGTGGGAAGGACCTATAGTGCGTCAGGTCGAGTACAGAAATATAGGTATTTATTCACATTTCTTTTCCTTAAGGTAATATTACTGATCTGAAGTTATTTTTGTGTAATGCCAGTTACCTTATTATTATGCAAAGCAAAGTGATGCTTAGGCAACATCCGATTGAGAATGGGTACTATGGGTACTATGGGTACCTATATATTATGGGTACTATGGGTACCTATATGTTTGGTAAGTTTTATACTGTTATTAGACAGTTTCCCGACAGTGGGCAGCTCAAAATAAACTTCTAAAAGCCCTCTCAGTTCTTAATGAATGTACTCGTAATTAGTAAGAATTCAATATCTACGCTACCGTGACTGCTCTGATACAATTTTCAGTAATGCTATAATTGAAATGACTAACACTGACCAAAGTTTTAATAGTAGCAGTAAAAGTAAATATAGTTAGATTTGTAAAGTTCGCCTTCATGCGATCGCCGGCAACAATCGCGAAGTAAAGAGAGTATGGAGTAGAGTGGCTCAATGTGGCCTTCTTTTTACTAACTTGACCAAACTGCACTTTCAACTATAATAACTATTTAAAATGATATTTTTAAATCTCTCTGTGTAAGTTTTCACGAGCTACAGTTAGGGCTCGGCTACACAGAAAGTTTAGCGGCAGGGCTAGCGGAGCAGTGTGAGTTCATAGTTTGGAGACTTGCGAAGCGAGTTCACAGTGCAAGCTTGGCGGTGCAGCGCCACCCGCGAGAAACTCCGCATTAGGTAGGTACGTACTGTAGGTACGTACTACGTAGTCATGGTTTACGTGATGATGAAAGATTTCGTGAAGAAAATCACGTGTGAATCTAGCTAACTGTATAGGTACATGGTTAAGCACAACTGTACCGAGTGCGCCGGCGCGCGGCGGCATCCGGTCCCACTTTTCACCACTATTTTATACTTCTCACTTCCTTGGGAAATTTTTAAGTGAAATCTTAAAAGCTTGACTTAACTTTCTAACTATTAAATTTAACGAGGCAAGCTCCGCCGCCGACCGCAGCGCCAAGTTGTGCGGACTTTGTAAAGACGATGTTATGACCATCTTCACTTTAACAACCTCGGAACAGCCTACAGCACAATTTTTACAACTTCAATACAGTTCTCTTACTCAATTTAATAAGTTTTCATATATTGTTCAACAACTTACCAATAAGTGTTAAATTCTTATAATGAAATTATTTTATGTTCTTAAAAAGACTGATTCGATTTCGTCAACTCTCCATGAAACGTTAAACGGAATATTTAATCGTCACATTGCATTATAAATCCAATACACGAATCAAATATTCATACTCGTCGCTCGACAATCAGACGGAACACTTCATTTTCGACAGAATTCCCACAAAATGTAAAATCATAAATAATGAGTGTAGGGATGGGCGTAACAATTTTAAAAGTATTAAAGCACGGAGTGTCGTCCCAGGGGGATTGCACTCGCGCCGCGCTTTGTTCGCGGCCGCTCATTGTGACCGCGCATTGTACGCCCTAATGTAATGGAATTACTGACTAAAGAGTGGAAAGTAGACCCATTCCTACTATATGCGCTGAAGAACTCTTACAGAAATTACGACTCTAGGTCAGCTACATCTGTAGTTCGATTTGCTATTGTGATTATGGAACCACTATTCTGAACGATAAAATTAGCGAATGACGAGTTAGTCGGACCGTACCTACTTACCCTCAGTCGGTCACTAATCTACAGAGATAAAAACGATATCACTGCGGGACATAGAATACGTACAAAGCAAAGGCATTTTAATTTATTTTCAATTATTTATTTGAATATAATTTTAATTTATAGGTATTCAATATTTTTTTTCGATTTTTATGTTACGTACTTAAATACATAAATTGATCTCCTCATAACTAACACAGATATTTAAGATAATGTAATACTAACAAAATATGGACAATTAAATAGTCTGCATTAAACATTTTTTTTATTATTATTATAAATCCGATAGACAAACGGAAATAAGTTGAAATTTAATTAAAATTTAATTCAACAGTGAAGCTTGTAGCGTGTAGCTTTTTTTCATAGCCGTATGAAGTGAACCTTCTGCACATGTTGATTTAGTAAGGTAGTGCTGCACGCTTGCCTCGGGACCGCCCGGGAACATCCCGCGAGCGTTAAGGCTCGTTCAGACAGGCGCGACGAGACGTCGCGACGCGATTCTGCGATATATATCCGTAGAACAATTTCTATGGAATCGCGCGCGACCATTCACACAGGGGCGACCTGTCGCGCCGCAACATGGTTGCGCCGCGACTCCAATATAGGAACATTTTGTATGGCGACGCGGCGATATCGCGGCGATATTCGCGCAGCGGCCGCGACGCGTCACGAGAGTATAAAAGGCAGAGCAATCCAAACTGAGCTCAGTAGTAGACGATCTTCGTCAGAGGACGAAGGCAGGTCTGTGCGTGTTTGCCCAGCGTGGGGCCCTAGGTTCGATTCCCGGGTCGGTCGACATAACCCAACCCAGCCTAACCTAAAAACGTACAGTTGTTTTATGTATTTGACGAAGGCTGGTTGTTCTTAGTTGTGTGTAGATAGATGCACATGCACATAGTTTCTGTGTACGTAAACTCGGGAGCGCTCATGGCTCAGTCAGTATCACCCGAGTGGCCGAGTTCCTAACTGCCGCATGCTGGTCGGGCTACTAGTACTGTTTCGCGCCAAAATTTTGTGTCACGTACCGTCAACATAGAAAGTAAACAGAGAAAAGCTGTTCACAGTGAGGTCAGTAAACAATGTTTAAATATGTATTTGATTATAACAATTAATACGCGATTCTAATGATGCATTGTTTGTTTTAGGGTCGTCAAATGCTATTTCTTAAAGCTATGTTGTTGTAAGAAACCAACGAAATATGACAAATACAGAAAAGCTTATTCCAGAAAGTTTTGAAAACAAAACTACTGAAACCTGGCGTAATACCTACATGCAATAGTGTTATTCATAAAGAAGCTGAATATATTAAATACTGTGATAGGTAGGAATTTGAATGTATCTTAATTTTATTTGTAAATATGTACTGCTAAGTAAATAAATTTACTTAGATCACGAAAAATATTTTTATTTCATATCTAAACAAAACACAAACTCGAACATGGAAACTGACGAATTCGGACGTGCTTTTACGATAGACGCATGTAACAAAAACCCTTCCCGATCCTTAAGAGTATTATTCGGCATCGTACTGCGTACATATTATATACGTAACAATTTAATGAATTTGAGATTATTATTTCTCTCCAGTGAATATAATTAAAATAAAAACTGAACTTTGTCATGAACCCGCTTTGCCGCGTGCCGCCAAACTCATAACGAAATATACCTACGCTACGTCATTCCTTATGCCTACGCGTAGGTAACAGCTGATATTGTTTTGTAGGCATAGTGATCCGGATTACAGACCTAATTCTGTTTATCAAGAAACAATTAATTGAATTAAATGTAGCCCTGATAAGGGCTTTTTTAAATGTGATTTGCTTTTGGCAATGTACTTACCGACTGCAGGTACCAGTTCATTAAAACATTCATGCATACTTCGGCGATCGTGCTTCACATGTCCACTTTCAACACTAATACACATTCGACACCTTTTCACTAAATTTGCACGTACTCTTTGCAGCGCACTATTCGAAAGATGCCACAATCCGAGCTCTGACTTCGATTTCCGAATCGCACTCTCTTTTATAAAGTGTTTGTGTAACATGACCCGACAAATAAAAATCCAGAGGTGTAAGATCGGGAGATCGCGCCGGCTACGAAACTGGTCCCCACGAGCAATCCATTGAATGTGATGGCGCGCCGTCATGTTGAAACCACATTGAGCGATGGAAATTGAGGACAACTCTTCACTTAGCCCTTCGCTCAAGAAAGACAGGTAGTTGGGACCATTCATGGTGGAATTAAAAACATAATAATATGGACCAATAATTTGTTCTCCGAGGACAGCCAACCCACACGTTAACACGCCAACGCATAGCGTGCGGGTTTTCGCGGGTTAGCGACCACATATACGTGTTCGTTGTGGCAGTTGAATACATCTGTTCCCTGAAACGAGCATTCATCGGAGAAAAGCACACGATTCAAAGACCCAATTACAAAATTCCATTCTTGGTTCGTAATCAGTGGGCAGAAGGGATTGAACCCGCCGGTAGTGATAAGGGTGCTGACCATCTCCGTTCAGCACGCTCCAAACCCGCATAGGGTTTGTCTCTAAGCGCGTGTGCTTTGCGTGGGGTCCGCGGCAAACATATCCAACACTTGTTCCTCGATTTCCACGTTGCGTTCTCGTGGTCTTCCAGCATCATCGGCCTGCGACTCGTACCCATGAACACTGCCTGCGGTGTACACACGGTTATGCAGGCGTTAGAACGCACGCTCCGACGGTACTGTCACACCTGGCTTATTAGCGAACCTCATACGTTCTACGCGCAGCTGCATAATTACAGTCGGTCTTGCCTAAGCACATCAAATTATTAAAATATTCCTGATTGGAATACGAAATTGTTCGCGAAACGATAGCGGCACGTGATACGAACGGACGTCCGAACGAAAGCTATCTCCACGGAAGACTGGCCAGTGGCAACAAGTTGCGCGCCTGGCGCTCGCGCCGGTAGGTAACCAGTCGGCGACATCAAAGAGTCGGCGACTAGTTGAAAAGAGTGACTACAACGCGGTAGTGTAGGGCGGTGATCTTTGAAATAAAAATAGGTAAAAATAAAAAGATTTTGCCGGCGCGCGGCAGTTGGAGCACAGTAATATCACGGTAATATTATAATACAGTATTGTAACTCGGCCGCATGTTAGAAATAAATGCCTACAGCCGCGCGGTACGTAAACTTGCGTTAGGGCTGCCCGTCTCCAGCATTTTAATTACATTTGCCTACTTACTTTGAATTATGCAAACTAACAAAACACACATGCACCGAAGTTTTAACACAAGCGTAAGTAGGTAGGTACCTACCGTATCATGATTCATTCAGAACCGCATATAACTACCTATTTCACTCGTCTCAATAACTTTCCGTTACTCTATTCGCTTTATTTATTAATCCAAACACCTTTTTTTTCGTGAGATAAAAGGAAATACTTATCCATTGAAAAGACACAGATTATGTACCTACCTAATAGTAAGTAAAATTATTTTATAGTCTTACCTTTCAGAGTTTCCAGGTAATTAAAAAAAACTTATGTCTGGATGCGTTATTGACGAATTCATACAACCAAAAACAGCACAATATTTCCTACTCGTCATATTAACTGATTTTTAGAGAAAATATCGCGCGGTTATTGTTAAAAAAACAACACAGCGTCCGTTCGACACTGCGGTACAGCCGTGACTGTCTGCGCACCGAGCGCACGCCGAGATCGAGGTGCGTAGGTATAGCTCGCGTTTCGTCCGTTTGTATGAAGTTGGAGTTCTGTATTACAATATTACCGTGCCGGAGCGGCTGGCTTGCGGCAGCTTCAAAGAGGGAACGCGTCGCGCCCGCTACGCGAATATCGCCGCGATATCGCGGCGATATTCGCGCAGCGGGCGCGACACCATACAAAATGTTCCTTTTGTATGGTGTCGCGGCGATATCGCGGCGATATTCGCGTAGCGGGCGCGACGCGTTCACGAGAGTATAAAAGGCAGAGCAATCCAAGCTGAGCTCAGTAGTAGACGATCTTCGTCAGAGGCAGGTCCACGCGTGTTTGCCCAGCGGGGGTAGGTTAGATTCCCCGGTCGGTCGACATAACCCAACCTAACCTAAGTAGGTACCTAAGTTTGACCACACAAGCACGAACGACGACACTGGCGAATTCGGACAGGGTGCTGAGTGACTTAGGTATGTGTAATTAAGTATTTTAATTACGGAGTTTTGAATTTGTATGTGATTTCGTAAAAGTAACTTTAGCTTTTACTCATAAGGTTTACTCTCGCCTGTAACATATTTTTATGTTAGAAGACGACGCGGCGACGGTAGATTGGGCGTGTTTGCGGAGCGTGAGGGCCTAATGATGGGTTCTTCATCAGATGACGACGACCTTTTGTTATTAGCAGTAGCTATTGATGAAGATAGAAGACAAGAACGCAGTCGCACTAAACGCAGGTAAGTCGTAACATTCAATTATCTATTTGTCCGACCGTTTCACGTGTTGTTGTTGTTATGGGTACCTACGTTTCAATACCTACACAGTTGGGATGCAATGTAGGTATCTTGTAATTATCTTTACTATAATAAAGCTCACGGCTGAAGTTCCGTTTAACACTTACTTAATTACTTTATTTTGGAACGGTTTTCAATATAGAAATAGTAAAATGCGATAAATAGGTACCTAACACCAATACGATTAGGAGATGATTGGATAAAATAATTGTATTGTGTTGGTGTATGTACAGACGCCAGCACATCAAGCTACCCGAAACTGTCAAATTTTCCCAATCAACTTTGAACCTTATGGTGTAGCGATAAAGTTGAATATCTATTAAAGAAATTTTACAGGTTGTCGTAGCTTGATGGGCTGGCGTCTGTACCAACTACCTGCTTATTTATAATTTAATGACACTTCAGATTATATTATTTTTATTTTTTTTCTTGCAGGAAAATATGGGTCCACCCAATAAATGCGAAGAGAGAGCAATATGGAGAGTTTTATACTTTGGTTCCTGACCTGGTTATAGACGAGAAGCGATTTTACACATATTTTAGAATGTCAATTCGGTGTTTTGATGAGATCCTCAGTATCATAAGAAACGACATAGTGAAACAAAACACTAATTGGCGAAGAGCAATTCCACCAGAGGAACGTTTCGCAATCACATTAAGGTAAATCCTATTTGTAATATAATACATCCGAAAGTGAGTTTGTTTGTTATTTCGTAATAACGCTATCACGCTAAAACAGCTGGACGGATTTGGATAAAATTTAGCACAAGGGTAGATCGTGACCTGGACATGAGCTACTTTTCATCCAGGATTGCAGACGACTTCGCGGGTATCAGCTAGTTAAATAATAAAAACAAGTCCCTGGGTAGGTTAGGTACCTAGGCACTATATTTTTGTAGATCAACCCAATGCTAGGTGTGCTTAGGTACTATGAAACAACATTTTTTTTTTTATTTATCATCATCTTATTAATTAAAATTTAAAACTATTGATAAGGTGTATCCATTCATACACGGAATATTTTAAGAGATACACCTCTAGCTAGTAAATAAGCTTTTATTGCAATACGAATCAAGTATAAATTCACGGCCGGTCTCCGGCACAGATAGCATCTGTTGATCAGCTGGGCGGCCGGGGTCACCGCACCGTTCAAACTCGAACTCGACCGAGGCCGCCGCGCCGCGCCGGTTAGTGGCGCGCCGCGCGCCATGTCACCGCGTATTGTAGAGGGGGTGCGGGCAGAGCGAGAGCTACGAAATCGTTCGTGTTGGGCTGTAGTGGCGCGTTCCACCTATAGCTAGTAAATAAGCAAAGTATAGAAGCGCAGGTTTTTTTATCTGTTTTTTATTTTATGAACATAATTATAATAATTTTTAAAATTTCGCATAAACCTTTACTCCCTATTCTATAAATGTGTTTAGATATGGATCCCCATACATACCCATACCGATGGCGTCTGCGGAGTTTACCTAGGCAGTTTAAAAGAACCTTGCTTGCTTGCTTGTATAGTACAAGGATTATGAAATCACTAGCTTCTGCCCGCCACTTCGCGTGAAATATCGGCCGCCGACCCACCGCACCGCGTTCTATCGTCCGCCCGCTTCGATTAAATAAAAAATG
Source organism: Eremobia ochroleuca (assembly GCA_949629135.1). NCBI lineage: Eukaryota > Metazoa > Arthropoda > Insecta > Lepidoptera > Noctuidae > Eremobia > Eremobia ochroleuca. The sequence goes on along the minus strand of OX451402.1, from coordinate 445,935 downwards.
CCCACGCGTATCGAACGATGATTTTCAACACACTTGCAACGGAACATAAAAAATGTTGCTCACTTGCTTTAAAATGTACTATTTCTTTATTCAACAGATATCTAGCCACAGGGGACAGCTTATCGACTATAGCGCATAGCTTTCGGGTTGGAGTATCAACTACATCACAAATAATTTCCGAAGTATGTGAAGCAATTTGGAAAAACCTGAAGACGCAGTATATGCCAGATGTAACAAAAAGCCGCTGGGAAACTGTAGCAGATCAATTTAAAAAGAAATGGGGATTCCCTAATTGTATCGGGGCCATTGACGGCAAGCATGTGACTATAAAGTGTCCCGATAACGCTGGATCGGCATATTTTTCATATTTAAAAAAACACAGCATAGTCCTATTAGCTGTTGTTGGCCCCGAATATGAATTTATTTGCATTGATGTCGGAGGGTATGGCCGAAACAGCGACGGAGGAATATTTGAAGAGTCGCTAATTGGTAAAAAATTCAACAGGGGTGAATTTAATATTCCCGATGACAAGCCTTTACCTGGCCAAATGGAACCTTCTCCACATGTACTAGTGGGAGATCAGGCGTTTGCTTTGTCCACTTATTTATTGCGGCCCTACCCCTACGAACAGTCTAGAGACGATTTACGAAAGGATAATTTTAACAAACATTTGTGTGTAGCACGCCGTGTTGTGGAAAATGCATTCGGCATTTTATCCATGAAATTTAGGACATTTTTAAGGCCTATAGAATTAAAAGAAGATAAAATACCTCTTCTTGTGTCTTCTTGTTGCGTTCTTCATAATTATTTAAGATTGCAAAATTGCGAAGAAGATTACCTCAGGCTTTTTTGGCAGAAAGTGCAGATCGTCAAATGATCAGTATTGATCCCTCTCTAAACAGAAGGGCTCCTAATTTGGTTTATGGCATACGCGATAAATTTGCAGATTACTTCTATAACCTCTAATTTATGTCTTTTTTCTGATGATCAATGTTTTTATGTTTCTATTGTAATGGTTTTATGATGTTTTTTTTTTTTTAACTTAATCTATTTTATTATTGAGCTTATTATTACAAATTATTATTATTATAAATTTTGTTACTTTTATTTTATTGTAGTTATAATTTTCTTATTATTAATCAACTATTTCATACATTGCAGTTGTTTTATTTCATGGATTCAAGAATTTCCGAATAAATATGTATATCGATTAAAAAAAATCGATGATACGCATCGATATGTAGGTACCATTTTCTACTTGTTCCATTGAAAGCGCGGTAGGTTCGTGATTTTTTTCCGCCGCGGGTTTTTAAGTCCGTGCCAATGTAGTTTTATTTAACGATTTAACTTTGGAATACAAAATAAAATAGAATCATAAGCAAAATAGTAACCATTGCAATGTGACTCTCATTGTTTTACGGTATAAATTAGAATGTTTGATGGAATTTCGAAAGTAAACCACCAAACAATCAACCATTACAAACTGAAAAAGTCCTTGCAAATATCAATCATTCTAATTTATACCTTATTGCAATGACGTAAGAGCTATATTTCAATGACATACTAATGATATCGGCGGCGCACGGTGCGGTCAAAGGAGCAGTAGTGTAACTCGGCCGCATGATAGAAATAAATGCCTACAGCCGCGCGGTACGTAAACATGCGTTAGGGCTGCCCGTCTCCAGCATTTTAATTACATTTGCCTACTTTCTGTTTCTATTTAGTTTTGTGATTGTAAAGATCCTTTTTATATAAATAAATGAAATACTTTGTATATTGAATAGGAAGTGTTCAATAAAAATGCGTGTTGTTTTTTGATTGGTAGATTTCATTTTTGTTCTAGTATTATTCATACACACAGATAATAAACAAATATTATGAATAATAAAATACCACGTCTTTACTTTGAATTATGCAAACTAACAAAACACACATGCACCGAAGTTTTAACACAAGCGTAAGTAGGTAGGTACCTACCGTATCATGATTCATTCAGAACCGCATATAACTACATTAACTACCTATTTCACTCGTCTCAATAACTTTCCGTTACTCTATTCGCTTTATTTATTAATCCAAACACCTTTTTTTTCGTGAGATAAAAGGAAATACTTATCCATATCCATACTTATCTATTAGAGAAATAATCACGCGGTTATTGTTAAAAAAACAACACACCGTCCGTTCGACACTGCGGTACAGCCGTGACTGTCTGCGCACCGAGCGCACACCGAGATCGAGGCGCGTAGGTATAGCTCGCGTTTCGTCCGTTTGTATGAAGTTGGAGTACTGTATTATAATATTACCGTGCCTGCGTCGCACGCGCACTTTTAGCGGACGCGGTCTGTTGAGAGCGGGTGCCCGGTTCATGCGCTTGGGCTCCGCTAGCAGTCGAGTGCGTGATATCAGCTGTGCGTGAGTCAGTTCGAGTTTAACGTCTGAATGCGAACGGCTGTGCAACAACATTTAGGTACATGACAGCTCCCACAGCACCACAGGCGCAGTTGCACTTGCGACCTAGTAGGTACCTAGGTAATAGATAGATAATATAATAATATAGATAGCTGGTAGCGGACGTGCATTCCACGGACCGGCAAGCTTAGCGGTTATACTGGAAATGTGCAGCTTGTTTATGAAAATAAACTTTAGATGTGAAATTGAAATAAAAATACAAAAGATTCGTATTTATTATATATTCATACCTATTTTTTTTATTATATATTCATACCTATTTATTTATCCATTTAAATAACATGGGGGACTTACAGCTAAAACAAACAAATCATGGACAGTACATTAGTCTGATAGTCTGAAAGTCAACAGGTCTCCACTTATAAAAATATAGGTACCCATCGCAATGATGTGCGTGGCGCGGCGCAGGAGCGGCTGGATTGCGGCAACTTCAAAAAGGCACTTCTTTGACCGCGCCGCGCGCCGCCAAATCCATTAGTATTCATTGCAATCTAACTCTTATCTCATAACTATAAGGTATAAATTAGAATGATTGACATTTGCAAGGACTTTTCTTAGTTTGAAAAATAGTCGGTGGTTTGGGTTGAAATTAATTTGATCTAACTAAGACCAACCCGCTCGTGGGATAGAACAACTGTACCTGCACGGAGAGAAAATTCATAGAAAAATTACTGTGCTCGTAAAGAAGTGAGTGCCAGTGACATCTACAGAAAATTTTCTGAGTGAGATTGGGAAAATTCACTATTTGTCCAATAAATTTTGCTGTAGGTACAGCATAAGAATTTTTACTGTGCTAGCTAGGTAATTTTTCCATCACCACTCCAAATGCACTCAGATTATGAGGCAGCACAGTAATTTTTCTAAGATTTTTCTTGTTGGGTTGGGTTATGTCAACCGACCGGGGAATCTAACCTACCCCCGCTGGGCAAACACGCGTGGACCTGCCTTCGTCCTCTGACGAAGATCGTCTAGTACTGAGCTCAGCTTGGATTGCTCTGCCTTTTATACTCTCGTGAACGCGTCGCGCCCGCTACGCGAATATCGCCGCGATATCGCGTCGCTCTAGTGTGAAAGGTGTTGCGACGCGATAATATCGCAGAATCGCCCCGAGCCACGTCGCGCGACAAGTCGCGCCTGTCTGTACGAGCCTTTAATCGATGCGAGATGCTTCCCGCGATTATTAATAAGAGATATACTATGCTAATGGAATGGCGCCTTATTGTTTGTTACAATTTTTGTTAGAAACTTTCATGCTACACATATTTAACGTGAGCCTCATTAAATATGGAGATGCGTCGGAGTAGGCTCGCGCTCGTTCAATACGAGGAGGAAATGCGTTTGTTTTGAAGCAATTTTAAAATAGGTAAGTTCCTTCTTGAAGTTTGTGCTATGTGTTACAATGTAATACCTACCTACCGTAGGTACCTACTTTTTGTAATAACGACTAACGCTTAATTTTTAACTCATAGTTTTATAGTAAAACTGTCGCGCCTCTTTAGGGAATACAATAGACAGACATAGAAGGAAACGAAATGATTCTTAGACATTAAAACCAGGCTAAAACAACACAGCTGCTGCTTTTCAATCAAGTTAAATTAAGTGCCAAAATTAGTGTCACAAAATAAAGCACCAGCGCTAGGAGCGCTTACAATAAGGCTTTCATCATCCCGGGACTCACATCCCGCGACACAGTTCCTTTGCGAATGTTCCCGCGACTTTCACAAAAGCCTACTTAGTTGCGAAACTACTAGTGATGGAGTTTTAAGTTTTCGCGCACACTTTGCGTTATAATGAGTTATTTGCATAAGCTCCTTCGAACGCTTTCATCCTTTGGTGTTTGTGTTGAATGAATTTAAAACGATTTGAGACTAAAAGATCTGGATTTGAAATGGAATTGTAAAATATTCCGCGCGCTTAGTAGTTAGATGGTTATCTATGTAGGTTCGGGCTCTGGAAATCGTGGATCGGGTTTCACAGCCAAGTAAAAAAGTTCGTGTTTCCGAACAGACTGGAGAGGAAAATTCCGAGTTGAGTAATGATGACAGTTCCTGAAACTCAATTTGGCCGTTTTCCATAAACGTTCATTTTCCGTCCATCTGAACTGAAAATATACGATGTTGATACCTGAAGTGTGTTTTAATTTGCATAAAAGGACGATTTTTTAACACCTACACAAAGAGTAATTATTTAGATGTAATCATTCTTAATTTGACCATTGTATCCACGCCTATTGAAACTTACTTCAGGTAAAAATGAAACATCAACAGGAAAAAATATAAATACTTAACCCTTCCTTATGAAAGGACAAAGAATAACAAATGAACAACCTCCCATAGAAAAGGAAATTACTTTGGGACGCGTAAAAAATCGCCATTATTAGCGAATTACGTGAACAAAGAGTTTGCGCGGTAATTACGTGCGTGTTGCAGCATCAAACGCTCGTTTGTGCGGCACGCGGTCGCGTGGTCGCGCGGTGTGCACCCACCCTTACGCGGAATGGTGAATGGCGTATGAATATGAATGTGAGCGCAAATTGTCTGTCCCGCTGTTATTGTGTAGGAATTCGAGGAGGGTTGTTGTTGAAGACGAAACGATTGCCATACACGCTTACGTGGATAACTTACGTATTCTCTTATATAAACGATTATAATTAAATATACAAATGATGTTCCATTAGAATAAGTATACGACGAAGCCATAATTTCATTGGTTTTATTTCACTGCATTTCCTTTAAAAAAAGGTTAGAAATTCTAATTCAAGAGAAAAATAGTTGGAAGATTCCTTGTGCTTTAAGTTCTAAGTTATCTAATTACGACCAAACTCTCATTAGAACTTCAAACCCCATGTGCGTAGTACTGCACGTACCTCCAAACCTATACGATCCAGTATTCAGTCCCTGGAGACAGCTGCGTAGATTGCGAGTCGCTTGCATATCCCCGGTGCTTTTGTCGGATCACGGCGAAGTCGACCAATCTAAGGCCTCTTTCTCACAGCAAAATCCCGGTTTTTGCAGGTACGGCTTTTTTGCAGGATCCCGTTTAGTAGTGTACGTGTTTTAATAGATATATTCACACGAGCATCCTGTTTACCGGATACTGCACATACAAACACGGTATGATGATGTTATTGGCAGATCATTACGGGCAAAATAAGAAGCTTTCCAGGTGATCGCCATACGTCTCGGAAATAAGTAGATATTGAAAGTAAAAGTAAGCACACTTTTAAGGTCGGGGTAGCATATTTTGATTCAGGAATAAGTTTCGTTTAAAAAAGCTCACACGCACACCTGCATCAATTTATACAATCGAGTTGATGGCTTTAGTACGTAGCAAAATAAATTGTAAACCAGTTTCCCACGATTAATTTCCCATAAAAACTTCAGTAATCCTTGCAAGTGATCCCACAAAAACAGAGGAACATTGTCTCAAATAAAAGAAGCGCCAACACAGCAGGTTTGCTTTAGAATGTTAAGGTTGTTCGCAACTCAAATATGAAGAACAAATAACGTAATACGGTTTGTAGGAGCCCGCACAGCGAACAGATATGTTTGCTAAACGAGTGGCGGCCCGCGCCCACCGGGACGTAACACGATACTAATACAACAGTGAAAAAAACGAAATACTGACAAAATTACTAAAATGATCTGTTTCAACGAACTTGGATTTTGTTATACAGCAACTTACATTGAAGTTAGGCATAATTAAATTACGAAATCTTGGAAACTTACAAGAAATAGTTATTACAATAATGCGTATTCAATTATCTTGTTAGTTGTTTGAGATTTGATTGCGACTGTGCGTGTCCCTTTTTGTGAAAACATTCGTGTTATTATTGTATTTTTTTTGATAATCATATCCCCCTTATTAAGTTTTTCTATAGATTAGGTTTAAACCACCGAGCCAGTAATTGAATTAAGAACCTAACTGTTATATAAATGCGGTTGATTATACAAAAATGACAGCTTAGTTCAGTGCTTAGTTGTCATTTTACTACTTAGAAGTTTGCCTAAATCTAAATAAAGTTCGAAATACAAATACTGGCTCAACGCAGAGAGCTAGGGGCGCTGACCAGCTTGTTTTCATTTCTTGATTCTCCTTCTTGCTCTGGTTATCTAGCCCCCCACTTTCAGTACATTTGCGTCAACCACAATAGAAATCTACGTTCATCACACAATCACCTTCACCTATGTCCCACTCACCGCACAGACTTAATTCACTCTTCCTTCTTCGTTCAGTCTATCTCTCTGTGGAATGTGCTCCCCAGGAAATCACATTTGTAAGAAGCTGGCAGTATCATCACAACGCTAATATTTTCTAATTTTTTGTCTTATTTCTTTTTAGTATATATTCATGTATTTATGTATATTTATTTGTGCTTATATTGAATGTAATTATGTATATATGTTATATTTATATTTAAAATATTAATCCTCAATTTTCATGATTGCACCTACTACTGTTTGTCTCTGCATCACCCAAAGGTTGACTGGTAAAAAATGCCTATGGCATTAAGTCCGCCTCTGTACATTTATGTGCTTGAAGTAATAAATAAATAAACGGTTTAGGCTAGAATCGAAGTTAGATTTCAGATTGTAATAAGACGGTAAGAGTAATCTATACATGTATACATATAAATAAAATTGCAGTGTCTGTTTATAATATTGAAATAACCGTTTTTTACTACATGCATATGAATATATACAACTTGTAACGTTAAATGCGCAAAACCCTGAAAATAGTTTGATCAGAATAACGAGCAGAATTAATTGAACCACTTTATAATATAGGCCACATTTATCAAAAAATCTTCATTAAAAACGTTGCCGTGTCTATTTATTAATAGGTCAAGCAAGCCAATGTCAGCGCGGCGCAGCGGCGCGGTGACGACTCCTCCCTCGATAAAGCGTCGTCGCAGACGCAAGAAATGATCAGAATGGCCAGTAAAACTAAAACAGCACATAAAACCTTAACAATTTTTTTAATGACTTATTTTCTCTCTGAAATAGGTCAATTGAATTAAAAATCACTTGGGGTGTCTGAGGTTTTGCACATTTAACGTTACACGTTGTATATGGTGCATACACCAAAATATTTTTTTTACAATTTTTGTCTGTCTGTCTGTCTGTTTGTTCCGGCTAATCTCTGAAATGGCTGGATCGATTTTGACAGGACTTTTATTGGAAGGTAGATGATGTAATAAGGAGTAACTTAGGCTACTTTTATCATTAATAAAAATTATTAGTAGATACGAAAAAAATATGAAGTAAGTAGTGATAGATTATTAACATTAACAAATAACTAGGTATACAATTAAAAATGGCTCAGCGAAGCGGGTATTCACAGCTAGAATAGAATAGAATACAATACTCTTTATTATACACACCATATAAATTACAGACATAAATATAGAAATTTAACAAAGGGTGACAGAATGGGCGGTCTTATCGTTAAGAGCGATCTTTTAAAGACAACCTTTGGATGGATTGCAAAGGAAAGGAGAGACAAATACTGTAAGTAGTCTGTGGTGTACCATTTACACGATACAATGAATACATACATAAAGTATATTATACTAATCTAAATAAATATATACATATAACAATAGACATGAAACAAGAGTAAAGAAAATATTATGGTGCTGTTTAAGTAGTGAGGAAGTGATTTGTTATCATAATTTTAAAAGTGGACAAAGATTGAGCATGCCTTACCGACACGTAATCACCAACCATTAGTACAACTTGCATTACACATCATTGGACGCCCACCCCTATTTAGATCATTTGCCCACTCGGACTCGGTCGCGTAACATTGACTTTTACAACTTCCTACTATTGTATCTGCCTTCTATCTCTCTCACTCCCACGATAATCCTATGTAATGATAGCATTGCTATCTCTGTCATATCAGTAATAATCGCATCGTCATCGGAATGGCTCGCCGTTCGTTTCGCGCTGTTTGCAAGATGGTAGCAGCAAGGATTACTTTCATACAAAGTGCGGTGGAAGGTATTATTTTGGGGTGGTAGATATTATTTAGTGGTGGATTCAGTCTCATCTGATTTATATTCACAGAGGAAGGTAGCAAAAACTTTTAACTTGACAACATCTCGACGGTTGTGTCTTCGATCATTGTCTTTATTTGTTTTTATTTCGAATGTACGTATGTAGGTGCATGCCTCGCTGGCATTATAACCAAAGAACCTTCGATTCAAAGAACAATATCGAATTACCTACATTCTTTGCAAATCAACGTTTTCTATTCTATTTTTGTTTAAGTTGTTACCGGGCTTTATACCCCAATTTAGATAAAAAATCAAACGCTACGTAATCCATTATGTTGGGTGTGATCAACTTCAATCAGTACTCGTGCTTTTCAGTTAAACAGGTTTAATTAATATTCTTTCATGTTATACAGAATAATATAGGTATTAAATTTCGGAATTAGTGAGCGCGACCAGTTTTCATGCGCATTTCGTCGATTCTTGCCAGTCAGCGCAGGGGACAGAGGAAAAATATGGCCTCCGCCGGCGCGGCGCGGGCGATACGTTGCGTTTCAGCCGTTCCGCTTCCTGGGTCTTTAGCATAGGAGCGTTCCAGCTCCGTTGCGAGCACATTATTATTCCTCTCATCTTTTTATGCGACTGTAGTAAATGAGTTCAAATACTTAAATTCGTCACCACCCAACCACATTCATTAAACTAATAATTATCTTAAAGCAAAAACTAATTATTCACTTTAATATAATAACCTAATTAAAACTTACTTGTTTATTTTATTAAGACTAGCCGAAGTTTTCGTGTCCCCAGCACAAAGTTGCTTCAATAAAATGTATGAATACCTAATTTCACAGCGAGACTTTTGTAGCTCAAATAAACAATTTGTTGAGTTCTACAAAATAAAGCCGAATAAAATATATTTCTTATTTGTTGTATGAAAGTTCTTGAATTAGTTTAGCTGGTTCTTCAGTAAGTCATTTAGAAATAAATAATGTTACGAAGAAAATACAAATGTCTTTTCTAGTTTTAAAATATATTCTTTTCACTCACTGAATACTGGATAGGATTTGAAATATATTTATCTATTGAGGTTTTCGGACAAAAGATTTACTTATAACTAGGTTAGTGTATAAATTAAGGCAAACATAATATTAGATTCAACTTCTGCGGCAAATTGTCAAAAAATATAAACTCGTCATTACAAGGCATAGGTACAAATTTACCACGTTATTGTCCACCGTCTTTATCAAAACAATAAGATTTCAATTCATTGCGTCCGTTTCAAAACAACACATCGTGTCAATGTTCATTTGAGAGAAAACTTCAGTCGCGGCGCTACGCCGTAGCACCGTAGTGCCACGTAGCGCGTAGCTTCGCAAGGTGATTTATTAATATATACTAATTTGGCTCACATTAATAGCGCCGTCGCAAACGCAGCGAGTGACGCATTCGCGGTAATCACAAAAAATACAGATATTACCCCGAATGTAATAAATACTGTATTGTATGTGAGAGATATCTCTCGAATTGTGATTTTTTCGGCCTTTTTAGAGGAACGAACTGGATAAGCCACTGTTATTACAGATTTTTACCAAATCGAGGAAAGCAAATATGAGCACATCTCCTCTTATATCCTCATGCCGACATCTTTCTTGGTATACATATGTATAGACTTCGGATAAAACATGTCGAAGTAATTGCAAGTCTTTAAGCTTATTAGAAAATTGACCAAAATATAAATAATGAGAATTAGAGTGAGCCAGCACGCGATAGTGCACCCGGTCACGTGCACCAGTGACATCACGCATCAGTGCACGACTGCATACAAACCGATTGTAGATAGCATTGTGTGTTTTATTATATTGCTTCTGCCTAGCTGTCAGTATACTTCCGAAGGATATGTAGTGTCATTTTAATCATAATGAGAGAAAAAAAACTATAAACAACAAGATCAAAAAATCAAAATATTATTTCACGTAATCCTACACGGCCACTTATGAAACGCCAGAATCTGGGTGTACGGTTCCAATTGGTCGTTTCCTATGGAGAAGAGCCGGCGAGATACTCCATGGTTATTCTTTTAATAATAATTGGCTTTTACAATGTTTTCAAATTACAGTAGATATGGGAGGACAGCGTAGGCCTGGCAACAAGTACCAGGTACTTGATAAAATAAAAAATGCTCTACAGACCTAAAGTCTACAAATTCCTCACATTTACAAAATACGAAAGAATCTATCAAAAGGATAATAAAAAATGTATATAAAAGCCAGTGATATGATTGCCATTACAACCATTAATAAAGAGTTGACATTTGAATGGTCTGCATATAATGTCAAATAATAAAAAGATTACGTCAAATAAGTATGTAATAAATAAATAAAAGATAAACATCGTAATTTGAGAGCAGTTAATAGACATTTACGTAGTTATGTCGTTAATGAGGTGCCAGGGAAGCCACATATATGCAGAAGGAATTATTGCCAAACTACCTTGTCTTCAACGTAGTCTTTATAATATGCTTTTTGGATAAGGACACGTTGATGAGGGTTTTGAACTTTCCATTGCTAAGTTTTATAACCGGCTTTGGCAACTTGTTATAAAAGCGGATGCTGTTTACAAGAAATGACTTGCTAGTTCTAGTTAATCTAAATTTAGGTATCAAGGGAATTTCATTTTTACTACGTGTATTTATATGCTATTTTTTTGTAAAAAGACTCAAGTATTCTGGGCAATCGTTGGGTGTCAAAGCGAGGGTCATTACCGGGAATGGTCAAAATTTATGTCAAAAATACAGTATTGGTGGGTTCAATAAGAGAAAATGAAACAATCGCCCCCTTCCGTCCTCCCCTCATCGCACCCGTAAAGATCCGAATTTTCCGTTTTATTTAGTAGAAACAAATGGCGCATAAACAGAGCGGATGGGTGTTCGAATGATCTCACTGGACTCATTTGGATGCAATTACGTTAAACAGAACAAAGAGATTCTGTAATATCAAAGGCTTTGATCATAAGAAATACGCCCTTGATGTACATCTGTTGTGCTCGCAGAAAGAACTTTAAAAGAAAATCGTTTATCAAATTTAAATGTCGTCGGATGCTCTTATTCGCGGCATTTCTGGTTTTTCTTCTACGAATCTGTTGTTGTATTAATATTTATACACATACATTGAACTTTTATTTCATGAATGAGTGATGCGCGTACATGTTACGAACGTATTATGTATAACAACAACGGAACTCAATGGCCATTGAAATGGAAAAATAAGTGTGTAGGTACTTTCAATGAAAATGCCTATTTGCACTAGATCGATTAGGCAATAATTAAAAATAAAATACCTTATAATCAAAACAATCTTTAAACATTATAATCGCACTGCACGTAACTATGTACTCGTACATAAGTACAGGAACAAAGCCACCTGCAACACAGTCGTATCTCGCGCTAGCTCGCAGCGTGAGTGACAGAGCCCTTGTATTCAAGTGCGCAGTACGCGCAGATTACATGTTCAATAAGAATCACCTGTCTCGCACGTACCGTACGTGGCTCATTCGACGTGCGACAACGTGACTCGATTGGGCTGCACTTAACAAATGGGACAGAAGGCCCGGTAACAACTTCAAACAGAATAGAATAGAAAATGTTGATTTGCATAGTATGTAGGTATACAGGTGAGTTGTTACAAAATAATGCTTGACTCCAGCTAAATTCTACCATTTGGCATCCAACAATCTATACCTGTAATATCTATAATGATTTAATTTATGACTAATTTTACAGTTTTTGGTATAAGGTTTGGAACTACATAAATAAATGCTGATTTATAATGCCATTAGATGAATGTGAAACAAGAACGAAAGTCATATTTCCATGACCTGTGGAAAAAGTTTGAATGCAGCAATTTATTTTTACACTTGCACGGATCTCACTGTGGGGAAGTGCAGTGAGGTCAAGGTGACATTTTACAGGTAGTGCGCAGGTGAGCGCGTGGCACAAGAGCGCATGGCTCTTCACATTTGTCTAATATTGACGTGAGTGTATTCAAAAATTGTTTCGGAAAATGATTTGTGAAACTTGTCGCGTTACAAAACGGACCTTCTGCAGCCATTAATACTGTGGCAGTAGTGACTTGCAGCGTGTGATGGAGAGGGGTACTTAGTGCGTTCGAACAATGGCGTCATCGCTCAGATAATTATCGCACAAAAAAGCGACAGCGCTGTGTCGATGAGTCATGAGTCAGCTGTTCGTGGCAGCGGCTACTGGGACACACGGCCGGGGAGTATGGCCAGCCAAAATAGTTAGTAGTTGGAGATCAAAGGGAGACTGAGATACGACTAAGTTTAGAACAGGATTAGTGTGATGTGTGTGTGATTGGTACGAGTATGCACAACGACGTGATGATTGGTAGCTGTTTATTAGTGTGATGTATGTGTGATTGGTATGAACAACGAGGTGATAATTGGTAAGTGTTTACTTTTAATCAAAAAGTATAAGTACCCCTTTTGAGATATACGAAAGTGTCATAGTTAGAAAATCTCTTGCACAATAGAATTCTATTTCCCTTGTTTAGTTATTGCAATCGCGTGGGTTGCCTGGCAGCTGACGCAGTGAGATGTTTATCTCTAATTCCTAGAGCGTTATACTTATTTGCTTACTCAAATGTGTATTCTATTTATTACAATAGGCTTGGATACTCAGTTAAATACCACCAAAAGTATAGAACTGAGATTTTCTAAATCTGACTTTTATTATTTAAGTAACAGGACAAACCGTTCTACATGCTTTCAAAATATTAATTCCACTGAATCTACACCTCATTTAATTTGATGTTTTTCAGAGCATTGTGTGTCATTTCCTGAGACAATGATCGTGCGATAGCGTCGCGGGGACGCGCGGCCAACCGTGACACGCGGGTCTAATGACGCGCCGCGGCCCGTGTGAGCATCGCGCAGTTTTGTTACTTGTTTATTGCCCCTGCACATTTCAAAGTTCAAGGTTACTGTGTATGATTTTCAGAGCTAATGTGGTGTGAAACGGTCTGAATAAAACAGCATCACAGTTGCAAACGCCCAAAAGAGCCCAAATAGATAATTATGAAATGAACTCGTTTCGAGAAGAACTTAATTTAATTGTTTTGTTTATTTTTTTTTTTACAACGATAGTCTTAACTACACTAGGCAATTTTTTTTCTAAAACTCTATTGCCATGTTTCCACCGTTTTTCGATTTTATTACAAATTGTGCCGAAATAAATCCATTTTATTACAGTAACATTTCTAGTCATGAAAAAATACGTTTTAAATAATATCGTTAATAGGTCGTTGCACGTGTTATATTTATATGGCGATGAAACAGCTTTATGAGCGAATGGTGAGAGGGATTGTTTTCGTCGCTATCGCATTAGAGCTAACGATGGCGCGCGTTAGTGCGAGCGTTAACGTACCGCGATAACGAGTGTCGCGAACTTACGCGCCACAAAAAAGATTTAAAAGGGAGCAAAAACCTGAGATTCATTTTTTTTTTTTGTAGACATTACAGGTTTCACGATATCAGTAATTTGCGACAACAGACGATATCCGAGGCACGCTATGTGGCTACATTCCGACCTAAATGATTCGAGATAACATTTAATAACGCCAATAAAAAAGTATTTCAGCAATATTGTATCGGAATCGAATAAAAAGCGGCGTCAGATCGGCTTGGTGAGTTGCCGCGATAATTTCGATTTATATGAAAATGTCCCCGCGGACGAGAGTTGGGGCTTTCACCTCAACGTAGAGGTAATAATGATGGTCATTATTGAGGTTAATTATTTGAGTTGTAAGAGAGTAATGGTTGGCCCGAGAGTTGTCATAATGAGCGATAAAAAGTCATTCTTGGTTCATGAAGAATTATTAAGGAAATTATTAAGCGCAAGTTACTAGAAGATGGAGTATTTAATGTAAACTCGAATTATACTGTCGAAGAATTAGAATTAGACTGATGTTAGGTAGGTAGTTCTAAATATGAGCCCAGCATTTTTTGTACAAATCGTTATTAGCATAGAAGGAACGCATTGAGCAATCAAAATTTAATTTTATCTTATGTCTCTTATCTCTCTTTTCCTTGCAGCTTCTGGAACTTTCGTTTGGCATTGAGCTTTCGTTTTTGTACGTAAGTAGTCAAAATGTGAACTTTATAATTGGCAACAACGCCATATTTGAGATGTTAATGACTTTTAACGCAATGTGCAGTGCAATGAACACTACAATGTTTGTGTGGTCACACTTCTGAGCATTGTGTTGATAATGTTTGGCTCAAAGGACCACCGAGGACTTGAAGCCATTGCATGCTAATTAGTTTTTTATTTTATTTTTTTAAACATTAATTAAAATTTTCTGAACCAGACCAATTTTATAAATATTAGGAACAGCAACAATACAAGATAAAAGGTACAAATTATTAGATCACAAATTCATTACACTGACAAATAAATCGTCGAAAGAACTTTTGTTGTAACATAAAGACCATTTATCTTTTTCAATTGAACACTCATAACAATTTGTGTTCACTGAGTTGTACCCTATAACAATGTGACATTAAAACAGGGCTATCGGCACCTCCATTGATTTTCTGTCTCAACGAATCTGAGGGGAAACGCGCTCGGGGGTATAGTTCTGCCTACTACGTAATGAGTTAAGTTACACCACACTAATGATGCTTTCAACACAAACGATAACAAACCTTAACGTAAGGGGGTTCAAATTGGTGCGAATGCAGATCCAATGTTGTAGGTTGAAGTTGAGAATGTTTCGGCGACATGGTACGGTTCAAAGCGCTTCAAAGCACAGTTCGGCG
The DNA here is from genome assembly GCA_949629135.1 of Eremobia ochroleuca. NCBI lineage: Eukaryota > Metazoa > Arthropoda > Insecta > Lepidoptera > Noctuidae > Eremobia > Eremobia ochroleuca. The sequence continues at coordinate 430,630 of OX451402.1, read as the reverse complement.
TCACCGGACCCGTGCCGCCGCAGACGCGCCGCGCCGCGCCGCAAGCCGCTGGATGAGCCTGTGACGTCACGACTCACGACTCTCGACAACCTTACAGTAATAACACCGCGGTGACGTGATTGCCATTCCACAGTTTCGTCGATCAGCTGCCACAGTTCATTTGTGTTCGACGCGGAACAGACCGCCAGCTACACGGAGCTGATATTGGCAACAGTTCCGCATAGTTCGATGTGTTATAAGTTGCCTGTCTCATCTATGTGATCCCGAGCTTATTACGAAGTTCCGCTGCGAATAACTTCGTGTCAAATTAACGTAATCTTACTTAGCGTCGGTAGTTAGGCAATCACCTCTTGAGTAGCCTCTGTGCTACCCGATACTTGCCGAGTACTTCACACACGACAATGTTTTGGGACTAAGTATCAATGAACGGGGCTTCAAAGACGGGTTTGGAAATTTATTCCTTTTCGTTAGATACTTGGTTTATTTACTGTCGACTGCACCATCAAATAAAATTACCAACAAAATAATTTGCCATAAAAATATAAAGATAGCGTAATATTTTATTGCGTACCCACTTCAGTTAAAAATTACCTTACCATGCAGGGGCCACACCAACGGGAAACGGCAATGCCCATCATCGCCGTAAACAACGCGGTAGTTAATCCGATAATTAACGCGATAAGTTGAGTGGCCACACTTGGACCGACAGCGTCAATTGGCGACAATGTTCCCTTTGAATTTCAAGATGGACGTTGACGCTGCTGCACTGTATTTAATGAGTGTCAATTTTTATTATATGAATACATTTTATCGTTTCCAGTTTGCGTGAAAAGAAATCAGCATGTGCCATTTGCTTACCAACATTATATTTAACGTCGAACTCGAATAGCTGCAAAAACATCCACCACCTATGTACCCTTGGCGTTAAGTCCTTTTTGTTGAGCGACGACTTCAAAGAGTTACAGTCGGTGACGACTGTAAATTTTCTGCCATGAAGATACTGCCTAAAATGTCCTACCGCGTTGACGACAGCGAGTGTCTCCAATTCGTAGGAGTGATAGCGTGACTCAGCTGATGTCGTGCGCCTGCTATAATAAGCAATAGGTCGTTTCTTACCGTCTACGATTTGCAGTAGGATCGCACCATAACCGTCTGCGCTAGCATCGGTGTGAAGCTCAACAGGATACTTCGGGTTAAAAATCATGAGCACTGGTTCATTAGTTAAAATATGTACTACCTTTTGTCGTGACTCTTCACAATTAGAGTTCCATTGGAATGGACATTTACCTGATGTTAGTTTGTATATCGGTGCCATGAGACGGGAAAAGCCTTGTACAAACTGGCGGAAGTATGACGCCAAGCCTACAAATTGTCTCACCTGCGTTATTGACTTAGGCGGAGGCAGGGTTGATAGAGCCTCTATTTTACGCTTGTTAGGTTTGATCTCACCCGCCTCTACCTCGTATCCTAAGAATTCGACACGTGATTTTAAGAATGAGCATTTTTTCAAGTTCATTGAAAACCCAGCTTTTGTTAGTACCTCCAAAACTGTGCGCAACCTGTCTAAGCCTTGATCTATAGAGTCCGATATAATTAAAATATCATCAACGTATACGATCACATACTTATGCGCTAGTTCACCTAAGGCATTGACAATAGCTCGTTGAAAAACTGAGATGGCATTTCTAAGACCGAACGGCATCGCTAAAAATTCATATTGTCCATCAGGTGTTATGAAGGCCGTTCGTTCAATCGATTTGTTTTGGATTGGTATTAAATGAAAACCGCTCGCGCAGTCTAATTTTGTAAAATAATTAGCACCATGAAGTCGCGAAATTTGATCAGAAATCAACGGCAGTGGGAAACGATCCGGAACTGTATTGGAATTCAACTCCCTATAATCTATGCACATACGATGTGACCCATCTTGTTTATTTACTAAAAGCGCGGGACTAGCAAAAGGAGAACAGCTAGGCCGTATGATGTTCGCCTGTAATAATTCGTCAACCCTGTCGCGTATTATTTGACGTTCCGTCGGAGAACACCTATATGGTCGCCTCTGAACTGTAAGATTTTGATCAATAAGCCTAATTTCTAACTCGCCAGTAGTCACGCGACTAGTAGGAAAACCGGTTATGAAAAAGTCCGAATATTGTTGTAAAATTTTATCGAGGTCGGGTTTTCTGTCTAAAGAAATGTCAGTGTCAATGCAATTAAAATCATTTCTATGTAAGAGGTAAACATTACTTGATTTGCAAACATTTACAAACTTGTCCTTTGACAAATTAAACTCAGTTGCGGTCATACTAACTCGAAAACCGTTACACAAAATCTCTCGACCTAATAAAATATCACTGCGTAGGTACTCATCAGGCAAAACGTGAAATAATATCTCCATCGTGAAATCATTAATTTGAACTCGAGACAACAATTGTAGGGTACTCTTAACTTTGTCATTACCAATACCAATTAGAGAAATCACATTATCAAATCGTTTTCCTTTAAATTTACTCGCAATACTTTCTTTTAGTAAAGAACACTCTGCACCCGAATCGTAATCAAATTTAAAATGCTCACCAAAATGTTGTAATGTACCCGACGGGGGCTCGACCACGCATAGGTCGACTCGCTTCTCCGCGGGGGCTGCGGCTCCAGACGCGGGCGCTGTGCAGCGGCTCGCGATGTGGCCCGGCGCGCCGCACTTGTAGCACGTGAGCGAGCCGGTCTGCTGCCGTTGTCCGAGGCTCGAAGTAGCCGCCGGTGCTGGAGACGGTTTCTTCGCGTTGATGTTCCTCGTACGGCATTCTGCTTGCTTGTGTCCCAACTTCCCACATGAATGGCATTTTATAGGAAGCGGTGACGAAAACCTTGGTCGTTTTTCATTTCCTACATCAGGCGTTGTTCGTGCATCTGAGGGGTTTTTGCGCTTTAGGTAGGAAAACGCCTGTAGTTCTTGCTGCAATTGATGACGCGTCTTAATTTCTGTAGTGAATGCAAGCCGTTGCAAGCGCGTGTCTATTTGTGCCAAATGAGCGATAACTGTTGACACTGCTATTTGTTCAACGCTCAAATCCTTCCACTTATTTAACAGAGACGTAATTAAGCGACTCGAATAGGCAGCGTAAGTTTCGTCATCTTTAGGTTTTTCGTTATTAAATTTTATGAGGGTAGCTGCAGATGTCTCGACGCACACAAATCTTGCTTTAAATAACTCCTTAAATTGTGCCCACGTTATGCCTGAGTAGCTTACTTGCGATAGCCATGTAGATGCGGAACCTTTTAACGCTTTACTGATGGTCATAATAAGCTGACTCCCTTCCATCGCACACTCTCCAAAACACAAGTCTGCAGTTGAACACCATGATGCCGCGTCAGATTCTTGTTTTTCAGGATTGAACTCGGGTAGAACCACGTGGTTGTTCACACTTGGGCTCTTCAAAGCGTGTATCAGGGCTTGCATTTGCTGGTTTTGTAATTCGAAAAGTAGACGCCATTGTGTATCACTGTTACTCACACCGTTTGTCGATTCATTTACACGACTGAATCCCACTTCTGATGACAGATCGTCAGGATGGTTCGAGCTACGATCAGCCATCAGGCGGGTTTATGTGGGTATCGTGCAAATAAATAACAATTACTTAGGCAAATAATCACTTTAATCACTTGTTACACAATCAATAACTATTATGGCTTTTACCCTGCTGTGAGACAATAGCAGGCAGGTATACGGATGATGGATCAACAAAACGTAGGACAGTTCCGAAGCGTCTTCACTGCTCGATCACCAGGATAAAGAGTGCCGACTTGGCGCGTTCTCTCCAACCTCGTAACCGACCGGAAACGCCCCGACTCTGTCAAAGCGCGCCAATTCTAGTCCTGATAGTTGCCGCTAGGTGGCGTGCCTTGTTTTGTTGTAAACGTCAATTGCCGGATGCGACATACATATAATCGTGTGAGTAATTTTAATGATCTATTTTACACAAAGGTACTTAGTTATATTTTGCTATCAACGTACTTTTCTACATTCTGGAGCAATTGTTATTTCAAGTAGGAGGTTTCATGTTACTAATTGTTAATACTTATAAGTTATAAGTACGGTTCTATTTCGTTTACATCATCCTGTAGCGATCGGTTTTCCTTTTCCTTTGATGTACGTTGATCACGTGTGCAGTGATTCATTACAAAGTATCTACTTGTGTAGCTAGGTAGGTAGGTACGTGTCTAGCTACATAGATTTAGATGCTGTCAAGACGAGAGCTTTGATCTGGACCACTAAGTGAACAGTCAGGGGCAGAAGTTCCACTTTTAAAGGAAATCGTTTGTAAAAGAGCTTTCTATCATTTCTATCAAATGATAGATTGCTCTTTTACAAACGATTATGTGACACATTTTATAAGCTACATTCCTCTAGTAAAAAATGTTTCATATTTGTGACGAAACATCAAAAAGTTGCAGTTCGCCAAATAATTCTTCAAACATGCAATATTTTTTGGCATAGAGCACTTCACGGTCTACTAAGCAAGATAACAAGTTAAATAATTTGAATGTTCAAATAGTCAAACAAACAAAAATATCGCTTAAATGCGTGCAGCCGACCAGTGATGACTTGTTTTTAACTTTATTAAACTATTATATTGTATTGAAATGCACATGTTATCCCCTTTATATAAATAAACGATTTTATTATTATTATTATTATTATGTTACAATCATTTAGAAGGCTCCCAAATAATCATGAACAAGTAGCAGGAACGTTCCTTTTCCGAAGAGGTTAAGGAGAAGTAGTACTTTCTCGTACCAACTACGCGATTATCAAGTGAAATCATTTATTAGTGTAATTTTTGGTAATTCATACAGTCAGTTCGTTTTGCCATTCTCCACAATTATGCAAAAAGTTGATTCTCTGAACCGAATTACTTGGTACGCAGGCTTGAAGGAGGCGCAGACTTGAGACGACGCAAAGGCTCGCTAAGGAAAATATTAAGCTGAGTGGACGAGCGCGGCACCGTGGCTCTCCAGCGCGGTAAGCAGCCACTGTGTTCACAACGCTTTATGTGCTATGTACAGACGCCAGCACATAAAGCTACTACAATCTGTCAAATATTTTTAATAGATTTTCAACTTTATCGCTAACTACTACTAAACTTTATCGCTAGGTTCAAAGTTGATTAGTAAAAATTTACAGTTTCGGATAGCTTGATGTGCTGGTGTCTGTACATGAATTAGTCCAAAAAGGAATTCAGGAGTGCGACTATGCTTTTTAATTTGATTATTAAGCTTTTGGGGGCTTTTGGCTTTTGGGTTAGTCTAAACGTATTGTCAGAGAATTAACGAAGACACGCGATGCGGCTAATGTTAAAAATAATGAACATTTTGATTTAATTAAGCGGCGTGCAATTTGGAGTGGAGGAGAGACCCGTGTCCACAAGTGGACTGCTATTGGGCTGATAATGTTATAGGATTACGAAACAGATAAGGATCTTATTTATAATTATGTACTTACGTAGACAACATTGGTGAATTAATTTATTTAACAGTCTACTCTTCACAGACAGGTTATATATATTTTTCTTTACATAGTCAGCCAATAGCTAGGTAATATAAACTTAACGACTAAACGAGCAGTATAAACAATTTCATTTGAGATATTGCTCTCTGACGTACATTGTAATACCTTTCTGTATTATCTAGAGCTGACGTTACAATATGTGGAATAAAAAGCTGATTCTCTCAATATTTCCCTTACAAGTGAAGCATACGATTTGCGGTCCCCAGAACAAACACAATCTTCTTAACGTGAGGCGTTTGGAACTTTTTTGAGGAAAATATTACATAAAACACACCTACGTTATAGATAACTGGCCTTTTATATTGTGTATTTGCCACACGCACACATTGGTAAAAATCGCTGAATTTTCATTAAGTCATTTATTTTGTAAATTGATATATTTTGTAACCTGTTTAGTGTTTAATTCCGCGAAGAAAGTCCTTTGTACGTGTGTATGCGACGGTTCCAGGTAAGTAGTCCACATTTCTCTTCGCATGTAATCTGTGGTATCTGGTTTCTAAGACGTCGCGTGTATACATAAATAATAAGACAACAAAGAGATAAGGCCTGCCTCCGTGTACGTCTGTACGTCTGCGAGACTCGGCCGCCTACAAACGAGATAACGCTCGCTGAAAGGAACAAAAAGTCCGCGCGCAGCCGTCTCCTTACTTTATGGGAAACCTATTTTTCGCTGATCTTGAAAGAAAATGTTATACGTTCAGTATGTGTTAAACATTCTGGAATTAAATTCAGACAATTTTTTTCAACTTCCAGCTTTTCTTACCATCTCGGTAAGAAAAGCTGGAAGTTGAAAAAAATTGTCGCGACAGAAAAGAAGAATGGCAGGACTCCATATAATCTGGGTATCGCATTTAGAATTCGCGTACATTTGTTAAAATAATCTCAAAAGATACAGTGGGTCACAAAAGTCTTCGTACACCCAACTTAATGAACACTTTACCAATAAATCTTTATAATATCTAAATAAATATAACATAAAATGATAGCGCAATCATCATTTACTTTAGTGAGAACAAAACAAGTTCCACATATCAAAGTAATAGGTACATACGTTAGAAAAATAAGTAACCTTAAACGGAGCAGTTATAATTTAACGTCATTTCTAGTTGCGTTCTGTATAACAGTAGAGGCTAAATAATTTTCACACTTAACCATTGCAGCTGGCATTCGAATGCCTTCATGAAACTGCTTGTAATCTAATATAGCATAGCCATCCTTTTGATTTACAAGTAATTTCACTCGATGTTCGGTCCGGGGTTCTCGTCTAAATTCAAGGTCAGTGGAATAGATTATAGGAATGTTGACGCCGTTTGTCTTTAAAATCTTGTCCATAAATGACTCGACTTAATGCTGATTTACAGCATTAAGTCGAGTCATCTTGTCCATTCCACTTAACCCGTCATATCTGTTGTCCACATCATAAACATAAAATTTACGATGCCCTTCATCATTAAAAATGGAAAATAGGTGAATTTTCACTTTTTTCGGACGCGTGCGAAATGCAAACGCTGAACTGCCGGTCGATTCTGTAAAAAATTTCACAGTCAAATCATAAGTGAAGTGAGTACTTTACTGTAATTCAGCTTGCAAGATTTGACCAATACATAATAACTAACAAGGGAATCTAAACAAAAGCTTGCACTTCTAGTGAGTGTTGATCATCTGAAAATGGAACATGAATTCACCTTAATCAAAACTTAATCGTTTGATTCATATGTTCTACCTTCTAAAAGCGCTTTGTAAACGAAACTGTATTTACAAAATCTTTTTAAAGCTAACTTTTGCTAACGTCATTATCTCATCAAAAAACTCGAGCGTCCTCACAAACGTTCTTTAATATTATAATTATGATCAAATCCGTGGCTGTTCCATCATCCTGTGAGTAATGCTCGTCGTCTGTCAGCGGGCTCTCGACGCACGGGAGGAGGCTGGAGGCTGTAGCGATGAGTTAATACTACCTGGGATCTCTACTCGTAGCTGTCTAATTATCATATTTATGCTCTAGAATATGAAAAAAAAATATACAGAAGACTGACTCAAACATGCGGTGAAAACCAAATCAGTGAAGTGTGTGCAATTGACAACTACTGTGTATATTATGTCTCATTTGACAATCCTGAAATAATATGCTGGTTTTAAGCTCATAGTCACGCAGTGAGGGTGATTACAACCACCGCTTCTGAGAATAATTGACATGCGGAGCAAGGGTGATTGGAAAGCAAAATATTAAATCAACAGGAACTTATTATAAAAATTTGCTTGCCCACCATATAAAACGAAAACAAAATTCCTGTTCTAAGAAGGGCAGGATGAAGTTTAATTGAAGGAAGGTGATTTAGAATGAATTTTTGTGTCTTTGGTTTCGGTAGTTGATTTTCTGTTGTCTCTGTACTTTGTGACGTCACCAAAAGCATGAGTTTTAAACACAGCACTATGAAATATGTAACCGATAGTGCTTGACGTTTGCGTCGCTCGTAAACAGCACCGCGTCGAATAAACCTGCACATTACGTTATATTTCCGACGTGACCGCAGTTTATGTTAGGTAGCTGTGATATTATTGTCGCCAGTATACATGGTTGTATGAGCTTGTTTATTGTGATATTTACGTGTTTATGTATGTGCGAGTTATGTGACGTCACCTGTGTTATATTGATGTATGTTTTATGAGAAGAGGTAATATCACAGTGACGATAGCTTTACGGACGGTGCGTAACCAAAAGCTTTACACTTAGTGTGAACGACAGCTAATAAAGTATTACACATTCTTCATTTTTCAGTATTACACATTCTCCTGTAATGAATAAATTGCAATCCTTGTCTGACTGGCCTCTTCCAAAAATACCACTTTTGAAACGGATATAACTTTAGTATACAAGGTAGTGCAACAATCACGCCTCTCAACAACGTGTTCCTGTGACGTCACGGCCCGGTAACCTGCCTGCCGCCCAGTAATCTGTATGATTTCTACGTGATGTAGTTGTTTATGTTCGACTATCAATATGTGCGGCCGCCCTCTGCGCCGCTAGTGACGTCATTATCATAATGCACCTCATGAACCCACCTGCATAGTGATGGCACATATTCTCATGCGGTGCAATGGGTCAATATTATGTTCTGAATTTTAACCTATTTTATTTAGTTCAAATGATTTCAAATAATAAATTGTGTAACGAAAAACAGTAAAGGTGCATGTTAGTCATCGAACGTATTACGCATTGTAACATATCGCTACTTCTGAAGATACAGTACCTACGTCTTGACACAATGCCGACATAAACAAAATAATGTTGAATAATACATTAATAACTAAGCATAGTAGTTATATATACATGTTTCACCTCTAACTTCCGAGCTTAGCGGTGAACGGCAAAATAAATAAATTATTGAATAGCCGAAACTTTGCCCGCAGCGAGGGTAACTAATACAATATTCATGGCGTCGACTTCATTATCCAATTTCGCTTGTTATCGCGTGGCTGAGCGGACCGGCCTTGCAAGCCGGCGATGTATGACACAGTTGTGACAATCATCGCCGCCTCCGGCTTCATACATCGCGCCATGATGTAGACTTCGTAGTGCAAAGATGAACTCAAAAGCAAAAGTCTTTACTAATTCTAAAAGTAAAACATAAAAAACGGTCTAGAGCTAGACTTATTAATGTTGACTTAGTTGCCCTGACTTAATAGTAGTGTTTAGTCAGGGCAACTAATTTTTTTTTAATCGTAAAATCCATAGTACAGACGCCAGCACATCAAGCTACTACAGTCTGTCAAATTTCTTTAATAGATTTTCAATTTTATCGCGAAAGCATAAGGTTCAAAGTTGATTGGGAAAATTTGACAGTTTCGGGTAGCTTGATGTGCTGGCGTCTGTACATAGGTGTTTTAAGGAGCGCGTTTCGTACTCAGCAGCTTATTTGCTTAATATCTCTTGCTCTTTTCGAAACAGTGTCCAGTCAGCATCAGTGTTGATAGTGGAATAGCTACCTACGAGCGCACCTTAGATAGCTATCTACGGGCGCACCTTAGGTAGCTATCTACGGGCGCACCTTAGGTAGCTATCTACGGGCGCACCTTAGGTAGCTATCTACGGGCGCACCTTAGGTAGCTATCTACGGGCGCACCTTAGGTAGCTATCTACGGGCGCACCTTAGGTAGCTATCTACGGGCGCACCTTAGGTAGCTATCTACGGGCGCACCTTAGGTAGCTATCTACGGGCGCACCTTAGGTAGCTATCTACGGGCGCACCTTAGGTAGCTATCTACGGGCGCACCTTAGGTAGCTATCTACGGGCGCACCTTAGGTAGCTATCTACGGGCGCACCTTAGGTAGCTATCTACGGGCGCACCTTAGGTAGCTATCTACGGGCGCACCTTAGGTAGCTATCTACGGGCGCACCTTAGGTAGTTATCTACGAGCGCACCTTAGGTAGCTATCTACGGGCGCACCTTAGGTAGCTATCTACGGGCGCACCTTAGGTAGCTATCTACGGCCGCACCTTAGGTAGCTATCTACGGGCGCACCTTAGGTAGCTATCTACGGGCGCACCTTAGGTAGCTATCTACGGGCGCACCTTAGGTAGCTATCTACGGGCGCACCTTAGGTAGCTATCTACGGGCGCACCTTAGGTAGCTATCTACGGGCGCACCTTAGGTAGCTATCTACGGGCGCACCTTAGGTAGCTATCTACGGGCGCACCTTAGGTAGCTATCTACGGGCGCACCTTAGGTAGCTATCTACGGGCGCACCTTAGGTAGCTATCTACGGGCGCACCTTAGGTAGCTATCTACGGGCGCACCTTAGGTAGCTATCTACGGGCGCACCTTAGGTAGCTATCTACGGGCGCACCTTAGGTAGCTATCTACGGGCGCACCTTAGGTAGCTATCTACGAGCGCACCTTGGATAGCTAATCTAGTATTGACATTGATGCTATATGACATGAACGACTGCTACCTATTGGTTTTTCTGGCACCCCGTTTTATCTAAAATGTGCGAGATATTGTACAGACTGTTAAATTATGCTTCGTAATCTCGTCCTCATTGTATACTTTGTAGTTTGCACTCTTGCACAACTCGCTGAACACATTATTTAAAGATTTCATCGTAAAAAAAAACACAAATGTTATCTGTGGTCCAGTTGTTGGCGCGCTCTCCTGTCATCTGTCAAATCATTGTACTTTTTTGTGCCGCGCGTTGATCACGTTTTCCCTTAAAAAAGTTTAGAAAAGTTTTAACGAGATGGGAAAACATGGAAGAAAACGAAACGAAGGAATGAAGGAGCGGAAAGAACGTCTGCGAGATCTGGAAAATCGCTTGAAGAAGCGAAAACGGAGCCGTCATCGAAACGCAAGTGGTCGGCAGTGGAAATAATGTTCCTAAAATTACATTGGATGCCGTAATACGCACAGCAGTCTCTAGAGTTTTCACGAGAGGTTAACCATGAGAACGTAACTGTGCCGTATACTTACACAAGAACGACACCACATGAGCTTTCACGAGAGGTTAGCCGATGGTATATATACGTTCAGTGTTATAAACACGTTCCTGCTGGATCCTTGGCCGTCTCTAAGAGTTTTCACGAGAGGTTAACCATGAGAACGTAACTGTGCCGTATACTTACACAAGAACGACACCACATGAGCTTTCACGAGAGGTTAGCCGATGGTATATACGTTCAGTGTCATAAACACGTTCCTGCTGGATCCTTGGCCGTCTCTAAGAGTTTTCACGAGAGGTTAACCATAAGAACATTCAACTGTGCCTTGGACATATAACAGAACGACACCACATGAGCTTTCACGAGAGGTTAGCCGATGGTATATACGTTCAGTGTTATAAACATGTTCCTACTGGATCCTTGGCCGTCTCTAAGAGTTTTCACGAAAGGCTAACCATGAGAACATTCAACTTTGCCATATACTTACAATAGAACGCCACCACATGAGCTTTCACGAGAGGTTAGCTGATGGTACACACATTCAGTGTTATAAACACGTTCCTACCGGATCCCTGGCCGTCTCTAAAAGTCTTCACGAGAGGTTAACCATGAGAACATTTAACTGTGCCATCAACACCACATGAGACTTCACGAGAGGTTAGCTAGTGGTCTATATTTTCAATGTTAAAAACACATCCCTGCTGCATCCCTAGAGCTATCACGAGAGGTTAGCGGAGGATTTAGATCTAAGCAGTTTGGGACCTTACTCTAATTATTCTTTATAGATATTTCAGTTAAAGATGTTCCACTCTAACACATTCAAGATGCTGAGTGCATTGTGACCAAAACCAACGCAGCCAGACTGGGAATATCCATACTCACTGCCGCTAATTATAATCTAATTCAAATGGAATTAGGTGGATGTTAGTGTACTATCTAACTTAAATATGCTATGTTAGTATTTCAATTCCACTAAGATGCAGCCAGAAGGATGCTGAGAGTGAAACGGTATACATACCCCTTCCTACCATCAGCCTTAAGTTCAAGTATTGAAAATCTACTTGTGAGATGCTGGGGTTCAGTTAGCTACTTTACCTGGAACTGCATGGCAGTCTGGCCACATGGTGGTCAGCAATTATGATAATGGACTGAATGCAGAGAAGAAGCAAAACATTTAAAATACTTATTTTATCACTATAATCTATTATTGAACACACCAAAACTGAACAAGGAAGTGGCGGCAACAGCAAATGGAAGTGGAATTGATTCAACTTGATTGGATTTATATTTTTCTATTTATCCCACTTACATTCCATTGGACCCATTTGAATGGGTCCAAATGATCAGGGGTCAGCGAATTACAGTGGCTGCTACTATTTATTATGTTAATTGGAAAAGTCCATAACAGTCTAATAGCCTCCCAAGTGTTTGTGTGCTTAATGCAGATCAAATCGAAACATTCAAGTTACTGAGCTAAACTACTGTGTGACATTTATCATGAAAATTGCAACACACTGAGATCCTGAATCCTACCCAGCCTTAATAAGCAAATGGAAGAATTGGTGGATCAAACACCGATATCAGAATACCTGTTCTACTGACCAATGTCAGAACATCAATAAGCTTCAAGATAAGTTCAATGCCAACAATTGTTGCCAGAACCAGGATCATCACTAGCTCAGGTACAGACTCAGATTACAGTATTTCCCTGAAGTATGTTATTAGGTACTACTAATCCAACCATACATGAGTGGATCAAGGGTTATAAATTACCTTTTACTGAGTTTCCAGATCAAGCTGCTGAATAACAACTTCAGTCAGAAAGAAAGCAATCTATCTCCATTGAATAATCTCTTACAGTTAGGTGCCATAGAAACATGTGCTTCTGTAAATAATCAATTTTATCTTGTGTAATCACATGGTACTTGGAGATACATGTTAAATCTTTTTATAGGTATGTTACTACCTAAGTTTTTGCCCACAATAATGGATTTAAAAAACAAATATCAATAATTATCCATATGAAAATATGTCAGAAGATATTTTCAGTTTTGTACTTCAATATATGTTATAAGAATGTACATGCCTCGTATTTGGGCTTTGCACTACACCAAATGTATTCACAAACATCACGAAGCCAGTTGTCTGTCACCTGAGGTCATCAGGGTTGCTTTCAGTCATACATCTTGACAGTTATATTCTGTGCCCTGCCGATTCATATGTAAGGTATTTAGAAAATGTGTGCTACTTAAACTGTGTTAAGAAATCTAGGAATTATTATTAAAACTGAAAAGAGAGCCCAGACAGTGATGCCAGTATCTAGGATATTTGTTGGACTGAGTCCAGTTTGCCATTTCACTTCCTCAGGAAAGATAGAGTTTATCCTATAGTCCATAAAGAATATTACATATTATAATTAGATAGAATTAGAAAGGAGATATAAATAACAGAGTTTGTCTAATTACTAGGTATTCTAGTAGTTACATCTGCAGCAGCTGTAGAATATGGTTAATTTTATACCAAGATAATGGAAAGTAAAAAAGTTGTTTGGTACCATATATTTCAACAAACCACAATAGAATCAGACAATTTGACTTTGCTCTTGAAATATTCTTTGATGCTTTTCAAACTGGCTTGAGACTGGTATGTACTGATATCAAAACTCACAAGCACTGGACAGCTAATAATGAAAAGTTCCATACCTTACCCTGAACTATTAGCAGCATTTATGGGGCTCAAAACATTTACAAGCAAACTCAGATACTGCGAGGACTTGGAAAATATATCACAACGGCCATAGCCCGTATCAGTAAGATGGGTGGTATTTGTTTTACTTATGAAAATAGCATGCCTAGACAGTTTTGGCAATGGTGTGAGAAAGGACAAATATGGTTTCATGCACCCTATATTAGTTCCAAAGAAAACACTGGGAAATCTAGAATCTAGACTTCCTGACATAGAAATTGAATGGAAGTGATGTGATATAGCCTACAAGTCAATTGCTGCTATGCTGGGTCAGCCCCACTGACCTGTTTGCAAACAAGTGCAATACCAATCGTCAACATGTCGGCTTCCTGAGCCAAGTGCATGTTCCATAGATGTATTAACTTTCAAATGGGATCTACGCCCAATGCACACACTAATTGCTGCCATATTATCAAGGACGCTTTCCTGAGGTGAAAGACTGTTCCTTTCAAATGATATAGTACTAGCTTCCTTGTCTAGTAAAACAAAGGAAAACAATTAATAAATTTACACAAAATCAGTGGATTCTCTTGGATAGAATCAAGATATTGACCCCTAGGCTGTCACCATAGCCATATAAATTTTACCACTAAGTATAATCAAGGATTGTCATATAGACCAGGAATATACAGTATGTTAACTAACAGAGGGCGTTCCCGTTAACCCGCAATAGTATAGCATCCATACATGATAAAAAAAATATTACCATTCGAAAAAAAAATGTTTTTATTTTTTTTTATTTTAAAATATTCACTAAAAATGTTAAATTGATACGTTAAAGAAACACTCTGTACACGCGTACTTGAAGGACAGCAATGTCGCAATTTATTTATGAATGACGGGCCGCGTGTGCGGCGATCTAATTTCTAATTGATGTGCCTAGCCCCGCCCCCTATCCCCGAATGTCCACCTAATTTTATTCGGAACTCATCTCACGCGCTGACCGGACGTGCATTATTTTCGCATTGTAACATCTTGCGTCATTCTTGTGTGAAAAATGCCGCGTTATCAGTTCAGTGCTCATGAGTATGTGAACATGGTGCTCATTTATGCTGAGTATAATGTGATGGTGCACGTGCTCTGAGGATGTATGCTGAGAGGTACCCCAATGCACATCAACCGCGGAATTCTCGTGTTATTGTGAGTGCCCTGGTGCGTATTCGTAACAATGAACCGGTAGTGCCGCGTCGTTCTGGTGGCCCCCGACCCGTGATCTCTGTGCGGCAGGAAGAGAACGTGCTAAGACATTTTGAGGAGGAGCCCGGTTCAAGCACTAGAAGAGCCGGCCGCCTGTTAAACATGAGTCACGTCGCAGTCTTTAAAATTTTAAAGAAAAACAAGCAGCATCCGTACTCACTTCAAAAAGTGCAAGGTCTGCTTAGTCCGGCTGACTTCGAGCGCCGGGTAACTTATTGCCAGTGGGCACTGCAGCGATGCGTGGAGGACCCCCATTTCATCGAAAATGTCATTATGGTCAAACGAAAGCCTATTTACGCGCAATGGCATGTGAAATCGGCGTGTATGCCATCACTGGGCAGAAAGAGGCCATAATCCGCGTGCCACTCGGCCGCTAGCACATCAAATACGGTGGTCACTAAATGTGTGGGCTGGGATAAATGGAAACAAAATAATAGGACCTGTCTTCATCCCAGGGACTCTAAACCGTGTGAGGTATCTGGCTCTTCTTAACGGCACCGTCGCGCGCTACCTCGACAGGTTGCCGCTAGCCGAGCTCCGAAATGTGTGGTTTCAACATGACGGAGCACCCCCTCACATTTCGACAGAAGTGCGGTCGCGGTTAAACGAGATGTTTGATAGCCGCTGGATCGGGAGGTACGGTCCCGAGGCGTGGCCACCACGGTCACCTGACTTAACGCCACTTGACTTTTTTTTTTGGGGTTGGGTCAAACAACTCGTTTATAAAAAAGAAAGCCACTCGCGGGAGGAGATGGAAATGCGAATCTGCACAGCATTCCGTGTTATCAGGAACCGCATTCGCGAGGACCCGCTTTTAATGCGACGAGTGCACCAAAATAACCGTCGGCGATTGCAACAATGTGTAGACAGAGGAGGTCAGCATATTGAGCAGTTCAAAATCTAGGTAAGTTTTTAAACATTGTTTAAATGCATAATACCTAAAACATTAAAATAAAAAATAACACTAAACGACTGTGCCACAAAATTAATAAGTTCAGAAGGCCCACTTTTTCCTAAAACTACTTTTATACTCAGGGAGTACCCCGTTCAACGAACGTGTTACTACTGTGACGTTACACGATTGCTATGAATAAACGCAAGTACTTAGGTATTACGAAGGCAACTGCATAAAGTAAAAGTATTTTTTAAATTTCTGTTGTTGGAGAAAACATTCCCTTGCTAACGCGTAATACCGTCATTATCATTTAAATCCTAGACTAAATTGTGGTTTAAATAAATTAAACTTTCCCCGAACTTACCGCACACTATTTATTAGCGGTACATTATTTATTAGATAAAATTAATTTTTCATATTAACACTGTAAGCCTGTCGTACCACCACCGGTCTGAGTGGCTAGGTAAAACAAATTCGTGTACTTGTTCCGCGGGTGGACCTTCTGTACTATCTGTTTATTTTGTGGCCACGAGCCCGCGACGAGCGACGGCGACGTGTCGGCAGAAGCGCTGCCACCACCTCGCGTTCATTACTCGGCCGCTGCGTGCAGAATTTATAACTGTCTACTCTGTATTTTAATTTTAATGTTATTGAAATTTGGCTTAGGTAGGTACATGAATTTATGTTTTTTTTTTTTATTTATTATGTTTGCGAATAGGTCCTTCCAAGCCCAAGGTGCCGCAGTGACGTGTTCATTTGTCAGCTGGGCATTTGAGATGGGTTGTTAAATGTTGTTGCTAAAACTAAACATACTTACATAAATGTTTAATTTTACTGATAACAACCCGACGACGTATTTTGCACAGTCTTTGTAATTCAATAAGCCGCCTTTATTAAAGGCGCCGCTCGCCATTCAGCGCAGCGCGCTGCGCGGGCGGCCGCCGGCTCGCTCGGCTTCGTGAACTCTCGGAGACGCTCGGCCGGCATTCGGTTTACTACGAGTACTATTCCGCGCTACTATTTTGATTTTAAACAGGATGTTTCGAATTTATTGACAATTAATTATTTTTTTTGAATTCGGATTATTTTATGCTTATTTTTCTATGCTGATATTTTTATTTTAATCTATTGATGATATAGATTAACGAGTTTAAGGGAACGCCCTCTGTTATTTAACATACTGTATTTATATTAAGACCAAAGAACTCCAAATATGGAATAGTTTGGGACCCCAGTATTGCTTTGGGTTATATAATTATTTTTTCATAGTCAAACCCTTGGTTTAGAATTACTAACCAAACAATTAGTATAATAATAGTTCTTGTAACTGCACACAGAATTCAAACCTTGTCACTTATAGATAACATTTCTTATAAATATTAACATAAAAATTTCAGATATAATTAAAACTTCTGCACTGGGTAGATCTCAACTCAACTTAAAACTACCACTTTTAAAGAAAATTATAAGAAAACCTAATTATGCCACCTCTACTGTAACCAATATGTAGTGGATCGATAAAACAAATTTTAAATAATAGTGACATACTTCACTGAGTTTTGACGGCACGGTTGGCGCAGTGGTTAAGCCATTGACTGCTGCGCTGCGTGTCGCGGGTTCGATTCCCGCACGGAACAAATATTTTTGTGACCTACAAGCAGTTGTTCTGTCTGGCTGTCTGTGTATGTGCCTTTAAATGTTTGTAAAATCACCCACAATACAGGAGAAATTCCTAGAAAAAAAAAAAAAAAAAAAAAAAAAATGCAGGCTATGAAGCAGGTGTCAATACTGAGGCCCACTAATGCTCATTTTATAAGAGACCTTTTCATTTGTGATTCTAATGCTTTTGCACCAGCTGTGTCCTCCGTAGGGTGGTTGCTCAAAGATTTAAATTTACAAGATTTAAATTTACTTACATGTCAATGTTAATTGTTTGATTACCTATAGGAAATTTTTGTGTGCCTTACAGGATTAATTGATTCAAGACTGAATAAGAATTTCAGAAACTAATAGTCATTGGAGAGTTATACATTAAGTTGGTAACTATTGACCTTAACGTAGACTGATTCTTAAATAGAAATGTCTACATATAGAATTAGTACCTAAATAACAAACTTAGAATAACATGTTGACTTACAATGTTCAATTTATTCAACAATGCTTATTTTTTGTTATACCAACACAACTTTATTCTTTAAACATCTACAAAGTATACAATGAGGACGAGATTACGAAGCATAATTATACAGATCGGACTAACTTACCTAGTGACGTCCGATCCTTAATTATGTGAAGTAATCTCGTCCTCATTGTATCCCAACCCTTCCCAGATAATCATCACACTTA
This sequence comes from Eremobia ochroleuca, assembly GCA_949629135.1. Taxonomy (NCBI): domain Eukaryota; kingdom Metazoa; phylum Arthropoda; class Insecta; order Lepidoptera; family Noctuidae; genus Eremobia; species Eremobia ochroleuca. The sequence goes on along the minus strand of OX451402.1, from coordinate 412,439 downwards.
GGTGTATTGGATTACCTTATTAAACCCCTTCTAAAAGTTGTGTTGTGCTGTATGCACTGGACCGGGACTATGCGATGCCCATAAAGGTCATCGTGAAGTCCCGTTCTTATGCTTTGAAAGAATGATTTGACAGATGACAGGAGAGCGCGCCAACAACTGGACCACAGATAACATTTGTGTTTTTTTTTACGATGAAATCTTTAAATAATGTGATCAGCGAGTTGTGCAAGAGTGCAAACTACAAAGTATACAATGAGGACGAGATTACTTCACATAATTAAGGATCGGACGTCACTAGGTAAGTTAGTCCGATCTGTATAATTTTCCTAATGAACTTTGAACCTATGCTTTAGCTATAAAGTTGAAAATCTATTAAAGAAATTTTACAGATTGTACATAGTAGCTTGATGTGCTGGCGTCTGTACAAACGTAGAATACCTTCTCCTTCTGCGTCTAATTGTTTAGTTGGTTTAGTTTGTGCTTTCTCAAATTATTTTCGATCTTATTAGGTTTCCGCAAACGACGGCAGAATGATAAACACCGAACTATAATGTTTGCTGCTGTATCATTGTGTCGTAGTTAGTTTGATTACCAACAACTTTGTTTCGTATAATTAATACGACAACTAACAATAATAGTCTCTCTACTTCAAACTAACGCCAGCAAAAAAGGAAACACAAAATTTCTACAAGACATGTTCCACTAACGAATCTTGGCAAAGGAACACTGTGTTGTGTCGGGCTTGACAAAATAAAATGACCGCGCTATTGCCGCCAAGTCTTGTAACTTGGTGATTATTTGTAAAATCGACTAGCTATGCGCTAGAGGACAAGATATCTGTATGTTATCTACTGTTTACCAATAAAATCCATTTCAAATTCCTGCTTATCATAAGTGTCTAAGCTTCTGAAGCATTCTATAACTTCAATAACTTGTTAAAGTGCCTTAAATGCTTCAGGAGTATTGACGCGTATTTTTATATTTAAGCAATACAAATAAAGGCGTTTATAAATTGATGCACATTTTAATCTAAAAAATTACGAATTGGAACACTATTCAAACAGAATGGATTAGGTACTTACTAAATAAGTTAGCGCTAGGTATATGTACAAAGCTAGCTTGAAAAATACGGCTAAACGAACGATTAAAAGTAGTTCTTATTCCCAATGTTCCAGAAAACACAATTAGGAAAAACTTTAGTAATTCTAGTGAGTTAGAGCTTAGCGTGTCAGCTTTTATCGCACCAAGTTGATTATTACAACAACCTCATTTATTTAGTGCTCAGGTCTCGAGTGATTCTAGCTCTGTTTAATATTGGACACTTCATTGCTGCCCTAATTAATGACATCATTATCTTTGAATGCGTACAACTAGGATAAGACCCTTGTTGAATATTCTTACCGGTGATGTCATATTGTCAAGAACGCATTAAATGCAACGATAACATCAGTGACCTGATTCCAGCTCCATTATACAGGTTGGGTAAAAAATCGTGGATCAAAAGAAACAGGGCGATAGTTGAGGTTATTTTCAGTAAAAAATATCTCTGTGACCGAGCTCTCACTTGTACTCCTTAAAAGTTATGAATATTTGAGTGTTTTTGAGGAAAATACCAAAATTTGTAATAAATAGGTAATTAGAGTAAAATGGGTTCCTATTTTAAAACAATAAATAGTGTTTAGTAGCTTTTAGGAAATGTATCATGACTACAAAAGTGCTTTTATGATAGTAGGTACCATGATTTATGAGTATTGGCACTTTTTTCAATATCTTTTAAGTCTCACGAAAAATTATTTGAAACTTTAGAACCTTACTGTAAAAAAAAAATGTACTACCAAAAAGTGACCCTGTATTAAAAAAAACTTGCCTATTTAATGACGTTTAAAACGAGGTGTAACACATAGCTGTTTGTAGCTAAATTATTTTTTTATGTTCTTTTTGTCATAGCAAGGTCTAAATAAATTAAATCAGAGGATAAACAAACACAGCTATTAGAACTCATAAATTTTTATTTAATAATAAAACAATAAATCTTGTTACAACAATTGTTCGACATGCCTTCCTCTAGCGACAATACACATACGACATCGTCTAATAAAATTACGTCACAACCTACAAAATGCGTTTCTGTTGCGTTTAACACTTTCTTTCAATATCTCGATTTTATTTCTTAATTCTTGCACTGTCTGGTTCTCTTTTTCGTACGCCATCTCTTTTAAGTATCTCCACAAGAAAAAATCTTTATTGGATTTAGATCCAGAGATCTCGGTGGCCATTGGATTGTTCTACCTCGACCTATCCAACGATTTGGGTACTGGGCGTTTAAATGTTCTCGGACCACCCGAACGTAGTGTGGTGGAGCACCATCGTGTTGCAGCCACATGTTTTCAACAACTTTATCTGAAATTTCAGCTTGGCGCAAGATATCATGTAAATTATTTTGTAAAAAGTGTGTGCCAAACGTAGCCAAGGGTCCGAGCTAACTGTTTGGTGAAATAAAAGACTCATGAAACAACAAAACACTACAGTCATATAACTAGTGTTTGACTATCCTCTGATTTAATTTATTTAGACCTTGCTATGAAAAATGAACATAAAAAAATAATTTAGCTACAAACAGCTATGTGTTACACCTCGTTTTAAACGTCATTAAATAGGCAAGTTTTTTTTAATACAGGGTCAGTTTTTGGTAATACATTTTTTTTTACAGTAAGGTTCTAAAGTTTCAAATAATTTTTCGTGAGACTTAAAAGATATTGAAAATAGTGCCAATACTCATAAATCATGGTACCTACTATCATAAAAGCACTTTTGTAGTCATGATACATTTCCTAGAAGCTATTAATTATTATTGTTAGATATTAGTATAGATATTATTATTATAGATAGAATTATTATAGTCAGATATTATTATTGTTTTAAAATAGGTACCCATTTTACTCTAATTGCCTATTTATTACAAATTTTAGTGTTTTCTTCAAAAAATACTCAAATATTCATAACTTTTAAGGAGATCAAGTGAGAGCTCTGTCACACAGATATTTTTTACTGCAAATAACCTCAACTATCGCCCTGTTTCGTTTGATCCACGATTTTTTACCCCAGCTTTTTTTTGCTCCTGAATTTGGGTGAAACCCTGGCAATTTGTTCGATTAATTCCTAACATATTCCTCTCGGTTAGTGGACTAAACAGGCATATTAGCGATGCTGTGTGTACCCGTGACGTAACGCTGACGTGCAGGTAATCCCGACCATTCATGATTCATCGCGGGCCTTAAGCCTGTGCCAAAACCGCTCGTCGTTTATGAGCAGCAATGAACATTTTATGAATGTGTTGGCTCGCCATATAACAAAGTAGTTGTGAACTGTGTCGAGTTATTTATGTGCCGGCTCCGGCATGTTTTTTGTTTCCGTTTTTGCTCAAGTTGTTGAGAAATTGTGTTCTGCTTTATGAAGTATAAATGAATGACAAGCAGAATTCATTTTCTTATGGAAATATCAAATTTTGCAGGTTCCGCAGAGCGCTCTGTTCTCTTAATTGTTATGTGTATTTTGAGTAGCTAGGGTACAAAGAGAATGATATTCATTCCTTCTTTAATGTTGACCTATTTAATGAAGTGGTAGGACGTCCATTTTCTATGCAACACGTTGCGGGTCGTTTGGAAAGACGTTTTAAAACTTTCTGTTGTTAGGATGCTTTTGCATGTTGTAACTACACTACATAACTTATTGTGACAGTGTGCGCACTCATTAATGAAGGGAAAAGCATAGCGCGAGGATATCTATATACAGGATAACATTTTAACGAGTGCGCAAACTGTAACCATGAGTTCAGCAGATGATTCTAGACCCCTAGGGTAGAAATATTTTGTTGGTTATCAAAGTAAAAAAATCAACTGTTTCATAGAAAAGTGCAATACCGACGCGGTCAACATGAATGGCAGAGCAAATTTTTTTTTTTTAATAACTGACGAAACATTCAGAATCATGTACTGAATTCATGGTTTCAGTTTGGGCACAGGTTAAACATTTATAATATTTTATATACCGAAACTACTGGGACTAGGAATGTGAAATTTTGCACACAGCTTCCTTTTATAATGTAGGGGAGCACTAAGAAGGAGTTTTTGGAAATTCAACCTTTTCAGGGGGTGAAAATACAAACATAATCCCCCCGATTTTGTTTGTATGAAAAATCTTATTCTAGCCGTGCGATTCTGTAACCATCTCACCGTGATAACTTGGGTGAAGTGAGCGTGGACTGAATCGCCAATAAGTGTCAATCCCTAGCATCAGCATGACTCACAGCTCACTCTAAGCTCACTTCACCTTAGTTATCAGTCACTGTTAGATTTTTTCATAATCGACCGGCTGGAGTTAATAAACTTGAAACTTGGCACGAATATTTATCAAAGTAAATTATGAAATTTGTCTTTATTTTTTACTATCCCCTAAAGGAGAGTGGGGGGGGGGGTCAAAACAGCAATGAAAGAATTTTAACGTGCAATCCGATTGACTCGAAACTCATTATTTATACTTACACACCTACTACTGTTTGTCTTTACATCACCCAAAGGTTGACTGGTAGAAAATGCCTATGGCAGAGGCGGACAACCGCCTCTGTACATTTATGTGCTTGAAGAAATAAAGAAATAAAAATAAAGAACAACGTGTATCGGGGTTTTTCGAAAATCTACCCCTAACGGGGTGACAAGGGGTAGTTAATTTTACAGGAGAGGATTTTACTGCGTGGCTTGACTAACTCGAAAATTGGTATCAGTAATCTTTGAGTCAAGTTATGAACGATTTCGTTTATACTTGGTCAATAGACTTGAAACGCGGCAAAAATATTAGGTCATCCCACTTCCAGTGTCATATTTTTTTATTATTATTATTTTACAAAAACTGACTACTATACTATATAACCTTGTGACACTAATCAATAATCTCCACCACTATTAATCACTCGCTCCCAGACTGCTGGCAAATCTTGAACATCATTTAAAGTACCACTTTCATTTAATTCATCAATAATGCTCTTTAGTTTAATATCTAACTCCTTTTTGCTATTGTATCGAGTACCCGACAATTTCCTCTTCACATAGCCAAAACAATTGAAATCACAAGGATTCATATCCGGCGAATATGGCGGCTGAATAATTTCAATCCATCCTTTATATTCAATTAAATTCTGAACTATTTTTGATTTGTGCGGTCTGGCGTTATCATGTAAAATTATAGGACTCGTTATATGATGTTCATCTGCCCAAATAGGAATATTTTCTTCTAAAAATGACTTATATCGCTCTCCAGTCATAGTTGTATTTTCATCATAAGTTTTCTCTTCTTGAAAATACAACACACCAAATTAAACTAACATGATTGTACAAGACAACACATGTTTTAACTATTGCATACCATTGCGCAATACATAAATATTGGAAATAAAAAATATGACACTGGAAGTGGGATGACCTAATAGTAAGTAATAAAATTTATCATTATTAGTTTTTCAAAACTGCCCCTCAAAGGCGGGCTTAGGGGTGTTAAGGTTTTTGTGGAAGAATTTTAACGCACGATCCGAATAACTTGAAACTCAGTATTTATACTTTTGAAAGAAAAAAAAAACAATAATAATTATTTATGGGTCTTTCGAAAATAGACCCCGGACGGGGCAAAAAGTGGTAAGTAATTTGATTTTTAAAGGGAGGATTATAGTGCATGGATTGATTAACTCAAATATTGGTATTTATAAATAATCTTTGAGTCAAATTGTGGAAACATCCCAATCGATTTTTAGGATTCTACCCCTGTGGGGGTGAGAAGGCGGGATACGTTTAATATGAAAAATCTTATTCTTTTGGTTAAGCAGCTTGAAACTTGGCAATTATAGTGCGTGGAATAATAAAGTGTCACAGGGTTTTTCGAAACCCTTGAAGGGAAGAAAAGGGGTAGTCTATTTCACAAGGGAGTATTTTATTGCGTGGCTTGATTAACTGGAAATTGGTATCTTTGGTGTAAAATATAATATTTGAATTTTGAGTCAAGTTATGAAAACATCCCATAGGTACGTTTTTTTTTCAAAATTTCCCCCCTATATGAATAAAAAGAGGAGATACAATAAATACGAAAAACCTCAATTTGTTTAAAAAGCTTGAAACTTGACACGAATACTTACCTAAGAATTTTTAGGCGCGATCCGATTAACTTGAAAGTCAGTATTAATACTTTTGACAAAAATAAACTATGATAAGTGTTTGGGTCTTTCTAACATTAACCCCTGATGGGGCAAAAGGGGTAATTATTTTTTTAAGAGGAGCTTTTGACTCAAAAATTGGTATAAATGATGTTTGAATCAAATTATGGAAACATCTCAACCAATTTTATTGAATTACACTCCTGGGGGGGTGAAAATGCGGGATGCAGTTAATATAAAAAACACTATTATTCCTTTGGTTAAGACACTTTACCACTTGGCAACAATCGCCTCAGTAAATAATAAAGATAGTTACATTTAGCATTCGAGAAACCTCTCACAGAGGATTTAGGGGGTGTCAAAGTTAGTAGGTAAGTAAAAAATTAACCCGCTCTAGGATTTACTCGAAATTCGGTACTAATACTTAAAATAAAAAAAGTATGTATACTAGGGTGTTTCAAAAATCAACTCCTACCGACTCCTCCTCCTTTCAGCCCGAGAACCCGTTTTCCCAGAGACAGTGGGATGAGCCGCTCTGCAGGTTGGTACGGAATAAACTTATTAATACGTCCACCAATACTGCTGAGCGTGCCCGCCTGCTGGCTGTGGGTGAATGGGAATCGGGCCTCTGGCTTCAGGCGCTTCCGTCACCCAACATAGGCACTATGCTGGGTGACACTATATTCCGACTCGCTACATGTTTACGTCTGGGCGCTCCTTGCGGAGCTCCACATCGCTGTCAGTGCGGTGAGCAGTCGACTGCCTCGGACACCATGGCCTATCCTGCAGCAAGAGCCCTGGTCAGATGTGTCATCTGACATTATGCTGAGCTGAGGCCCTTTTGGCATTATAGTCTTTGTTTTCTGTTTTATAGTTTCAATGTGTATTTATTTTGCTGTAATGCCAATAAACCCATTTTTCTTTCTTTCTTTTCTTTCACGCCAGCATCAACGACATCATCCATCGGGCTCTTGTCACCGCCGGGGTTCCAGCTGTTTTAGAACCCAATGGCTTGGCACGCGACGATGGGAAGAAGCCAGATGGAATGACTATGATGCCTTGGAAGTTGGGTAGGCCTTTGGCGTGGGATGCAACCTGTGTTGACACCCTTGCGCCATCCCATCTTCCAAGCACGGTGGGCTGTACTGGAGCGGCTGCTGCAAGTGTGGAAAACCTCAAACGGCGCAAATACTCCAATCTCCTTGGAACATATATGTTTAATCCGTCTGTGGTTGAAACACTAGGACCTTGGGGTCCGAATCAATCAATCAATCAACTCAGCCTATTGCAGTCCACTGCTGGACATAGGCCTCTCCCAGACTGCGCCACAACACCCTGTCCTCCGCCTGGGGTCCGAGTGCTCATCAAATATTTCGGGACATCGCCAAGCGGTTGGTTGACTCTGCACGTGACCAGAGGGCTGGCCTATTTTTAGCCCAAAGAATGAGCATTGCCATCCAACGTGGTAATACTGCCAGCTTTTTGGGCACTTATCCTATTGACAGCGATGCGGACGAATTTTTTGAAAATTCAATAATTCAAATTCAATTAATTGTTGTGTCTTTGTGAATAGCTTGTTATTAATCATGAATAACTCCTACCGGGGTGGTAAAAGGGTAATAAAGTTTAAGGGGTAGATTTTACTGCTTGCTTCCATTAACCCGAAAATGGGTATAAGTAATCTTTAAGTCATACAATGGAATCGTATAATCAGTTATTAATTATTTGAGTTTATCTTAAAAGTTGGCTGATTTTTCAATCGACTGATAATTTTTATTCGTAGAATAAAATGGTAAGATTTTGAAAAAATCAGCCCTAAATAAATTACACAAATTTTAAACATTAATTTTCGAAAACTACCCTTCAAGGGGAGGGTTGTTACATCTTTTTGAGGAAAGTACGAAACCCGTGCGGACGAAGTCGCGGGCACAGTGCTAGTTGTTAATATTTTAACTAAAACCATCACAATGGCTTTTTTATATTTTAGGTAAGTCAATTACTTTATAATGAGACCAAATCCTGTTTACGCGAATCACAGCGTTCTTCACAAGGTTTACCTTGCCCAAATAAGTAGTGGATAGCGGCTCGCAGCTAATTGGACGTTTCAAAGCTCTTTTGATCATCAAACTAACTTATTTAGGTAAACAGCGGACTTTTTGCCGCAGTATTTTTCCTGGCGTTTAGATGTCGCAGTCGCAAATTGAAAATAAACATACGCGTTTGCGCTTTGACGGATTAAATAAATTTGGTGGAGAGTGGCTGACGCGGCACGCCAGTGTACGACAGAGATACCCAACCTGCTTGCTGAGTTTATCTGAGTAAACTGCGAACCTTTTCGTTTCGGCTTTGGAAGAGATACCTAGTGACAGAACACTGAACACTGGCCCTCTGGCACTGTATGACAGAACATTGGCGTAAAAGCCACCAGTTCATGTTCAATTTTAGTAATCAGCAGGTTGGTAGTTCATTCAGCAGAGTAAATGCTATGCATGGTGGCTCACTAATTTTAGTACATAACCAGCTTAAATTTAAGGACCGAAAGGACATTGTGAGCCTCTCTGTTGAGCGGACAATTGAAATAGCCTGTATTATATTGTATAATTGGAGCAGTTCATTATATTAAGTGTGTACAGACGTCCTTCAGGATTGTATGATTGTTTTGAAAAACTATGGATGAAGTGTTGCACAAAATCTGTAATACAAACAAGTCCATCGTCAATTGTGGTGATTTCAATGTTAATTTGTTAGAAAATTCTGGGTTAAGTACTAAAATCATAAGTTTGTTTCAGTCATACAATCTTGCTAACCTATTTTTGGAGCCCACTAGAATAACTCCTACTAGTGCCACATGCCTGGATAACTTTTATACAGATATTATACCAAACCACAAAGAAATGATTAATTTAATAGACTCAGATCACTGCGGACAGCTGATCACTATTCCAAATCAAAACAAAAAAGTTATTAAAAAAAGATATCACTGTTAACCCAAAAAACACGCTTAGAAACATTTAAAACTAAACTCTTTAGTAAATGACCACTTTGGTTGACTAATGATGACCCTAACAAACAATATAATGATTTTTTTAATATGTATTGCACACAATTTGATAAAACATTCATTCCAAAGACATTATCAGTCAATAGTAACGCTTCCTTCAGTGTCTGGGCCACCATTGGTATACATAAAAGTAGAAAACGACTTTATGAATTATATGATGAACGGATTTGTATAAACACTGCTGAATTTAATTTATATGTTAAAAATTATTCTAAAATATTTTAAAAAAGTCTGTCAAGTCACGTTATTTGAGTTCAAAAATTAAAAATAGGAGTAACATTATTAAAATGACTTGGAATGTCATTAATAGCGAAACAGGAAGGTCTTGCAACCGAAGTAGTGACTACAGCCTTGCTATTGATGACAATGTAATTAGATCAGATTCTCAAGTCTACACTACTTACACAAAATAAATCATTTATCATTTACATAAAGAATGATAATTGTGATGATAACTTATTTGATAATTTAATTGTAATGTTAATTAATTTGTTTGCATGCCAAATGGTAAAATATAGCTGAACTTTGATTTATAAATAAATAAATAAATAAATAAAACTTTATTTCAGACTACAATAAGGTCCATAGTTTTGTTAGCATTTTGGTGTTAGTAACAAAGGTGCTTAAATAGGTAGGTTAGTATTGTTAGTTAATACAAATGATTTACTTAAGTTGTCGCTATGACTGTCCCCGCCCAGTGTCCGTCTGGCAGCTATCATTTACTTAAGTTGTCGCTATGACTGTCCCCGCCCAGTGTCCGTCTGGCAGCTATCATTTTACTTAAGTTGTCGCTATGACTGTCCCCGCCCAGTGTCCGTCTGGCAGCTATCATTTTACTTAAGTTGTCGCTATGACTGTCCCCGCCCAGTGTCCGTCTGGCAGCTATCATTTTCTTAAGTTGTCGCTATGACTGTCCCCGCCCAGTGTCCGTCTGGCAGCTATCATTTACTTAAGTTGTCGCTATGACTGTCCCCGCCCAGTGTCCGTCTGGCAGCTATCATTTTACTTAAGTTGTCGCTATGACTGTCCCCGCCCAGTGTCCGTCTGGCAGCTATCATTTACTTAAGTTGTCGCTATGACTGTCCCCGCCCAGTGTCCGTCTGGCAGCTATCATTTTACTTAAGTTGTCGCTATGACTGTCCCCGCCCAGTGTCCGTCTGGCAGCTATCATTTTACTTAAGTTGTCGCTATGACTGTCCCCGCCCAGTGTCCGTCTGGCAGCTATCATTTTACTTAAGTTGTCGCTATGACTGTCCCCGCCCAGTGTCCGTCTGGCAGCTATCATTTTACTTAAGTTGTCGCTATGACTGTCCCCGCCCAGTGTCCGTCTGGCAGCTATCATTTTACTTAAGTTGTCGCTATGACTGTCCCCGCCCAGTGTCCGTCTGGCAGCTATCATTTTACTTAAGTTGTCGCTATGACTGTCCCCGCCCAGTGTCCGTCTGGCAGCTATCATTTTCTTAAGTTGTCGCTATGACTGTCCCCGCCCAGTGTCCGTCTGGCAGCTATCATTTTCAGGATGCTGTTGTCACTACCATGCAAGCGCTGCAGTAAGGAGGCCGCCTTCTTTCGCATGATGGCATGAAAACCATCTGTGCGAGCCTCCGCGAACATTCCTGAAGCGCTACAACGCCATGGCAGTCCCAACAGCATCCTAAAAGCATTATTAAATTGAACAAGCAGGACGTTGTAAGCTCGGCGCGTGTATGATACCCACAGGCCACTCGTGTAAAAAGACTGACAGAACGCCCTAAAAAGGGTAATCCTGACGCCCCAATTACAACGAGCGAACCTGCGGGCAAGCATATTGCTCCTCACAGACAACGCCCTGCGCTCCCTCTCTATATCTAAGTCATCCCTTAGGTTGCTCGTGACAATGTGGCCAAGGTACCTAAAACTAACCACAATGTTCAGTGCTATTCCGTTGAGACTTATGGGAGGAACACTCCGCGGCTGCTGCTTAGGTGCCTTAAATACAAGAACTTCACTCTTCTTCGAGTTGTATATTAAGCCATGCTCCTCCGCATAGGCCTCGCAGGTTGATAACAACTTCCTCAACCCACTCATCGAGGGACTGAGAAGCACCATATCGTCTGCATAGCTAATATTGTTGACACTCACTCCGTCAATGTGGCAGCCGACATGTGTATCGCTCAGTCGCTCGATGAGCCGGTTGATATAAAGGTTAAAAAGCAGAGGCGAGCTTAACCCCCCTGCCTGACTCCGCATTCCAGCCTGTACTCGCCCGACATTTATGTATAATAATATAATTATTACAAATATTGTGTACCCATATTTGCAAATAAAGTTATATTCTATTCTATTCACCGTTTCCCTACACAAAGTGACGGTTTAAATCCACGTATACGATCCTTCATGGATCGTATACGTGGATTTAAATCGTCACTTGAAAAATGTTCACTACAACTGGTGCACACTCTCCTAGAAACCTCAGTGTCGAATGCAGTAGTTCTCTAACAATAGTTTGTTGGAACAAATCGCAGCGTTATGTTCCGGCGACTTGTAATAAAAGCGTGTTTGGTTCCGAGGCGAGGAAAATATTCGTCCGCGTCAGTGTTATAAGTTTTCGGGTTATAAGTACAAATGTTATCGCTATTAGAAGTGCTACGATAACTAAACTGAACTTACTTCGACACCCAATAGATCACGTTATTGTAATCATTGAACAGTGAATATAGTCATCTTGAAACTTTGTGATGATACGAGTAACACGTATTTCCGAAATTAGATGATGACAGAAAGGTAGGCTAGGCGAGTTATAAGTTCTGACTTCGGCAAAAGTCGGAAGAGATCGGCCCGACGCGCTTTACCACTTTTTACTCAAGCTGCTGTACTGTAACTTTGGATATTCAGGCTGGTGTGTTCTGACTGCAGATTGACGCTGAAGTCAGAACGCACAACTTAACCGTTATCATTCTAAAATGCTGACATTCTGTGATGTATCAGTTTTTCAAAGCCCAATTATAACAAAAATACCAGTGACTTAACACATTGAACGCCATGGTGGTCACTGGTGAGCGACAGCATTTATTTCAGTCAATTCTTTGAATAGTAATAAGAAATAATTATTTAGAGTGGGGTTTTTGACTATTTTGAACCGTATGAGTCAATAAAATATAACGTGTAAAATTTTCCGAAATCGCGAATCAGCGTCAGCCCATATGAAAAGTTCAGTGGTGGTCAGTGGTGGTCACCGGTGACCGCCACGGCGTTCAATGTGTTAACAAACTGTTATTGTTACAGTCTAGCCCGTCTGTCACAGGACATGCAATAACGCATACCCTAGCGAACACATAACAGCCTGCAAACCGCTTAACTCGATATTATTCCTTTATCTCGAATCGACGGAAATAAACGTTAAAAATAGAGCCGAATGTCTTGACGCAACAAAATATAACGCTCAAATAGACTTGTGTATATTCAAGGAATGCATTCAATAGGTATGTGTAGAAGGTTCACTTAATAGCCAACAATAGCACGCCAACAATAGTTTACAAGAAACTTTAAAAGTTACCATAAAGTTTTGTCCTAGCTTTTGACTGTAAGATGACATAACAGTAAGCAGCCACATCAGCTGGACAGCAGATAGTTCTCAACAACTTGGTGCGTCTCTTTAATACTCAAATGGCTTTAGTGCCTAACTAACAACTAGCTATCAAAACCGAAATCAACGTAGAAGTGGACGACGACAGACCAAGCAGGCTATGAGAGAGAACCCACATCTAGGTCTCTATCCATAGCATTACGTCATATTATAAGATATAAGCCTTCTGTACGTTCACACTAACTGCAGCAAGAACTGGTGTATATTGCGAAAACAGTTGTCGGCGAGTCATTATGTGTGAGTGTGTCGGAAGTCGGGCGGAGTCGGGCGGAGGCGCGCGGCAAGCATAACTCACGGGTTTGCAAAAACATCGGTTGGAAACTTGCCGGGCAGGGCTGCCTAACGAATTGTGGTGGAGTGGTCTTTTGGAGTTCTAGGGATTGGTGTCTGTCGAAATACTAATATATTTTTAAAATAATATTTTTTTTTTTCATATTATTGTGATGAAGAGCACAAACGTCACCTAAAATTGAATTTTATTGGGCGTCATAATGATAACGACCAGCAAATTTCCCTTATTTGTACGAGTAGGGCGGTACTGTGACCTAGACAAAACAGTTTTGTCTGTCATTGGCAAAACAGGTTTTTGAGTAAAACTGGTGTTGAAAATAAAACTGTTTTGTAAGGGTGTGGGCACCGTAATTGTTATCATAGAGTGATAGAATGAAAGACAATTCTGCCTAGGTCGTAGAACGGCTTTATTGTCACTATTAATGCCTACAAATAAAAAAATCCAAAACTACCTTACATTCCTACTTAAAGAATCACAAAATTAAAAATTATAGATCCCCAAACCAACACACATGACGGCATATGAATGGGGGTGAATTTGTCCGTGTATAACGAACAAACTCACCCCCATTCATATGCAGTCAACGTGTGAATATGAAATACGAAGCAAAAAAATAATAAATGAAATCAGAGAGCAAGGTTGTCACCGCGTTTAACTCCTCCACACGTTGCCGAGTGGCGAGTCCTGGCGAGAGACAGCGAAACGAACAAAACAGCGCGAGCCAACCGGCGCGCGGCAGCCCTGCGTGTTTATCGAGACGCGGGACATTTCAATACATCGCATTAGACGAGTCGAGTGACGCTCGACGCCTTGTTTTTATGTTCTACTGCAAGGAGGACTCGGTCGGTGTAAAAGCGGAGGTGAACTGAAATGGTTTGCTGAAATGTAGGTGTTTGAAACAAATGAACAAGCACTGAATCTTTTTAGTACTTACGGCTTCTTCATCTATACATATACATATTATGAATTGAAGACGCTTATCGTCTTCAGAGTATTCACTATTATTGAGATCATCTATTTCGGAAGGTTTATGTGTGTATTTTAGATATAACTAGCGACCCGCCCCGGCTTTGCACGGGTGCAATGGAGAAACACTGATAATTTTAGAGCCATTATTTCTCGTAAAAAGTATAGGATAAAAAATGGTTATTGTGGGTTATTCTTAAGAGAGACATATACCATCGCGGACTTTTTTGTAGACCTTTTTAAGGTGTACAATACTGTAGTACATTATTTTGGTCTGTCTCGACGGGTTCAGCCAGCGTTTACAATGTAAGCGCAAAAAAATGTCTTTATTTATGACATTACATTAGAAACCTCTATAATTATCAGTGTTTCTCTACTATATTATGCATGTATTATACATATAAACCTTCCTCTTGAATCACTCTATCTATTAAAACAAACTGCATCAAAATCCGTTGCGTAGTTTTAAAGATCTAAGCATATATAGGGACAAACAGACAGCGAAGCGACTTTGTTTTATACTATGTAGTGATTAAACATTAAATAAAATGCACGTTATTTCAAAATTGAACTTTATCAATATTGAAACCAAAACGTTCTGCCTATAACACCGCGACACACCTAACGTTTGCGGTTCATGTAACAGTCTAAGTGCTATGGCAGTGGTATAATAGTCATCAGACATCACTTCCTCTAGAACAATAATTATTTATTTTACAAGAAACTACTACTTTCATAATTATATTGTTGTCAGCCTTCAGCCGCTGTTCGCGTTCGGTAAGACCTAACCTGAGCATTCACCGGCGCGGAACAGACAGCGGGCCAACTTGCACAATAAAACTGAGCCGCATCGAACCGCAAAACGTATTATTACCACGCACCACTCTGATGCTCATCTCTACTACATTGTCACCGCACTAGCCAGTGACTTTGTGAGACCCAAGGCCTCCTACAAATGCAAGGTAATGTTTCGTGTCCAGTTAGGTTCGGTTCACATCTGACGGCAGATGCGACGCGTATTATCGGTCGCGTAACGCCGAAACAGACATACATATTATACAATATAATAGAAAACATTCAACCTTTCACTACGTTATTGCGTCAAGCGTACAGCGTCTATTCCGTTTCCGTCAACGCATTGTCGCGCCGACGTAAGAGCGGCAACGTCGCGCCACGTGTATTTTGAAGTCTCTCAAATAGCTGTCATTTTGGTGGTCTTCGTTATCGAATTAATTATCACACAACACAACCGCTCTGTTGATTCTGAATGCAGAAACTGAATAGACGCATAATAATGTAGCAAAACGAAGTTACGACCGACGCATCTTCCGTCAGATATGAAAACACTCTATTTGACCGAATAGATGAGACCGATGATACGCTCGACGCATCTTCCGTCAGATGTGAACCGACCCTTAGATGGCTACAGAATAATATAGATCATTGTTGTTAATTTTTGGTTCTTTGTGTTGTCATACTAGAAAATGGGATGTCAAGCAAATACCTAAATTCTTAAAATACTGTTGCATATCCGACTTGGGTAGACTGTTGAAACAAAAAAATGTAATATATAAGAACTTAATGTACACAGTTCTGCAATAAATATATCTTTATCTTTATCTAACACTAATGATCGCATGGAGGTATGGCAGAGTAAGGAGCTTCACGGACGCTTTTTCCGGGCCCTACATGGACCCGATGTAGATATACTACTGCGATCGATCCATCATCACTGACAGGACTATTGTTGCCAATAAGCTCATATAGTGGTGGTGGATCGATCAGAGCGGTGCGCAATGATTGTTGACATAGTCGTCCCACATGATGAAAACCTCGTGATAGCAGAAAAAGACAAACAAATCAAGTATCTTGACTTGGCTCGCGAGGTTGTCGACATGTGGGATGTGGACTCAGCGATCATTGAGCCGATAGTCGTGACAGCCAATGGATTAATAGCCAAAAGCCTCGACCAACACCTGAGGAGGCTTTCGTTGGCAAGATCAAGGGCTTGATTCAGAAAGCGAGAAGTACCGCTTTCTGAATCAAGCCCTTGATCTACACGGCTCGCATTGTCTACTTACTAAGATAAACGCATGGAAATAGCAGTTAATGCAATTTAATCGATGTCTGTCAAAATTGTATGAGCGACAAACTAAAGACAATTATTTTGGATCGGCGGTGTAAGAAAAGGTGCTTTCGATGCAAATTGCTATCGGTAAAGGATTATTTAGTTCAAGCGTGTTCCGGCGAACCAAGACATCGGCAAATCTTGGTATCGGCCAACCATTCATTCTATGTAGCGTTATTCGGCGAAACGTGCTGTCGCTAAATAATGGTATCGACTAATAGTTTTTTCGTATTACCGTTCGTCGGTGAACTATGCTTTCTGTAGACAGTTATATCGTTCAAGTGTAATTCGATATACCGTACGGGACTCGCCCTTTTCTGATGCACTGGTCCCGTAGACATAGCTGCGGGCCTGGTGCTGAGGAAAGATATCTAAATTAAAATTTTATAAAAAGAGGTGTTGGGATTTGTTAAGTTGTAATTTATGTTGATTGTGATTTTGATTTTAATTTTGATTGTAATTTTGATTTTGATTTTAATTTTTTTTTTTTAACTTTGATTTTAATGTGAAGATAATTTTAATTTAATTCTAATTTTTAATTTTTTGTTTTCATTTTAATTTAATGTTGATATATTACCTACGTGTACTAACATAGTTTTTTAAAATATTGTATTTACTAACAAAATATGGATGTTTTTACTGTCCGAAATAAACATTTTGATTTGATTTTGATTTTGAATAATAATAATTTAAAATGACCGTGCAATACAAAGACAAAGCTTACAATTTATTATCTAAAAACTCATGTACACTATAAAAGTACTTTTAATTAAAAAAAATATACTTTATAAAACTTTATAAAGAGGGGCCCGTGGCTAAATAATAACAGCCGCACAAGTCGATCGATTAGCTTAAGATACGCTTACCGCGGTTGGTCTGTGGATGGGTGACCATCTTTACATACCGAGACCCCTCAGTGCCTCGGAAAGCACGCTAAGCCGTTGTTATCGGCTGTCATTCGTGGATCTTTGACAGTCGTTACGGGTAGTCAGAAGCCCGAAAATCTGACAACCAGTCTTACGTAATACCCAGTAACTGGGTTGTGGAGGTCAGATAGGCAGTCGCTCCATGTAAAATTCAGCTGCATCCGGTTAGACTGGAAGCCGACCCCAACATAGTTGCGAAAAGGCTAGGCAGATGATGACTTTATAAAACGGAGAAAAACTTTTTTTATAACTAATTAATACGAGTAACATACGTAGGAACTCAACGTTTCATTTTTCAGTCAGTGCTACTATTCTAAATTTAATGCAGTCTTGTAATAGGAATTAATATAATTAATAAGAATAATATTTTTTTCGAGGTGCTCGATGTGGAAGAAGAAGATAATCTTCTAGGGATTACAAGAGGCAGAGATATTTGCTTAACAGGCACAAAAAAAAGTAAGATCCGAATCATGTATAAAATCTTCTTCATCGCTGTGATCAGATAAAACAGGAACGACTACCTCCTTATCGGATGCTTCATCGGCTGGTGCCGCCACCGCTGACGTCTCGGTTGATGCTGCAATGGTTGTATTTTCTATATCCTTTTCACCGCTGCTTTGTTGAACAGAAAGTCTAGTTTCTTCTGTGGTCGCTTCGATTTCTTTTTAAGTAACAGGAGAACACGACCCCTCATCATCTGCAAATAATTATTACAATTTAATTAATTTGACAATAGTGCATCATCTCAAAACAAAAAAAAAAATCTTCTTGTAAATAAAGAAAAATATAAATTGTATATATATTTATTTTAATTCATAATGTAAGTAACAATTTCTGAGTACAAAAGAAAAATTTATTGTGATTTTTAACAAAATTGGGACGAAATTTATATCTACCATCAATAGTTCATCATTTCACTGATTTTCACCTTTTATGAACAAATATTGAACCATTTTGAAATAATAATAATAATAAAACTTTATTTCGGACTACAGTATCCAAAAAGTACAAAAACAAAACAACAAGTGACAATACAAAAAGTGTAACGTACCTTCGTTAACAACAGCCGTGCGATTCTGTAACCATCTCACCGTGAAAACTTGGGTGAAATGAGCGTGGAGCGAGCTGGCATTGGGGATTAACACTATTGACACTGCTCATTTCACTTATAATTTCACGGTGGGATTTTTACAGAATCGACCGGCCGTGTACTATTTTGAAATAGTGTCAAACACGTTGTATAAGCACAGTCACCAACACCGAATTAAAACTATTAGGTTGTCTCAAAAGTTCTTGCCATATTTTATTTTTCTCGAATTTTCTCGTATTTAAACTAAAGTGAATTCAAGAAAGTTCTAGATCTTTCTAGTAAGGATGAGTATCTTTTATGGTGAGGGTATAAATAGGCGCGGACGCAACGCAATAATTAGTCTTTAGTGAAAATGGATCAGCGTCAACTGCGAGCTATTATGCTATATGAGCATCGAAGTCTCTTCAACAGAAACGGCTAAAAAGATTAACACTGCATTTGGACCGGGTACTACTAGCGAGCGGACTGTTCGTTTCTGGTACAAGCGGTTTGACACCGGTGATATAAGCTGCGAATATCAAACTCGCCCAGGCCGACCCACCAGCTTCGATGAAAATGCTTTGCGTCACGAACTTGAGCTACATCCAGACTATAGTACGCGCGATTTAGAGAAGGCGCTTGGACAATCCCACACGGCTATAGATCGTTATCTCAAATCGATGGGATATCGCAAAGTGATGTCACGTTGGACACCTCATGTGTTAACGGACCATGACCGGGCCGTTCGTGTGGCCATTTGTCAAAGTTTGTTACTTCGTCCGCACAGACGAGACTTTCTCAAGGACATTATTACATGTGACGAGAGCTGGATACATTATGAAACTAACACGCGTCATGCATGCCTATTGGATTCCTCGCGGGGAAAACCCACCAGCCCAGCCTAAACTTAATGAACACGGTCGTAAGATTATGTTGTCTGTTTTCAGGGATTGGCAAGGAATGATTTTCTGGGAACTTGTCGAATCTCATCAGACTATTAACGCCAATCTATATAGGCAGCAGTTTCGCAAACTAGCAGATATTTTAAAAATTAAGCGGCCAAAACGACTTGGAGTCCAACTTTTGCATGACAACGCACGACCTCATTGCGCCAAGTTAACACATAAACAGCTGGAGGAGCTAGAATGGCTGACTGTTCCACACCCACCGTATAGCCCGGATCTTGCGCCTTCAGACTTTGATTTATTTCGAGCTCTTAAATTTCATTTACTAGGAAAAAAAATCGAAAATTCAGGAAGTATTAAAATTGAACTTGAAAATTTTTTCGAGTCCCAGTCTGCCTCGTTTTGGGAGAAGGGTATTCAAATTTTGCCCAGTAGATGGCTGACTGTTGTTGATAACGAGGGAGACTATATAATTGATTAAATGTATTTTTATAAATAAAAAAATTTCAACTTACCGCACTTATATCATAATGTATTATGATATAAGTGCGGTAAGTTGAAAATTACAGCTGAGGTGATATTGCTAGCCCGAGCCGTAGGTGAGGGCTATAAGAAAGCAGAGGCTGTAATTATCAAACGGCACGTATGTCATACGACGTTTTATAACACATTTGTGAGGAAATAAATAAAACTCGGACTTTCTTAAACGAATAAATCTGTAATTACTTGTTAAAGCAGTTATTAAACTTCGAACAATTTCAATTCTTTTGTTTATGGCAAAGGCACAAAAAACAGCCAGTATTACTAATAAAGTAAATTAATACTTTTGTGTTTTTGTTACAGATCATTTAATTCTTTAATTTAATTAATTAAATGTTTATTTATTATATTTTATCTCCCAAAGTTAATTTTATTCAAAAAATGTTGACCACTTTTCCGACATAAAAACTCTTTGCTAAGATTTAAAAAAGTACCGTTCGTTTTAGACGGAGCATCTTGATAAACCGTGCGCTTTACATTACAATTACGCACAAGTACGTAATGAGATACATTACGATATTGAAATTGGTGCAGTAAGAGACCTTTTACGAGCAAATGTGCTATATTTATTTATTATTTATTTAAACTTTTCGCACACAAAAAAGGTACAAAGGCGGACTTAATGCCTTAGGCATTCTCTACCAGTCAACCAAGGGTGGTGAAGAGATTAAATGGCAGGTGCTTTGGTTGAACCGGACAATGATAAAAAAAAAACTATTCAAATTGTTGAATTATAAATGAAAAAAACGTACACTAATACAAAATATATATAATATACATACATACTATTTACTATAATATATACTTATCATATATATATTGTTACGTTGTTTTTTTTGTGCCTACCACTGGGAATTAAGTTACATTTACCTGGCAGCATACGTTGTAAATTGTGGGGTTTCCAAGTAAAGTGTTTCATTGCAGTTTGTGCATTAACTTTAGCTTGCAATTGATAGAAGGATTCAATCCGTCAATTGTATTTTATCACTGAACTTTTATAGGAACACTTTCTGACGATGAATCACTTTGCTGAAACCTATTTAACCAGTTTACACAATGAATTAGATACAGGATATTGTGATTATGTTAGCTATTGTTGACACTCCAAACGTCATTCGTTAAACGTCAGTTTCTGACAGCTAGAGGCGAGCTCTAGTGGTTACTAGTTCGCAGTTGTAGTGGTAATCGATATTAGTTCATTTTACCAAAATGAATGGTAACCATCGAAACAATATCTTATAGACCAATCCTTAATAATTTTCAGCTTCTGGTTAAAATTCTTAACGGTCTAATAACCGTAAACGGAAGTGAAATTATTTTTTCATTATAGACTGTATTCCAGAACTTTCGTTTTTACTCGATGCACCTTTAGTCTATGGGTAACGTTTAAGATTTAGTTTGACATAGTGTTGCTGGAGCTGCATTCTCGATTTGCTTAAAATAAATGGAAATATTACCCACTCAAGACAAAATTACTATAGTCTTGGAAATAAGAATTAATGAGTTTGTTAGCCTGGATCGTGAAAATTCTTAGTGTTTCAGGAGTTAAACGTCATCTTGGACAGTTGTCAGTGATTTTCAAGAATTAAATATTTTGTTGTAACAATTCCATCTACCGAAATTCTTCAAGTTTTACCTGAAGCAGGGGAGATTTTCTAGCTGCTCCGTCTGCTTCCGGCTTGTTAACCTTGACAGGATGAACTAGGGGTCAAGGCGTCCATTCGCACGAAATACGCTGGAGCGTTGACCGACATATTTTATTTACCGTTTTCAAAGGTAAGAATTTTGATTTATTAGTGTTGAGAAGTGATCGGTGACTCCTTCCCCGGTCGTTAAAGGAATATTGTAGTGATCCCTGGATATTTATTACAGGATTCCAAATAGCGCATAGTCGGATCTGAGTTCAGACGACACATCGATTGGATTTTGCCATCAAGTTTGTTCCACCTCAAACAACCGTGAGTATTACACCCGCTTACTTTTTATCATAAATATGCCGTAGAAAATTCCTCAGTGTTGACCACGGTATTACCTTATAGTTCAGTTGATAGACGCCACGTGGGTGGCCCTACTCCTTGTTGTTCCACCGAGCAGGGAAAGGCAATTAGAAGTCGTAGCTCATTGTATGGTATTTGCAAAAGGCCCTGTTAACGGGCTAGTGTTTTAGCCTTTAGATTTCCTAGCTCGGTCCCTTCTATTCCTCCGGAAGGAAAGTAAATTACTTTCCCCTTATATCATAAGGTCTCCGTATTGTCAATTCCAGGAGAGGCACCTCGAGAGATTCGTCTCGCCGCCAGTATACAGAGGAGCATCTGGGGCCTGGACGCGAGACCCGTTCCTCGAGCCAGCAGATAGCCTCCTGAGGAGACGGCAGTGCGGTTGGCAGCGTCCGTCTAGCGATAGCGCAGGCGTGACGGTTTTTTTTTTTACTTACAAATTTTTTTTGTACTTTTAAACTTTTCTTTACTTATAAACTCAACCGTTTATTATATTTACCTACGGTTCCTATCTGAACCGCTTTATTACTTCTTCGGGTTTCAAAATTGGAAGCCGATCTTCGACTCAATTTAAATGAAGGACCCCGGGTTCGACACCTACGCTTAACTGGAATAGAATCGAACATCTTCGTCGGCTCCGGGATCCGGGACTCTTCCAAGTCCCTGGCGCCCATTTAGAATAATATTAAACCAATAACACTGGAAGGTTTTGCCTTGATATTATCACCCATTATTATGATAATATACACAACTTTTAGATTCCATATTGTATAAGGAACAGTACCGGTGTATCTCCAACCCCCACGACCGTTAGTAATACCGCTGAGGTAAAAGCTGGCTGGCAATAAACTAATTAGGGTTTTGTAAAACCAACTTCAAATAAATATTTGTTGACCGTTTGTTGTTTATTTTATTTCCATACCAACCCACCTTACATCTGGGCTTTTGATCCTTCCACACTAGAGGGACAAAATCTCTTATGTAACAATATATATACATAAACAAAATCAAGGGAGATGACTCTACACTATTTCGTTTTCAAAATAACTCCGCAATTTCCGCTTAAATGCATACCGACTGGTGGCCATCCTGATATCAAGAGGTAGCGCATTCCAAAGAAGAATGGACTGAATATGAAACGAAGAATGAACAAAGTCAGAAGTATGAGAAGGACAGAGTAAGAGAAGATTGTTAGAAGAACGCAGATTCTTAACGTGAAAAGAACATAGATATTGAAAGTGAGACATGAGATAAGAAGGAGGCATGGGCGAGTTGAGAAGGGAGAAAAGCGTGGTCAATAATAATTTGTCTTTTAACGGGCAATAATTTATGAGACAACCTAATAAATAATTCAGAGTAATTGTTATAATACATTCAACAAGACCGTATTAACACAAAATAATTCACTGTTGCGAAGGATCTGCGTGTTGTTCGCTGAGGCCGACAAGTAGCAACTGGAAATAGTTTTGTGTTCGCGGTTTGACTTTGGCAGCGCGTCTTCGCCAACAGAGAGTTAGCGCGCCATCTGTTAGACATTTTTGTAAATATATATATGCCTGTCTTCGTGGTATGCGCGGAAAATTTTTGGCTATTCTATTAAATAAAAAACTGGATTTTAAGATTTTTCGACTTAATACAGTTCTGGGTGTGCGATATGCCTAGACTCTACACTATACTTAAAAGTTTTTAAAACTACTAAGACGTTTTCGTCGCACTACGTTTATTAATTTGGGACTGAAAATCGGGAATGATTTTTATCGCCCAAAGTGTTTCCCTTTCCACTAAGTTTTCACCTAAACTACCTAGTTACTGATAACCGGAACTCTGAAGATCGCGTATGGAATCCCAACCCTACAAGCAGGGTCGTACATACATCACTGGCTCAGCGAGCTGTCACTTTAAGGTGTCAGGAGATGATTTCCGGCGCTTTTGAATTACCGGGCGATTTGGATATCAATGTTGGACTGTAATTAATGAAGATATCAAAGTAATCGGTAATTAACATATTTTCAAGTATTGCGAAAAATAATGGAGCAAGGCTTGATGGCAAACTAAACAGCGCTGCGGGGCTTGGTGCAGCGCTGCGGGGCTTGGTGCATGGCCGTGTTCTGCACGGCCCTACAAGCAAGTTCGTACTGGTAAACACGACACTTTTCATTAGGTATTGAGTCTAACAGTGCATTATAAATAATCACAGAACATACATGGTGCTGTTTTGGAAAGGACACTTTAAATAGGCGATCCTATTTATCTGCCCAAGTATAGATTTAGCAAACGACTAGTTTGCAATAACAAACCTATCATACATATTGTTGAAAAAGTTTTCCTTTTCATTTTCCAAATCCGAGACCACGTCAGAAAATAATAGAAACAATTCGCATACGTATGTAAGCTGTCAGATCCTGTAATGTATCAATCCAGGCGGCATGAGCTTCATTTCACGGGGCGCGCGCCGCTGTCCCGCGGGCGATGGACGCGGAACTGAACGAAACAGTCGCTCGTCACTCGCGACAGCTATTGATTTACTGTTTGTGGCGTGAAGTGGGCCCGCTCGGACATTTATATCAATTTGAGGACTCCGTGTTGAATGCTTCGAGGATTGACTCAGGTAGAAATGGGCCACAATTTGCGTTGCGAGGAAGAAAAGAAGTTGATAGAAGTACCAACTTCTTTTCTTCCTCGCAACGCAAATTATGGAATATGAAATAATGGATATGGAAGATTAATTGCGAAAATTATAAAATCAAAATTAAAATCAAAAGTCATTTATTCAAACTAGGCTGAGAATCAGCACTTTTCGAACGTCAAAATTACAAAAGACAGTCCCCCAAAACGCCCGCCCTTCACCACTTCCTAGTGCTTTCGCTGGGAAGAAGAAGTGGCGCAACAAACTCCCCAGCAGCACAGCTGTCTGTTCAGTTAGAAAATATACTTGACTGAATACAATACAAGGTATGCAAAGCAATTAACATTACAAGACCCAGAACGCTAAATTAAATTATTTGCCATATGTCAGCTAGCAACGCCAATATACCAAGAAATACAATAAAAAACTATACGTACTCAAGCAAAAATTAATAAATGGAAATTAAATAAAAGCCTCCAGGTATAAAGGGCGCGACCGCTAACATATTTATGCAATGCTGGGTTCAGTTTACATAGCTGTCGCTTGAAGTCACAAATGATAAACTAGGACCATAAGGAAACTAAATAAACAAGTTATTAATAATGATAACAATGATAAAACCATGGTCAGCAAGACAATTAATTACGAAAAAGATAAAATGAAGATTTTATCATTTTCGTAATTAATCTTCCATATCTTCAGTTAATAACCTTCGCGGCTTTCTGTCTCAATGTATACAAAGAATTACTACGGTTTTAGTCAAACGAAACTTGTTATAACTTGGGGCTAAAGTTGTTATAAGAAATTGGAAATGTGCTCGGCCCCTGTCACTTTGGACCTCCAACTGTCACCATACTTATCACGGATGCATACAAAAGTAAAGCAACTATTGTCCACGCACATTCGTCACGTGCACATTACCATTTAGGGCTGATTTTTGCAGCGTCAGATAATTTTATCCGAGGAATAATTTTGAATTCTTGACAGTTCTTCCATACAAAATCTGCCAGACGTCCATTTCATTCGACGAATAAAAAATATCTGTCGATTGAAAAATCAGCCTTTAGTTGTACAATGAATATTATATTCAGATAAAATGCACATCGTTGTGACCTCAGACCACAACGTTGTGTTGTTGCTTTCAACTGACAGCTACACATCGTAAACAACAACGTACAACGTACAACGCTAAACATTCAGCGTAATGACTGACACTGAATTAAATGACTACGAGCTACAACGATGCTTTGCCATTGTGCACTAATAAACGTATTCATAAAACAAAATGAAACGGAGTTTACCCAGTGCTGGACTTTACCAATGGATCGATGATGAAGGAAAAAATATAGCCTTGCTTTAAAGAGATTTATGTGTAGTTGCAGATTTTTACTCATGAAAACAACTTATTATGTCCGTTATAAACATGCATTACACAGGTCGACAAACCCTGAACGATTAACTTAGCAATCAGTACTACTCACCACTTTACTATTTCAATAAGCCTGACAAAAGTATGGGTTGCACAAAATGACTACCAAATTCTGGCGCTCCTAAGGAAACAGAAAATTGCTACATGTCAGGTGAAGGGGTGCCTGTCAAGAAATATGTCCTGGAGGCAGGAGGAATTGATTCAATTTCCCGGTAATGGCGGCGGAGGTAGCTAGGAGCACTTCACGACTCGCCCGAGGGTGGTAAGCAGTGAATTTGTGGCAGTGGACAGCGGTGTGGCACAATTTGAATAAACACTTTGTAAGTGAATGTTATACACTCGATTGAAGATGGGCAGGATACGTGTGAGTAAATATACATTTGTTATTCTTAAGACAGTAATAATAAAACAAATTAATTATTTCATGTGTTGTTAATAATGACTGAAAGAAGAGGAAAACCTGATAGCTGTTGACGAAGCAATTTACAAAATAGCGGCAGCGTTTTCTAGCAAAAAAAAAAGACTGGCTTATGTACCCTCGTCTACACCAAGGTGTACGACATGTATTATGATTCAACTTGTTGCGTCTACTGTTTCCGTTTATAGTTTTTATTCAAAAACTAGTAAAAAACTTGGTTAAAAGGTGACCATAATATAGTTAACAATACATGTCTGAAATAACGTCGATATTTTTAAGTATATAGACTTGTATTATATGTGCGCGAGCTGACAATGACCGCAATTACTATCCCATCGGCATTGTCTCCAACATCAAGACGGCCAGATGTGTAAACATGTTGACTTTAGAACGCGAACGTTGTCTCGTCACCAGCTGAGTGACCAATAAAAAATACATCTTTATCATGTTCAGCAGTGCGATTCTGTAACCATCTCACCGTGAAAACTTGGGCGAAGTGAGCGTGGACTGAGTCATCAATAGTGTCAATCCCTAGCATCAGCATGACTCACAGCTCACTCTAAGCTCACTTCACCTTAGTTATTACCGTGAGATTTTTCTAGAATCGACCGGCAGGTCAGCGAATCTGTTAACTGCGACTACAATTTAAGGGTCAGTCGGCTCCCTGCAGCCACAGAGCAGTAAGTGTGAGTACGTAATCACTGACTAACGACTGCGCCGTTAATAGCTGTGATACTGTACGATGCGTTCCGCTCCATTGTGCGCACATGGCGCGTCTCTCCCTTGCCCTCGTTGTGGGCTAGAAATGCCCTGCACGATATTCTGTGACGCACTTCGGCGGAACACCATGTAGTGGGAAGTTTATTTGCTTTATGTCGTCGTCCGAAATATAATAATGGTGTAGTGTGGACAGTGCCAAAACTGAAGATTTTTTAATGTTTTTGCCTTTTAAAGATAGACGAATGATTACATAACGCATAGACATTTACTTGTACTTTTATTATCTCATAGAATTTAATAAAAATAACATCGCTTTAGCTATCCATTTAGGTAAACTACCACCGCGCATAATACCGACGTGCGCTGAGGCCCTTTTGGCATTATAGTCTTTGTTTTCTGTTTTTATAGTTCTAATGTGTATTTATTTTACTGTAATGTCAATAAACGCATTTTTTTCTTTCTTTCTTTCAATTTATTATGCGGTGCAACAAGATGTAACGCGCCATGCGTGCAGGACGGTGACTTTTAGCGTGACACATGACGTCACTCATATCATATGACTCAGTTTAACAGTCACTATTCAAACATGAACCACTTACAACATCCGTGCAGAAGTTCTACTCATACTGTCTATTGTGTTAGCAAGTGGGTCTAACTACTAGAGGCAGTGTCACTCAGTCTTTCCATCTGGTTAAGGTTTTCCCTCTCTAAAATACACGATAAAACAAGAATCGGTCTTACATGCATACAAATATCTATCTAACAGCAGACTTGTTCGAAATATTTTTGTTCCTTAAAATGTTGGGTAGGTACTTCGCTCGGAATTACTAACAAGGAAGGTATCCCGACGTGTCACCTCCAATTTTTTTGTGGCTGATATATGTTATTCTCCATCAAATTTTAAGAGACACGTATTTTTTTTTTTGCCAACGCGCCTTTTTTTGGGTGAAATAGCCCCCTAAACATTACCACCTTAAAGATCAAATGGATATTAATATATCCATTTGGTCTTTTGGAAAAATATTAACTAGAAGTATGTAAAACCCTCAAACTGCCCCGAAAGGTGGTAATGTTTAGGGGGCTATTTCACCCCCAAAAAAGGCGCGCAGGCCAAAAACAAAAAAATACGTGTCTCTTAAAATTTGATGGAGAATAACATACATCATGCACAAAAAAAATCGGCGGTGACACGTCGGGATACCTTCCTTGTTAGTCACTCTAAGTTACAATTAAATTCCCATAAACACACGTGACGTGAGTTATAGTCGTATTTTTCCAAAAGACCAAATGGATATATTAATATCCATTTGGTCTTTTGGAAAAATATTAACTAGAAGTATGTAAAACCTTCAAATTGCCCCGAAAGGTGGTAATGTTTAGGGGGATATTTCACCCCCAAAAAAGGCGCGTTGGCAAAAAAAAAAATACGTGTCTCTTAAAATTTGATGGAGAATAACATATATCAGCCACAAAAAAATCGGAGGTGACACGTCGGGATACCTTCCTTGTAAGTAAAATTTTGCGCATGCGCATGGCTCCGAAATTTTGTAAAGCCAATGAAGGAAAACAATTGAAATTCTTCTCAAAAGCTTCAAATTATCATCATTGTCATCCTATCTCACCCACTACTGATGGGTCCATAGGCCCCTCTTTATTTTGTAACAATCTCCATGCAACTTCTCCGCTATATTACCTAAAACGGTTTTTCTGTACGTCGTGGTGTGCGTGTGAATGCGTATAACACTTCCGTTGCTAGCAGCTCGCAGCGCGGTATGACGTTTGTTCGCAAACATTCATTTGGCGGGATTACGCGGCCACTCGCCTTAATGTTAAGACCTCTCATAAAGCGGTGCTGGTTGATAAATATCACGATTTAATTATTAAGTACACCTGAGTTTTTTCAATCATTTTGGAGTTTAGCTATTACTTTATCATAAATTACTTTTTGCTTTAATGCTATAGAATTTTAATGGCATTAAATTATCAGTGTTAATAGTTTAGCTGTCATTTAGTAAGATCAGCAAAAACGATTTTGGAGGTTGACTATAATTTGAATTAGTTTTTGCTTCAATGTCATATAATTCAAAAAGCAATAAATAGTCAATATCAATTATTGATTTGCTGAAATGACAGCCATCAATGACAGTAAGAAATAAGATCAGCAAACATAACAAAAAAAAAATCCATCCCAACTTGAAAGTTCAAAAAATATGGGCATCATGTGTGGTGCGCCACGTCGCGACGTCTCGGGCCGCCACGACGTGTATTTGCGCCGCGTAAACACGGCGCAGATAAAGCGCCGCTGTATGCCGCTCGCGTCCCACACGTGACAAACCGACGCGCCGCGCGCCGCGTGCCTCCGCGCGCTGAATGACTACTTTGTGCCGCGAGTCCGCGACGTGTATCTCGCGCCCATACTCACTCGCAGCTGTTGAAAACTGAGCGGTGTTTTAGACAAATTGTTTTTATAAAGTGGCTTATATTTATTAGACGACAGACGTGTCTATGAGACTCTCCTATTTGCGGTTCAAAAAAGTAGAATTCCTTGGACAACTTTTGAGTTGTTACCAATACCACAATCATAAATATTGTAGTACACCTCTTTTACGAGTATACTATATTCTGTTTATTTAATAATAATAAAAACTAGTTGTATTTAAATCTTAGGGCCGATTTATATCAGCGTTACTTAGTTATCTAGCGAGTTTAGTTCAATTAGTAAGTTTTGTGTCCAAACGTCAGTTCAAAAGTGTCAGTTTCTCAACGAACAAACGTCAAGAAACTTGTTAGGTACTCAACTAATGCAAATGTAATGAACGCCCCTAAAGGCTGATGAGCCTTTAGGGGCGTTACATACTTGGGTCAGCACATTCGATTCGGCAGTATTTATTGAACTATAAGACCTAAGCCGAGCAGCTTTTTCCCGAACACAATATCTACATATTAGGTGTATGACTTAATTTTTACAGATTTTTTCTTAGAGCTTAAAACTATATTTAAAACAGACATATTTCCGCGGTCTTTTGTGCTTTTTCAAGGATCGGCCCCAAGATTTTATCTGAACACCAAACGACAAGTCTATGCAAGTTGAACCTCTCAGAATAGTAAAATTTACGATGGCAACTGATAAACAGCACATTCGGCACTGCATTTTATACGAATTCCAACAAGGAAAAAATGTTTCTCAAGCACGGGAATCAATTTGTAGTGTTCTTGATGACGACGTTATATCTTATGAAATATATAAATATATAAATATGAAATATATAAATATTTACAAACGTTTTAGAAGTGGTAATTTTCGATCTTAGTGACCAGCCGCGCCCTGGGCAGCCTCGAAGGTTTAAAGATGCGGAATTGCAAGCTTTACTGGATGAAGACTCAACGCAAACGCAAAAAGAGCTTGCAGCTCAATTAGAAGTCATCCAAACAGCTATTTCCAAGCGTTTGCACCAAATGGGAAAAATTCAAACACTTGGAAGATGGGTCCCACGTGTGTTGGCCGAACATAACTTTTTTTTTTTTTGTTCTCGGTGTGCAAAATCCTCATGGATGTCCGCTGCCCCGGGGTGGCGGCGGGGTCTATCAGACTCTTACTGACTAAAAACCACCCCGGTGTTCTATCTCTCACCTACGCCGGGGGTCGCGGGAACGAACGATACTTCCGCATCCCCCAGCTGGTGCCGGCCCGGGCGAGTGAGGTGTTAAACTCCCCCCGCGACGTCTAAGAGGGACGCGCATGGAACACTACGTGCCGCCGCCTCGGGTCCTGATGTGTTGGGGGCGACGGACGTCCCCAAGTCCGTCAGCCCTGGACCCATTTAGGGGGGCTGGAAAAGGCCGTTGTCCGCCCTCCGCCGACGCCCGTTGCGCCTGCTGCGGGCCGGGTGAGGGGATGAGATCTCCCTCTCCCTTTCCGCCGCCTCCTTCTGCGAGACGACTGTTTCGCAGAAGGAAACCACCGCGTCCCAGGACCCCTCGCTGTCGACCATAGACTCGACTACGGCCGGCAGCGACAGGTCACCGCCTACTCCTGAAAGAAAAAGAAAGAAAGAAAATAAATTTATTTAGCACAGACTGTAAGACACACAGTACACCTGAGACATACATCAGATAAAAACAAATAAAAATCAAATAACAAAGTGTAAAGTCCGATGTAAGAAATTAAACAGGAAGGTGTGCCTCACGGCTGCGCCAAAAAGGCCCAGTTCAGCAAAAATGCCAGACAACTGGTGCCTGACGCTGGTTTTCAACTGGACCAGATTTGTGAGGTAACGGATGTATATCAGTTTTATACTGGAACGTGATGTGTGTATGCATACTTAAATAAATAAAAAAATAAAAAACAATAATGAGTATGTATAAATAGTGCGATATAACAAAATATAAACAACAAAAGTAATATTGCAAAAAAAAAAAAAAAAATAGTAATAATAATAAACAAATAGTGATAAATACATAAATGAGATGAAGGTTATGTAAACAGAGAAATTCTTCGAAACGAGCCAGAACAAAAACCTGTTTTAAACGATGCCTGCCTTCCACGTTGCAACTCATTGTCACAATAAATTATTAATTCATGCACTACAATATCTTCATATCTACAATACGCTGCAAGCAGCCGAGCCCGGCGGACTATTTATGGACAGTTTGTAACTTGTGTGTGTTTTGATTTTGAGTTAGCCACGGTTTGCATTGGGTTTAAACTAATACGATGGATATAACGTTTATAAAAAATTCAGCTAAAACATTTTTTGGCGAAAGTGAAAATGGAATTAAAAGACATTCACAAATAAACGAACAATATAAGGATGAAAAGGTAAGCGCTAGTCGATAGTAACATTATTTGCAGTGGAAAAAAAAGTGAAAAAGTGAAAAACACCTACCCCCTTTTAATTTTCCGTCTTCTTTCTACAGTCCTAGATATGTCAACTCACAGACCGCACAAATATTCGTCCACTGCCATGTCTCGGTGAAAGATGGGTGAAATGGCGCCATCATCTCGACATCGTACGTCTCATTCGTGTGCAAGTAGGCCAGGTAACATTGGGTACGTTGACAAGCAAACATGTTTCAGCAATGCATAAGTTGAATGCGTATAAACGTAGATTTTAATGTGTTCCTATTGTATTTTACAGGTCGTGTCACTGACTCTGGCAGGGCCACCATAAGGGATTTTGATTTTGAAAACGCAAAAAATTAGTCGCTAATTAGTCGAAATTAGTCGCCAAATATCAGAATTAGTCGGTCACTGGTTCAAAAGATATAAGGGTTTATAGGTGGCCCTGCTGGAGAGACTCTCCCCAGCAGGGCCAAATTTATATCTCAAAAACTAGGGCACCTAGCGAAGATCTGTTTTCTCCCATATTTAGTCGCCAATTAGTCGGAATTAGTCGCCAAATATCAGAATTAGTCGGTCACTGGTTCAAAAGATATAAGGGTTTATAGGTGGCCCTGCTGGAGAGAGTCTCCCCAGCAGGGCCACATTTATATCTCAAAAACTAGGACACCTAGCGAAGATCTGTTTTCTCCCATATTTAGTCGCTAATTAGACGGAATCAGTCGCCAAGTTACAGATTTAGTCGGTGTGTAATTAAAAAGATATTAAAGAATTCAATTTCCCCATACAGTGGTACAAGCGAGTACAAAATACTTTACGTATTTTCTAGATAGTATCAATGACGTCTTATGGAGGAATGTTTGTTTCGAATTAAATAAATATAAACATAGTCTATAATTTCAACCCACCATAGGAAGGAAGCTGTATTCATTACTTATAAACAAATCTACAATAATGTACGATGTAATGTGTATGTGTGTGTGTGTAATGTGTGTATGTGTATGTGTAATTATTTACCCAACACAATGTGCACTTACCACTTAGTCGCTGGCAGATAGATCGCTGCGCTCCGTTTCATTTACGGTAAGTAAGAAAGAGATAGATGCGCGTGTACAGACGAGCTGCTTAGAACGAGTTGCCCGTCACGTAAAGGGTCAGCGCAGACAGAGAGGAATAATCCTCGCACGGTCTCGGGTATTTTCTTTACGGATCGCGTATGTTCGAGCTTGCGCGCGATCTCGCGAGCCTGCGCGAGTAAACCGTTCTAGGTTACAGCTACAGTAAACATGCCAGTTTGTCCCGAAAGTTCATCAACGATGGTGGACTGGGATATGATTATAATTGTGCTTTTGGCGGTAGAAGAAGAAATAGAAGAACATGTTAATAAAATAAGGCGTCAGAAAGTGACGTGTCGTCGAGTAGGTAGGAAGGTATCGATCAGCATCGGTGTTGGTTTCAAGTAGGGTCGTCCAATGAAGAAACACCCATTGACATTTTTATTGAGAGATATAATCCATATATAGGTACCTAACTAGACTGACTGACTAGACTGACCCGCGCAACTTCGTCTGCGTCACAGAGATATAGAGCCAAAGAAATAATTTTCCCCGTTTTTGCAACATTTTTCATTGAGGCTCCGCTCCTATTGGTCATAACGTGATGTTATATAGCCTACATCACTCAAGGATAATATACCTTTCTAACAGTGAAAAAAAAATCAAAATCAGATCAGTTTTACCGGAGATTACCTCAAACATCCAAACTCACAAACTGTATCTGTTCATAATATTGAATAAATAGGTATTTGTAACATTTTCTGAAAGTACAATCATTTTAAGGTAAGTATTAAATCATTTTATATTTCGACAACAGAAGTTTTATTATTCTAACCTAAATTAAGATAAAATAAAAACTCAACCCGTCCATACCCACAACACAACACTCACAATCACCTCAAAATACACACAAACACAACACACATCCAACGAACTTTTTGAAAATTCATTTTTATAAAATAAAATTTGATTACAATTGACAATACGTTTTCAACGTTTTAGTATTTTAAACATTTTAATAAAGGTACGATATTTTTTTATTATTCTAACGTTAATTAGAGGTTAACATTGTAAATTGGTAAAACAGTTGCATGCGACTGTACATCTTGACACCAAATAGACCAAGAGCAAGGTTTAATGTTTTCAAATAAGTTTTAGCCACTCTAAACTAGTAATTAAAAACATAAAAACATGAATTTAATTGAGAATTTATCTCTCTCGGACATTTCTAAAGACTTTAGACCAATAAAACTAAAAGTATATTACACATATTAATAGAAATATTAGGTCATCCCACTTCCAGTGTCATATTTTTTATTTCCAATATTTATGTATTGCGCAATGGTATGCAATAGTTAATACATGTGTTGTCTTGTACAATTATGTTAGTTTAATTTGGTGTGTTGTATTGTCAAGACGTGCATTGATTTAAAATGGAAGATTTAATAAAATCTATTAATGTAGTGGAGCAACGTATATTTCTAAAGTTTTGTGCTTTACTCAACTACTCTGGAGGAGTTGCGCACGACTTACTGGTAAAGTGTGTTGGTCGTAACGCCTTAAATAAAAGAACCGTACAGCGATGGCTTGAAATGTACAAACAAGGAAGAACCACAGCTGAAGATGAGCCGCGAGCACCTCGATCATTATCATCGACTAGATTAGAAGCAAGGGACAAAATCAAGGAAGCACTTCGTCAGTCACGTAGGGTCAGTGTCAGTGATCTCTCCACTCAACTTAACATTCCTCATTCCACTATACATAGAGTACTCACGGAGGATTTATGTCTGGTCAATAAAAGTGCAGTGTGGGTGCCCCACACTCTAAACACGGATCAGAAGGAGTTTCGTTATGAAACTGCGCGTAGCCATTTATCGTGGTATCGCCGTAAGAAAAATATACTTAATAGATTCATATGCCTTGATGAAACTTGGGTCGAATTTTATACTCCTCATCAAAGACATCAGTCACGATGTTGGGTGGAACCGGGCACTTCAGCTGAACATTTACCACGTGCAGAGCTACATGAACGAAAAATACTACTAATAGTAGCTATGGATGTCAGAGGCATTGCTTTTTGGAGAACTTATGATGAAAATACAACTATGACTGGAGAGCATACTATGAAAAAAAAAAGGAAAATGCAACTATGACTGAAGTCATTTTTAGAAGAAAATATTCCTATTTGGGCAGACGAACATCATATAACGAGTCCTATAATTTTACATGATAACGTCAGACCGCACAAATCAAAAATAGTTCAGAATTTAATTGAAGATAAAGGATGGATTGAAATTATTCAGCCGCCATATTCCCCGGATATGAATCCTTGTGATTTCAATTGTTTTGGCCATGTGAAGAGGAAATTGTCGGGTACTCGATACAATAGCAAAAAGGAGTTAGATATGAAACTAAAGAGCATTATTGATGAATTAAATGAAAGTGGTACTTTAAATGGTGTTCAAGATTTGCCAGCAGTCTGGGAGCGAGTGATTAATAGTGGTGGAGATTATTGATTAGTGTCACAAGGTTATATAGTATACTAGTCAGTTTTTGTAAAATAATAATAATAAAAAAAATATGACACCGGAAGTGGGATGACCTAATATTTTTTCTTGGTAATTTTTCGTGAACTCTTCGATCTAGCTCTTGGACTATACCTTACTAATTGAACTCATTATATCTCCTAAACTAAGACCCGACTAAATCTGTAACTTGGCGACTGATTCCGTCTAATTAGCGACTAAATATGGGAGAAAACAGATCTTCGCTAGGTGTCCTAGTTTTTGAGATATAAATGTGGCCCTGCTGGGGAGACTCTCTCCAGCAGGGCCACCTATAAACCCTTATATCTTTTGAACCAGTGACCGACTAATTCTGATATTTGGCGACTAATTCCGACTAATTGGCGACTAAATATGGGAGAAAACAGATCTTCGCTAGGTGCCCTAGTTTTTGAGATATAAATTTGGCCCTGCTGGGGAGAGTCTCTCCAGCAGGGCCACCTATAAACCCTTATATCTTTTGAACCAGTGACCGACTAATTCTGATATTTGGCGACTAATTTCGACTAATTAGCGACTAATTTTTTGCGTTTTCAAAATTAAAATCCATGATGGTGGCCCTGCCAGAGTCAGTGACACTTACAGGTCTCACATCTGCGAAAGGGACGCAGCGGTGCCGCGGGTATCGCAACTACAACCAACCATCGCGCTGAGGATACAGGGGACATCAGTCAGCTAACCGAGCCGGGCGTGAGCATGAGCAAGAGAAATTCCCAGCAATGAACTGTATAGTATTGTACCAGCTATTTACGTTTTTGTGCATCTTTTACCGACAGAAACACTGACATTTACTCAAGTGGGTAGTTACATACATCATATAATTGAGACATTTAGTGTGACCATATCTAGCTTCCTCTGCGCTTCCATGAGGTACTGCCGTAAGCGTCGTCTAAAAACGTCAATTGTTTTAATTACTCTTATCGGTGGTGGCAAGTTATTCCATACTTTTTTTTTTTTTTTTTTTTTTTTTTTTTAAATAATAAATCGTTTATTTATATAAAGGGGATAACATTTACACTTTAATACCTTAACAATTACGATAGCGCACAGTTGCTAATTTGCCTGAACTAGGTTGAACCTGTGCTTCAGGCTAGAAAATGCATGAATTCTTAATGTAATAAATTAACACTGAGTTTAACGTAAAAACTAAATTAAAACTTAGATAAATAAAAGTAAAATAGTATGTTAGCAGTTTTATTTGCAGACAATAAGTAGGTCTTCTGTCTGTGCATAGTCGAGGGTTAGTAAATACTTAAGTATAATTTTTTTACAGTTATAGTAATTTAGTTTATAGATACATAGTTTTCTATTTAATCTATTGTACAGGAATGGGCCTAGGAAAGTTAAAAATCTTTCTACAAAGACATGTTTTGAGGTTGCATTAGATAAGCATACAAGATCATTCCGTCTCTTGTTAGTATTGTCGGCATTGTAGGCAAGCATGGTGTGCTGTTTTAATACTAAGTGCATAATGAAAAGCTGGCGAACGGTTAGTACATTGCAGGATTTATATAGCAGAGCGGTGGGAAAAAAGAAGGGATGGAAATTTGCTACCTTTAAAATTGCTCTCTGAGCTCTTTCAAGAGGAAGCAAATTAGTTTTTGATGCACCACCCCAAGAAGTGATACAGTATTGAATAATAGATTGACATAGGGCCAAATAAACTTGTGTGATTAATTTTGAATCGGCTAATGTTCGCCATTTTTTAAAAACATATATTAGTTTGTGCACTCTTTTTACTAGGCTTTCAATATGTTTTTTAAAAGACAGTGTGTCATCCATTATTACCCCCAGGTATGTTATGATGCTCGTTTTGTGTATAAAAGGACAATTACACATAGTGATTGTGCGGTTACCACATTGATGGGCATATAAGTAAGGGTTAGTAATACTGAGTTGAGATTTGCGCATGGAGAAGTGAATATATTTGGTCTTGTCGGCATTTAATGTTAGTAAATTGCTATGTAGCCAATTAGTCACAGTATTAAAACCTAGTTGAGCGATTTCGAACAAATCGATACTGGTTTTTGCGCTAAATATTAACGCCGTGTCGTCGGCATAGGATATTATTTTTCCGTCTTTAATATTTAGATTACACAAGTCGTTAATGTAAATAAGGAAGAGGGTGGGGCCCAGAATACTCCCCTGGGGAACACCAAAACCAGTATTTTTCTGCTCATCGCTAGTAATATTATCTATTCTAACACATTGGTACCGGTGGTCTAAATAGTCTGTAAAAAGTTTCAGCGACGTTCCCCTTATTCCTATGATCTCTAATTTCTTCAGAAGAACAGAAACAGACACCGTGTCGAAGGCCTTGGCTAAATCGAGGAAGACTCCCAGGGTTTGGTTTCCTTTGCCGAGTTCTTCTGAAATATAATCAGTCAGGCTATGCACCGCATCAGCTGTGGAAAGTTTGGCTCTAAAACCAAATTGCGCAGGGGATAAGATGTTGTTTTTTTCAAGGTACTGAACTAGTCTACTGTTTATAATTTTCTCTAGTATTTTTGAAATCGAGGGGAGTAAGGATATCGGCCTATAATTATTAACTACGTCTTTACTTCCAGATTTAAAGATAGGGATTACAACTGCCTTTTTTAGACAGCTAGGGAAAATTCCTTCGGAAAGACAGATTCGAAATATATGCGTTAAGGGAGGTACCAAAATATGCTTAAAGAGTTTAAGAATCTTATTGCTTATATTATCCCATCCAACTGCACAGTCGTCTTTTAGCCCAGAAATGATTCGGGTTATTTCATCTTCATCAGTATCTAACAAAGCAAAAGATTTTGGGTTACAGCTATTGCTTGATTTTTGGCAATATGGTTGGCCGCAGTATTTTGGAATCTGTTCGGCAAGAGTTTTCCCAACATTTACAAAATAATTATTTACATTGTTAGCTGATAAGAGTTGTGATGGATTAGCCAGCAATAAACTCGAATTTGATTCACGCTGTTTAGATATATTAGTGACCTTTTTAATATGTTTCCAAAGTTGCTTGGTATTTTTACCTGCTTTGTTTAATTCAGTTTTATCGTAATTAATTTTTAAATTCTTTAGGAGATTGTTACAGAAATTCCTGTATCTTTTATAGGTGGTTTGAATTATTAGATTATCAGGGTATCTTTTAGTTTTCTGATGAAGTTTATCTCTGTGTCTTATACACCGAATTAGTCCTGGAGTAATCCATGGTTTAATATTATAAAATTTCTTATTTACTGTAGAAACTGTCGTGTTACGTAATATTGCTTGTTGAACATGTTTTATTAAGTACGATAAAGACAAATTAGCGTCAGCAGTATTGTAAATGAGGCTAAAATCAATGTTGCACAAATCATATTCGAGTTTGTTTGTGTTTAATTTACTAGTAGTCTGAGGACGATTTAGCTTAGGCAGCGTTAAATTTACGTTTAGTAAGACTGCGTGATGGTCAGTAATTGTTGAGTTAGTAACGAGCGTAATGCATGATAAGCTGGTTTTGATCATCATATGATCGAGGCAGGAACCGCTTTGATGAGTAGGCAATGTGTGAGCGGGGAGAAAACCATGGTATGAGCAGATATTAAGGTAATCTTGGGTCCCTGCATCGCAGTTTTCGGAGCCAATATTGATATTTAAATCACCTGTTAGTATAACATTCTTAAATGGGCTAAGTGATTGAAAAATCTGGTTTAAGGAATTGTTAAAAAGATCTAAGTTTCTAGAGGAAGGGGATCTATACATAGCGATTATCGCTGTGGTTGTACTAATTTTAATGACTAAACAATTACTCATACAGTCTTGTAGAGTATGTTCCTCGACTGTGACCTTTAACAATTCCTTAGCAAAGACTACCACACCATCGTTTTGATTGTGGTTTATTGTGGTATGCAATAAGTTGTACCCCGGTATTACTGGGAGGTTATCGTGGCGATTAGATAGCCAGCACTCGGTAAGTACCATTATATCACAATCAAAGTTAAGTCTATGAAGAAAAATATTAAAGCTATCTATGTTCTTATAAATACTACGAATGTTTTGGGTCAGTATGGTTAGCGAATTTTGATAGTCGGAAAGATATTGTCTGCAGTCCTCAACGTCACATGTCTTTGAAATTGTTAAAAATGTGTTATCTATATCGGTAATTAAATTATCATCCATACTAAACTAAAATTACAACAATAAATTAAGTCTAAAATATAAACTAGTGTGTGGCGCTCTTAGGCGCCCTCATAGTCTATGGAGTTAATGTACCTGTATTCGGCAGCTTTTTTAGCAGGGCAATCTATGTCTCCCGTCTTATGGTTGGCTTGTTTTTTAAAGCGCGAACATGTAGCACATTTTGGCGGATTGGCTTTCTTTGTGCAGTCTTTGATGGTGTGCCCTTCTTCACTGCAATGGCCGCATGTAGGGACAGCAATTTTGCATGTTTTGGCTGCATGACCATACTGCTGGCACATATAACATCTAGTTACCAGTGTGAAGTCTCGCACCGGGCAGGACGTCCAATTTATAAATAATCTGTCCTGTGTGATGAGGGCCTTGCGAATGATGGCTGGAACTTCTATAATATAGTTGCAGTTCTCAGCATCCTTCCTGCCAGATTTGTGGCTCAGTTTTATGGAGGTCAAAAAACTTTGGAAGCCGCATAGCGAAAACTGCCCCTGAAAGCGGCCGTACCCTGAGACTGAGTCGAGAGTTGTTGTGAGCATAGCCTTCTTTCGCATTCCCGTCTACTCGTAATCCAACTTAGCTTGTTATAAAGGTAGTCCGGTTTTTGATATTTAACCACACCGAAGAGAAGGCAAGCCAAGTGAAGTTTGCGTCTGGACTTCATCTTCAGTGTAAAGTGCTTGTTTAGAAAAGGAGTTACATGGCTTCTGCGAGGAATATTGTAGCAAAACCGAGCACAAGCGTTTTGTACCCTTTGGATGAGGCGGTCTGTACGAGCTAATAGTCGCGGACCGTAGACCGTGTCAGCGTAGTTCAACCTGGACAGAACCAGGGTTTCCACCAGCTGTTCCCGTAGTTTTTCGGATAAATAAGGCCTCATATTGTATAAGACCTTTAGGCGATAAAAACAGTTTCTAACCGAGTCCGCTACATGTTTCTCGAAACGCAGGTCTTTATCCATAATGACACCTAGATTCCGCGCTTCATATACTCGCTCAATAGGTTCGCCCATAAGTTTTAAGTCAAAGGTCACAGGTAGTCGTGCCAACTGCTGTCTGGTGCCAAATACCATAAATTTTGTTTTTATTGGATTTAACGACAGGCAGTTCTCCTCTGACCAGGCGGCGATTCTTTGAAGATCATGGTTAAGATCTATAATGGCACTATTGTACTCATCTGGTCTAAAAGATATATAAAGTTGGACATCGTCGGCGTATATATGGTACTTGCATTTCTGGAGACACTTTATAATATCCGCACAGTACAAAATAAAGAGAATCGGGCCCAATATGGAACCCTGAGGGACTCCTCTCTGTACAGAGATACGTGACGATCTAAGGGTAGTACCATCAGCCATGCGCAAGTCGACAAGTTGCTCCCTATTAGTTAGATAGCTGCGGAACCATTGTACAGCGCTGGCGTCGAAACCATAATAATTTAACTTAGATAGTAATAGCGGAATATTTATTGCGTCAAATGCACGGGAAAAATCGAGTAAAAGCAATAATGAGCACATTCCCCTATCTTGGGCAGATAATATATTATCCGTAACATCCAGTAAAGCGGTAGATGTACTTCGTTGCTTTCTGAAACCAGATTGTAAATCAGGCAGGACGTTATTATGTTCCAAAAATTGTGTTAATTGGCGGCTAACGACTTTTTCTAATACTTTGGATAGACATGGTAATATACTTATAGGGCGTAGGTCTTTTAAAGTAGATGGATTAGAATTTTTTGGCAAGGGCCTAACGGAGGCAATTTTCCATAGGTCGGGGAACGTAGACGTCACTATGGAGCAGTTTATTATGTCCGTTACAACAGTTAACGTACGCGGCAGGGTCATGTTAATCATATCCAGGGTAATATTGTCATAACCTTCAGCGTTACTTTTAAGGTTAGAGACAACGCGGGAGATCTCGTTCTCTTCCACTGGATAGATTGCGAAAATTTCTTCACCATGTCTGTGATTTTCAAAGTAGTTTAAAAGTGATGTGCTTGCCACTGGGTTTCCGGGGACAATTAAAAAGTTGTTATTAATGAGGTCAGGATCTGTAAAGTGCGACGGTAGGTCTTGCGTGGGCTTATAGGGCGATAAGGTGGATTTCAAATTTTTCCATAATAATTTTGGGTTTTTTATTTTATCATTTATGTTGTGCTTAAAGTACGCAACTTTTTCATTGTACAACGAACTAATCACTAAGTGTTTTAGCTCTTTGTAATATTTTTTTTTAGAATCGGCTTTCGTTTTCCTATAGCTATTAAGTACATCGTCACGTAAACGCATCATCACTTTAATTATATCTGTAATCCACGGATACGACTTTTCCTTTACAGTACACGTCTTGATCGGTGCGTGAACATCAAACAGGGAAGTTATAAGGGTGCTAAAGACGTGGACCATATCGTTAACGTTATCAAGCGACGAAATAATTTCCAAGTTTAACGACGATAAGTCTAAATTAAAGCTTTCCGCGCACAAATTTTTAAGAGGCCGAAATTTTACTAAGTATGGTTTGATCTTGTCACGCTTAATGTGAAATTCGCCAGATACAATCGAATGGCCGTTGATTGAGCCGAAAGGTACCACTGTTGTATTTCTTGCTCTTAGGTCAGTACATAGGAGATCGATAAGGGTTTCACTGGATGATGTAAAGTGGGTAGGAGTTGTGACCAATTGTGAAAGACTGAGACAATTCAAAAACTCATTAATATTCTTAGTTTTTATCCCATTTGTGTCTAGCAAATTCACATTGAAGTCGCCTAGCAAAATGTAGTGGTCGCAATTTCCCAATGAAGTAATGGAATCCGTTATGGCATCTAGAAAAAGGACCAGGTCATGCCATGGTGGTCGGTAGGCTGTACCTATAGCAATTTTTTTCCTCCTGAGATAAGGGCATGGCGCGGCTCCTCCCAAGCGGCACACTCTGCCAGCGTATGCCGCGCCGTGTCCCCCCGGCAGTCGACGCAGTGGTGACACCGGGCGTCCGGCTCCCTGTTTATGCGACACAGGTACGTCCCGAAGAAACCATGCCCCGAAAGCACCTGCGTCACCCGAAACGACAATGAGCCGTGCCTCCTCCCGAGCCAGCGCTCAAGCACCGGCCGGACCGCCTCGATGATGTTGAGGCCGGCAGGGCGTAAAAGCCTGTTCCGCCATTCCGCCACCAGGACCTCGCGGAGCTGAGACCGACGCAGCTCCAAGTGTCGCTGCATCGGTCGCTCGCCCCGCGCCCTCGCTTCCTCGCGCCACCGATACAATGACGTGAGTACTTTCGCCTCTAGGTCCCAGGGCGGGGATATGGCCAGTGCACAAGCCGCCTCGTAGGAGATCGTGCGATACCCCCTAATGACTCTGATGGCCATCGCTCTTTGCGGCTTTCGCAAAACTGCGATGTTGCCGACCGTCAGGTCAGAAGCCAACACCGGGGCCCCGTACAGGGCCATGGATCGCACGATCCCCACGTAGAGCCGCCTACAGGCGGTGCTCGGGCCCCCCAGATTGGGAAGCAGCGTTGATAGCGCCCCAGCCGCGCCCATCAACTTGGGCGACAGCCGCTGGAAGTGGGGCTCGAAGTGCCACCGGCTGTCGAGCATCAATCCTGGGTACTTCATGGTAGACTCGACAGCGATCCAAGCCCCCCCGACCACAATATGTGAGCCAGGCGGCGGTGCCATCCGAGGGCCATGAAACACCATGGCCTCCGACTTGTTGAGGGCCAGCTCCAGGCCTAGGCGACGTATGCGACTCACCACCTGTGAGACCGCAGCCGTTGACAGCAACGCTGCCTCCCTGTGCGAGCTCCCCCGGGCAGTGACCAGCGTGTCATCGGCATAACACGTCAGGTCCACGCCCGGTTGGAGCTCGCCCCTCAGCACCCAGTCATACCCAATGTTCCACAGGAGCGGGCCCAGGACCGAGCCCTGTGGAACACCGCACAACATGCGGCGCTGGTTTCCGCTATCACGTCCCACGTAAGTAACACACCTCTCTAACAGATAAGCCACAACGACGCGGCGGAGGTAGGGAGGCACCCGATGATACCGCAGTGCCTCCCGAATACAACTCCAGGGCAGGGTGTTGAAAGCGTTGCAGATGTCCAAGGACACCGCCAACATCACCCCGCCCCGGGACACCACTTCCTCCGCCAGGACTCTCACCCGCAACACAGCGTGTATGGTGGAGCGCCCATACCGAAAACTGATACTGACTACTGAAACTGACTGAAAAATGAATGAAATAAATCAATAAATAAAAATAAATAGAAATCAATAAATAATTAATTAATAATCGGGTAGTACATCAGACCCTACTAATTATAGACCTATTTCCGTACTACCTCCCTTTAGTAAAATTTATGAAAAACTTGTTTTAAATCAATTGCAAAGATTTTTCAATAAAAATAAATTACTGAATAATAAACAGTTCGGTTTTACAAGGGGTCGTTCAACTACTGATAACGCATGGGAGGACAAATGCGATGCTTTGGGCATCTTTTGTGATTAGTCCAAGGCTTTCGATTGTGTTCTTCATGAAACTTTAATCAGGAAACTCCACCACTACGGAATCCGGAACGCCTCTCTGGATCTTCTCATTTCTTACTTAAGGATT
The DNA here is from genome assembly GCA_949629135.1 of Eremobia ochroleuca. Taxonomy (NCBI): domain Eukaryota; kingdom Metazoa; phylum Arthropoda; class Insecta; order Lepidoptera; family Noctuidae; genus Eremobia; species Eremobia ochroleuca. The sequence goes on along the minus strand of OX451402.1, from coordinate 368,321 downwards.
CAAAATATGATTCAGAGAGTTGATGTTAACGGGAAAAGGTCACCCGGATCTGCAGTAAAAATGGGGATCCCCCAGTTCTCAATACTTGGACCATTTTTATTTATTATTTATATCAATGACTTGCCTTACCTCATAAAGGATGAACATGATATAGTGTTGTTTGCAGATGACACTTCACTTTTATTTAAACTCAAACGTCAGCAATGACATGGATATTTCCTTCGTAAAGTATCTTATTTTTTATTATTATTACTGTGAGTGTGAAGACTATGTGGGTCATTTCTTTTTTTCTTTTGTCCTTCTTAGTTAGTTTTAATCATGATCTGGCAGTTTGAGTAATTTATGCGGCCTACCCAAATGTCCTTTCATTGGTATTGTTCGTCGAATCGTAAGGCTCCTCAAGTTCTGAGTTGAGCTGCACGATTTTTGACAAATGCGTGCACTGACTGGACAGGTCCGCTCAATCTGTGTGGTTATTTACTCAAAAGACCATTTCAGACACCAATCTACATGGTCTTCACATTATCTGACCAAGATTATGTCTGGACTTTAAAAGAGACTGTGACCTCTGAGTTTGTTTCGGCCTTTCTTCTCAGAGTAGTCAGATAGGAAACGCCGACCTCATCTAGTTTTAAAAAATATGATTGACATGTAAAAGTATTTTTACATGTCAATCATATTTATTGTACAAACCTACTTACAGAAAATAAATAATTTATCATTTATCACACTCATTGCATAGCAAATGTTTCACTTGACTACAGTTGCTGTGTCGTGATGAAGTTGTACGGAGCACGTTGTTTCTATTGGAAAACTAGTCGTTGCCACTCAAACAACGGTGTAGTACCGCCTTCAGAGCCCCAGTTACATTGTGTTATTTTATTAGGGTTCCGTACCCAAAGGGTAAAAAGGAACCCTATTACTCCCGCTCCGCTGTTCGTCCGTCCGTCCGTCTGTCACCAGGCTGTATCTCATGAACCGCGATAATTAGACACTTGAAATTTTCACAGATAATGTATTTCTGTTGCCGCTATAACAACAATTACTAAAAATCAGAATAAAATAAATATTTAAGGTGGCTTCCATACTACAGACATGATTCTTTTTGCATATAATGGTACGGAACCCTTCGTGCGCGAATCCGACTCGCGCTTGGCCGGTTTTTAATGCAATTTCTGTGACGATAAGTTAATAAGAGATTTCCTGGAAACAGTAGAGAAAAAAATCATTGTCACTTTAACGAGAAACAGTTCTGCAACAAAGAGAAAAATATTTCTTAAATGCACTTCCATTCTCCAGCGTACATCTATCAAACGTCATAAATACATAGTTTCTGGGAACACTGTGAATTAGTAAATGTTAATAACGACAGGTGAATTGGTTTATATATACTTTTCCTGTCCTATTTCAACTATATGTAGTTTTTCAAGCGTCCTAGCTAGTCGTTTAAAATTCAATTGCGTGCGTAAAGACCGAAACGATTAAAAAAAATCCATGTGTTTTGTCCGGCACCGCTCGGCATCGGTCGATGACGTGCGATCAGCGCCGACTACCGGTGGCCGAGTGTTTGCTAGCTACAGTGCGGAGTAGTGAACAGTGGAGTGCACGGACGATACATTATACAAAGGAAGTGGTTCTACAGTCTTCACACTAGACGGACTGCCGAAGCCGGAAAAAGATAAGCCTCGAGCTTTTAAGAAAACATTAGGTTGTTCACATCAAACGTGTAGTGACATGTAGCGCGGTATTTCGAGAACAGATGCATTGCACAACCTGTTGTAATACGAGAGTATAAATAGACGAAAGACGTGTTTATTACGACGTGTGTTACTGCATTTCAATTCTAAATTTACTTCAAAATGGACCAAGAGCAATTAAAAAATTCGATCAAACGACTATCAGCAGTGGATTTTTATTAAGTACTAGCTGTGAATACCCGCTTTGCTGGGTCATTTTCAATTGTATAGATATTTGTTAATGTTAATAATCTACTCGTATCACTACTTACTTCATAATCTTTTCATATATACTAAACATTTTTCTTAATGAAGAAGTGGTGGGAGCCGCCCGACGTGACGGCACAGTTGTGGCATGCGCGTGAGCTGCGCGTGGTACTGGACAGTACTAGGACATTGCAACAACACTTTATTTTTCTAAAATAAAATATTTTTTCTAAAATAAAAGTAACCTAAGTTACTCCTTATTACATCAGCTACCTGTCAATAACAGTCCTGTCAAAATCGGTCCAGCCATTTCAGAGATTATCCGGAACAAACAGACAGACAGACAAAAATTGTAAAAAATGTTATTTTGGTGTATGTACCGTATACAATATTATTCATATACATGTAGTAAAAACGGTTATTTTAATATAACAAACAGACACTCCAATTTTATTTATATGTATAGGTATAGATGGTGTGGATCTCGGCTGGACTGCGAAGCAAATTCACAAATAACTAGAGCAATTATTAGGTGGTCAAGCTTACATTCAACGTACAGAGGAATCGTGGGTGACTCGATTTAGGAAGAATGAATTTGACGTTGGAGAAAGAAGAGGAGGTGACCACAGAGAATCAACAGATTGGGAGCAGAGAAAGCATGATGTTGCGGAGCTGTTGAAGGAGCTTAAAGGTTATTCAGTGCGTCAGATTTCCCAGCGGTTAAACTTGCCAATCACTTCAGTTTGGATGATTTTGATAGAAATTCTTCAGTTGAAAAAGAAACTCGATAAGTGGGTACCAGTTTGACTGAAAATAAAAAATATAGTTTAAAAAAACACGCTTTAATAGAAAATCAAACTAAAAATCAGAATATAACTTTTAATTTAACATTCTAAAATACAAATAAAGTTTTGTGTGTGACTCACAGCTCACTCTAAGCTCACTTCACCTTAGTTACCACTGTAAGATTTTCAGAATCGACCGGCAGGTGAAACTAATAAAAGCGTGTTAAAAAGGTCATCGACTATTAGCTGTCATATGTAACTTATCTGAATATAACAAACACCCTGCTATGCTCAAGTGAACTCTGGCCAGCGATGAAACTTGGGTGTCCCTGTATACACCTCCGAACCAAAATCAGCGAAGGGTCTGGCTGAGGAAAAATGAAGAGGCTCCGCATGTTGTGGCATATAATGTTCACGAGAGGAAGAAGATGCTTTTGGTAGCATTAGATTATAACGGCAACGCATTTTCTGAATCGTTCGGAATTTCAGAATTCTGTTGGGGCGGCCCCGGTTTTGTAGCGTATCGGCAATGTTTGCTGATGCTTCTACCGATGACTACTACGGAATAATCCGGAAAAGGAGTGCATCGCTTCTGCGTCGCTGTAGGAGTAGCTCGAACGGGATCCTGAGCGTGTTGTCCGAGCGGTGGGATTCTCCTTTCTTGCGGAGATGGCTGCAGCTGCATGCCAGCGCCTGCGCATATATACATATATCTTTGACTTTGGTATTAATTTTATTTAAATTTCCTTGGACATATTGTGACATTTTGTTTTTGACATTATGTGACATTTTGTTTTCGATATTTTGTGTAATTTTTTTTATCTATTTTTTTGACATTTTTGAATATTTTATATTTGACCTATAATTCTAAATTCAGTTTCAATTATCTATATGTTTATTATTCTATAATGGTATGTAACATTTAAATAATAGTGCAAGCATGGCAAGTGTAAAATTCTTTTTTAATTTTTATGTTATGGGTTAAAGACCTGAAATAAATTAATTTAATTTAATTAATTTAATTTAATTTTACAGGCTTCTTGATGAAGGTCAAACAATTACTGCCTCATTGTAATGTTTCTATGCTAAATGAAGAAATCCCAGAATGGATGAACAAACAAAACTGTGCTTGTCCTGTATTCTTCCAAGATAATGCCCGCCCGCACAGAAGCGGGATGGGTACAGAATTTTTAAAAGAAAATGATATAAGGCTTTGGGCACATCCCCCTTACTCATCAGCTCCGACTCCTTTGGTGAATTGAAGAGGATGTTACGAGGGAACACGTATAAACAATTAATAAATTCACTAGAAAACATAATCTTACTTAGTGAGTAAAGAAAATCAAAAGTTCAAAGGTTCACAGAAACTTTCAGAGCGTTGAAAGGCAGTAATGGATAGCGAGGGAGATTATTTATAAATTATTACCATACTATTAAATAAAAGTCTCTTGTTTGTCAAATAAACCTAATGTTTTTAATTTTATTTTTAAATTTTAATTATACTTTAATACCATGTTGCTGTGCCCTAACAGGTTCCATATCTGTACTTTAGCTTGAAGCTTTATGTAACTTCTTTATACACATTATGAAATGCAAATAAATGAATTTGAATATGAATATGGGCTGAACACATTAAATGCACTTGCATGATAATTATTCCGGACTCCCATGCCAAATCTAAGATTTTTTGAAAAGTGCTTTTCGCTTGATTCATGTTGCAGGTATAGTGTGTTGGCTACACACGGGGCGAGATCGCGGCGAGTGCACGTTATTAATGAGCCGCAAGTCGCGCGTTTTTATTAGCAGTACATCTTAATGCCACCCCCTGCCTCCCACCGCCTGCGCCTCCGCGCCGCGCGCCTTACCGCGAGATTTATGGACCGCGAGTAGTGGCCGTGTTTGTTTGCTCGGCGGCGGTACAACGAGGGTTAAGTGATTCAGATACCGCACTTATTTGTGCTGCCCGAGGATTTCTCTGTCGACAGTTTTACAAGTTTTTTTTTTTTAAAGATATAACTTTCTCTGCATACAATGGGAGTAGGAACTCAATTTGTTTCTAGTTTAGTTTGTTTCTTTAGCTGATACAATTTATAAAAGATCGTGCACTCTATAAATAAGCCCACTACTACTAGTGTAAACTTTGACTGTGTCAACTTTGCATATATTATAAGCCACCACCGCTCCACCGCCATTGCCAACGGGACGTTAACGAGAACGAGATGACGGCACCTAAGTAGTGATACATACATTAACTATGGCCACGTGTCCACTGTACTTCCATGAACCGAGCGCTGGGATCCTGACTCCCAAATTTTCAAGTAGAATAGAATAGAATAGAATACTCTTTATTATGTACACTATATAAATTACAGACATAAATATAGAAATTTTACAAAGGGTGACACAATGGGCGATCTTATCGCTAAGAAGAAAGAAGATAAGATATCTAAGCTTTTAAAGACAACCTTTGGAGTTTGGAGCAACCGCTAGATCTTTGCCCGAGATTGTGACAGGCCAATGTGCCAGCAATACAAAACACATTTGATCTTGTCCACAAACTACCGTCGCACGTTCTAAATTGTACAGCCGTCAAAATCGGTCGCGATGGACAAACGATTGCCATCACTGGGACGTTTGGCTCGAATAATCTCGTTTCCCCTTGGCGGTGGCGGTGGATGAACAGCCTATGACTAACTACATGCTAAATTCAGTCGGCAGGTGTCAATAAACAGCACGTATTAAGTTACAACTGACCGAGGTCGCGAGGGGCCGGTCGGAGTAGTGGCTCCCGGTGCAGTGTTACAGCATCGCACGCACGACATTCGACACCTATCCGTCCACTGTATATCTTTATGGTTATTATCATTTATGGTCTGTTCCAAAAGTATTTGATGAAAATGTAGACAAATTGATCAGAAAACGTACAGTTTCATGCCAATCTGTAGTTTCACTTACAAATTGATTACTGAAATTATATCCGAATTTCTAATTTCAAATCACGTCAAAGGTGTGTTTCCTAATTACGATTGGATAAAGTTTTTCAAACAATAATGATTGTTTAAAGTGGTGACATATAAAGTTGATAACTTCTAGATACAGATTAATGTTACTAAAAACCTTTAACGAGTGATTGCGTAAGAACATAACAGGAATGGTTTACTATTAAACCACTATTTAAAAAGGAAAACAGAGAGCTGAGACTGGCCTATAACTTTCTACTAGAAAGTTATAGGCCAGTCTCATTGAATTCTATTATTTCAAAAATATTTGAAAAATATATTCACAAAGAGCTATATAAATATCTTGACAAATATAATATTATGTGTGAGCAACAAAAAGGATTTAGACCAAGAAAATCAATAAATATGGCGATTTATGATTTTATATACAACGTGTAACGTTAAATGCGCAAAACCTGAAAATAGTTTGATCAGAATAACGAGCACAATTAATTGAACCACTTTTTAATATAGGTCACATTTTTCAAAAAATCTTTGTTAAAAACGCTGCCGTGTCTATTTATTAATAGGTCAAGCAAGCCAATGTCAGCGAGGCGCAGTGGCCCGCTGACGACTCCTCTCACGGTAAAGCGTCGTCGCAGACGCAAGAAACGATCAGAATGGCCAATAAAACTAAAACAGCACATAAAACCTTTCCATTTTTTTTAATGACTTATTTTCCCTCTGAAATAGGTCACTTGAATTAAAAATCAGTTGGGGTGTCCGAGGTTTTGCGCATTTAACGTTACACGTTGTATAATGTCATAAATAATGTGGATAAGCGAAACCCAGTCTCCGCCATTTTTTGCCTCATCGGCTATTGTAAATCTGGATGCATGCCTTACTGCGTAGGTACTATGGTATAGTTGAATGCGATCTGCGATACGGAGTAATCTTTTGGGGCAACTCAACTAAAAGAAACAGCATTTAAGACACAAAAAAGATGCATACGGTCTATTTTTAAATTGAAAAGTGCGGATAGCTGCGTGCTATATTTTAAACAATATAAATTATTAACCCTACCATGTTTGTACATTTTAGAAATGGCAGTGTTCGTAAAATTAAACCCGGGTCGTTTCGCACGAATGACTGACGTATTTCCACGGAATAGGCGTGACAATAGTAGTCTATGTATCCCTAGTGCTAGAACAACTCTGGTGCGCAAGGGTGTCTGCTGGATGGCACCGGTGATATATAACAAAATACCGAGTTGTTGGAAGGACTATAATTTGACATTATTAAAAAAAAACTTATGATCTTTTTAGTAGACAAAGTTTATTATGGGCTTGAAGATTTTTTATTGGAGAAAGAAATGATTTGACTATTTTATATATTGTATTTAAATAACTATTAGAAATTGTGACATTAATTATATTATTGACTGATGAATCTGAATTATTTTATGTATTGAATAGTTGAACATTGATAATTATTATTAGTGAATAATGAACTAGAATTTTATGTAATGGAATAGTAAATATGTATTTTAATTGTAAACTCGATACTATTGCATGCCTTGCAATTGGCAAAATATGGCTGATTCTGTATTTATGACTTATACCCGTATTTGCAAAATAAAAAACATTTATCTTTATCTAACGGGGTTTCTTAACACTTTAATCAGACACTGTTGGAACAGACAATACAAATCTTCGTGACGTAGTAACCATGCGTTTGAGGTGATTTTTTGGTTGCTTTTACTATTTGCACTGGACATCCATTCTTTCTTGAAAATAGGAAATTAATATTCAATTTTTCTCCATGACGAGCGGCAACAGTTAAAACCTATCACCTATAACTTCCCTCATCTAAAACGCGACATGGTAAATTATCCAATATGCGCCATAATATTTTCCTCCACGCTGATCGGAAAATGGAAAGAAAATGTTTAGCTCGTTCCATCCCGCGCTGAGATTCAATTAAAGGGATCGGGTTAACTTCTCGGTTTATGTGTTAACTTGGCGCAATGAGGTCGTGCTTTGTCACGCAAAAGTTGGACACCAAGTCGTTTTGGCCGCTTAATTTTTAACATCTCTGCTAGTTTGCGAAGCTGCTGCGTATACAGATTGACGTTAATAGTCTGATGAGATTCGAGGAGTTCCCAAAAAATTATTCCTTGCCAATCCCAGAAAACAGACAACATAATCTTACGACCGTGTTCATTAAGTTTAGGCTGGGCTGGTGGGTTTTCCCCGCGAGGAATCCAATAGGCATGACGCGTGTTAGTTTCACAATGTATCCAGCTCTCGTCACATGTAATATTATTACATGTGACGAGAGAAAGTCTCGTCTGTGCGGACGAAGTAACAAACTTTGACAAATGGCCACACGAACGGCCCGGTCATGGTCCGTTAACGCATGAGGTGTCCAACGTGACATCACTTTGCGATATCCCATCGATTTGAGATAACGATCTATAGTCGTATGGGATTGTCCAAGCGCCTTCTCTAAATCGCGCGTACTATAGTCTGGATGTAGCTCAAGTTCGTGACGCAAAGCATATTCATCGAAGCTGGTGGGTCGGCCTGGGCGAGGTTGATCTTCGCAGCTTATATCACCGCTGTCAAAACGCTTGTACCAGAAACGAACAGTCCGATCGCTAGTAGTACCCGGTCCAAATGCAGTGTTAATCTTTTTAGCCGTTTCTGTTGAAGAGACTTTAAGTCGATGCTCATATAGCATAATAGCTCGCAGTTGACGCTGATCCATTTTCACTAAAGACTAATTATTGCGTTGCGTCCGCGCCTATTTATACGCTCACCACAAAAGATACACATACTTACTAGAAAGATCTAGAACTTTCTTGAATTCGCTTTAGTTTAAATACTATTTCTCGAATTTTCTTAAAATTCGAGAAAAATAAAATATGGCAAGAACTTATGAGACAACCTAATAATAATAACGCAAAATGAAAAAACCTTTTTTTATAAAAAAAACAAACAACCGACTTCCAAAAAAACCACTACAAAGTGAAAAATAACTTTAATTTTGGAAGTCAGTGTCGTTGGTTCCGCATTTTCGTTTGTTGACACCGACTTCTGAAATTAAAGTTCTTTTTTTTTTAATCTAATTTTGTTTAGAGGCTTTAATCAAAGGTATCAAATCAAAATCAAAAGTCATTTATTCAAACTAGGCTGAGAATCAGCACTTTTCGAACGTCAAAATTACAAAAGACAGTCCCCCAAAACGCCCGCCCTTCACCACTTCCTAGTGCTTTCGCTGGGAAGAAGAAGTGGCGCAACAAACTCCCCAGCAGCACAGCTGTCTGTTCGGTTAGAAAATACTTGACTGAATACAATACAAGGTATGCAAAGCAATTAACATTACAAGACACAGAACGCTAAATTAAATTATTTGCCATATGTGAGCTAGCAACGCCAATATACCAAGAAATACAATAAAAAACTATACGTACTCAAGAAAAAATTAATAAATGGAAATTAAATAAAAGCCTCCAGGTATAAAGGGCGTGACCGCTAACATATTTATGCAATGCTGGGTTCTGTTTACATAGCTGTCGCTTGAAGTCACAAATGATAAACTAGGACCATCGAAGGAAACTAAATAAACAAGTTAATAATAATGATAACAATAATAAAACCATGGTCAGCAAGACGACCAGTCACCACAAGCAGCACCCGTTCACGAGCATAACGCAAAGATCAGCCATTACCCCCCTCGCCATATTTGAGGGAAGGAGACCACCCGACCCCCGACGCTACCGCAAGCAGTGACATCTAAGGGAGCATGCCGAACTTGCTGCCGGTTGCTCAGGTAAGAATAATATGATCAATCGTCGAGGTCACTAGCTAACCACATATTGCAATCAACTCAATATCAATAATAAAATAAAAATAAAATTAAACTGATTTGACTTATACAGCCCAATAAAGACAATTGTATAATAAGCTCATATAACCTATCAGTAATCTAATTCTGGAGAAAGAACATAAATATTGTCTTGAGTTAATCAGGGCGACCAACTATTCTTATCGTTTAAGTAGTCGTTGATGGAATAGTATGCCTTTGAACAAAGGTTGGATTTTACTTGAGCTTTAAATGCATTAAAAGGCAAATCTAGCAGAGGGTAGCTTGTTATAAAAGGCTATACCAAGCCCAACAAATGAGTTATGAACCTTATGAAGCCGGTGAAAGGGAGCACGTAGTTTGTCCTTATTTCTGGTGTGATTAACATTGTGAATATCACTGTTTTTAGTATACAAGTGTATATTTTGCCTAATATATAAGATGTTGGTAAAAATGAATTGTGATGGTATGTCAGCCCCATCGTAAAATTAAAGTTATTTTTCACTTTGTAGCGCTTTTTTGGAAGTCGGTTGTTTTTTTTTTATAAATAAGTTTTTATTTTTCACTTTTTAGTTATACTTACCCCACACAAATTTATATAACACTACTGGCTATGTGGTAGGGTGTGCGGTGGTATACTGAACACATCTACGTACTGCATCTGCGTTTATAGGGTACAGCCGTGATGTTATGTTGTGCGATTGTGTAAACATAGCATACATATGTGATAGCAGCAATCGCGGTTGTTTTACTCGTATTTATTGAAGAGTTCCGTTATCTGTCTCCGAAACTCATCAACAGATCTTTACAAAATTTAAATGGAACCATTTCGGAATTAACCTCTATCGGACAAAATAAAAATTTTGCAAATCCGGCCACTATGACGGAGTTATGCCCGAAAATACATAAAAAAAAAAATTATAACCTCCTCCTTTTTGAAGTCGGTTAAAACAGTATAGTCTACCATTTACTGTTATAATGAGTGTAGCCGACGTTTTGTTGACTACTGTTGAAGTTGTGGTCGCAAGCAGGACGGAAAACCGTCGGCTCCTGGGTGTGATCACTAGGCAAAGTCATATCGAAGAAAAAAAATTTGGATTTTCATTTGTGCATTGCCAAGCCAAGACCAAGCCAAGCCAGACCATAGACTTCAATATATTATCATAAGTTATAACTATAAGAAGAAATTATATTTAAAATTGTTATAAAATATGTTATGTTGTTATAAATCAATTTCAGGACTGACCATTGAACTTGGGACCCATTTATATCCCACTTCTTTTCTCGTTGAAGTCAACAGCCAAGGCATATTGTCGACCGTAGGTTCAATTGAGGTAAGGGACAAAATACCCAAAATGAGTTGAGTATACAGTTTTGTTCAGAATTTTTCGCTCTATCGAATGGTGAATATGAAAAAATTCTAGCTTAAGAAAAATATCCCTTACTCTAATGATTTTTGGATCTAAATTTCGAATCAGCCCCATTATAACAATGTATCTGAAAAACTATGCAATATAGGAACTTGAAATGGTGTAATCATCGCCGCCAATCCACTTCAAATAAGGTAAGGGTCTTCCCAATCAACGAATTACCATTACGTACGTGAACAGTATATACTTCATTTTCTGTCAAAAATCTCTTTACACTGTATTTTTTTCATAAATTTTTTCAACAAGTCCTTGACACTATTTTTTCATTTAATAGATTGGATCCAACGTAGAGGTCAGTTTAATGTAAGGGACGGGACTACAAGATACTTGGGCAGTAAGGGACATTACTAACAAAATACGGTGTAGTAAGGGACATCTATTTTCTTAAATAGCTAACTCATTTGAATAAATGTTACACATGGAGATAGAGCACTAAAATACAAGTTTATGTGTGAAATCAGACCCGAAAAAGGTTAAAAACAAAAGAAGTTATGGGCGATTTAGTCCGAAAAAAAAACTTTGTCGGCTTCTCCTGAAAAATCGTATTTTGTCCCTTCCCTTACCTCAATTGAACCTACGGTCGACGATATATCGTCGACCGTAGGTTCAATTGAGGAAAGGGACAAAATACCCAAAATGAGTTGAGTACACAGTTTTGTTCAGAATTTTTCGCTCTATCGAATGGTGAATATGAAAAAATTCTAGCTTAAGAAAAATGTCCCTTACTCTAATGATTTTTGGATCCAAATTTCGAATCAGCCCCATAATAACAATGTATCTGAAAAACTATGCAATATAGGAACTTGAAATGGTGTAATTATCGCCGCCAATCCACTTCAAATAAGGTAAGGGTCTTCCCAATCAACGAATTACCATTACATGGTTTATTTTTTAAGAAACAATAATAAAACTGGCCTTACACTAATGTCTTTGTTATCTCAAAAAATAAATATCATCCATACTATTAGGTCATCCCACTTCCAGTGTCATATTTTTTATTTCCAATATTTATGTATTGCGCAATGGTATATACATGGTATATAGTTAATACATGTGTTGTCTTGTACAATCATGTTAGTTTAATTTGGTGTGTTGTATTTAATTGTCAAGACGTGCATTGATTTAAAATGGAAGATTTAAAAAAATCTATTAATGTAGTGGAGCAACGTATATTTCTAAAGTTTTGTGCTTTACTCAACTACTCTGGAGGAGTTGCGCACGACTTACTGGTAAAGTGTGTTGGTCGTAACGCCTTAAATAAAAGAACCGTACAGCGATGGCTTGAAATGTACAAACAAGGAAGAACCACAGCTGAAGATGAGCCGCGAGCACCTCGATCATTATCATCGACTAGATTAGAAGAAAGGGACAAAATCAAGGAAGCACTTCGTCAGTCACGTAGGGTCAGTGTCAGTGATCTCTCCACTCAACTTAACATTCCTCATTCCACTATACATAGAGTACTCACGGAGGATTTATGTCTGGTCAATAAAAGTGCAGTGTGGGTGCCCCACACTCTGAACACGGATCAGAAGGAGTTTCGTTATGAAACTGCGCGTAGCCATTTATCGTGGTATCGCCGTAAGAAAAATATACTTAATAGATTCATATGCCTTCATGAAACTTGGGTCGAATTTTATACTCCTCGTCAAAGACATCAGTCACGATGTTGTGTGGAACCGGGCACTTCAGCTGAAAATTTACCACGTTTAGAGCTACATGAACGAAAAATACTACTAATAGTAGCTATGGATGTCAGAGGCCATTGCTTTTTGGAGAACTTATGATGAAAATACAACTATGACTGGAGAGCGATATAAGTCATTTTTAGAAGAAAATATTCCTATTTGGGCAGACGAACATCATATAACGAGTCCTATAATTTTACATGATAACGCCAGACCGCACAAATCAAAAATAGTTCAGAATTTAATTGAAGATAAAGGATGGATTGAAATTATTCAGCCGCCATTTTCCCCGGATATGAATCCTTGTGATTTCAATTGTTTTGGCCATGTGAAGAGGAAATTGTCGGGTACTCGATACAATAGCAAAAAGGAGTTAGATATTAAACTAAAGAGCATTATTGATGAATTAAATGAAAGTGGTACTTTAAATGGTGTTCAAGATTTGCCAGCAGTCTGGGAGCGAGTGATTAATAGTGGTGGAGATTATTGATTAGTGTCACAAGGTTATATAGTACTAGCTTTTGCCCGCGACTTCGTTCGCGTGGAATAGTGACTTCCGGCAGATTTTTGGTTTTACCCACATAGTTAAAGAATGAATTAAAAATGGAAATGAATTAAAATGAATGAATAAATTAAAAATTTTAAAAATAATAATTCCCACATGAATTAAAACAATAACATGAACCGAACTCGTGTAACGATCGACACCATTGCGCGATCACCAACTCGACATATAGTACTAATAGAATTATCTATACTCCGTTAGAGCATTTTCTATGTACTAAAAGTTGTATTATATTATATTTTTCATACCTTTTTACTATTTATTTACATTTTTCCGATGAATTTTCAGTACTGAATTGGTGCCGACTCTTGACCAATAGATGGCGCTGTATGTTCGGAATAAATTTTATTTTTTATTTTATTTTTTGTAATAAAAACTATCCTATGTCCTTTCTCAAGTTCCAAACTATGTCTGTACCAAATTTCACACAAATCGGTTCAGTAGTTTAGGCGTGAAGCAAAGACAGACAGACAGACAGACAGAGTTACTTTCGCATTTATAATATTAGTTTGGATAGTAGTCAGTTTTTGTAAAATAATAATAATAAAAAATATGACACTGGAAGTGGGATGACCTAATATAAATGGATTGCACGAGTTTTGACATGACTAGTTGTCCATTACCCCAATTTGCATTGTCATACTTTAAGCAGTGTCAACGTTACACCTATTTGAATCGAATTATAAATATTTAGGTTCGGTGTCCGTTACACCAATTTGCTCGTGAGAAGTAATGAATATTTATCCCTGTTATCTTTATTTACACACACTTCTAACTTCATAACACAAAATAGCACGTACTTGCACTATTACCATCCTTTTCTATCTCACAACGTCTTTCTGTGTGCGAAAGAGAGGAGGATACCAATCCGAAAGCAGCGCGCGGGCATAAAAAAGTCGCTATCAGTGCGAGTTCATCTGTCGTTAAAAAACAACAAAAATAATGGCTTTTTGGCAAAACGAAGTGCTCTGGCCCCTTGAAACTTTGTAGTAGGGTAGTAGGTTTCAAGGAGCCAGTGCACTTAATCAAATCAAATCAAATCAAATCAAATCAATCTTTATTTGTGAACATAAGTACAAAAAGGTGTTATTTATACATTTTAGCTGATCTGTATGTTCGGCCAATAATCGGCATACAAATATAATATTAGTAATCAGGTTATTTTGACTATCATAATTAATAAAGTCTAGGATAAAAGAAATGAAGCAATTGAAAAATGTCATGAGCCGCATAAAATAAAGTAATTGAATCATATTATTAATTATTAAGAATGTCAAAGAAAATTTAATTTAGTCATAATTTGTCATTTAAAAAGTCTTCAATCGAGTAATACGTCTTTTCAACTAGAAACAGGAACAACTTTTTTTTAAATGGCTGACATTTTCCTCACTTCTGATACCCTTTGGCAATTTATTGTATAATTTTGGAGCCATTACGAAAATACTGTTCTTGTATAAAGCAGTTTTAGATCCAACAGTTTGTAGTCGGTCAGCTCGACGCTGACTACCTACTCGGTCAAATTTATACATATTATTTTTGATGAACATAGATGTCTGGTATATGTACAATGAGGGCACTGTTAAAATTTTCATACTTTTAAAATATTGTTTACAGCTGTCAGTGGTTTGCAGGTTACAGATCGCTCTAATACACCTTTTCTGACACTTAAACACCATATCTTTACCCGAGGCGTTTCCCCAAAAACATAATGCCATATCTTAATGTTACGGTGTTTCGATTGGCCGTTTTACTTACCATACGCAGTGCATGAAAAAATTGGTTTACTTTACTACATACTTTGTCAATCTGGGTATTCCATTTTAATGTGCTTTCAATATTTAATCCCAGAAATTTTGTCACATTCGTCTCATCAATCCTTTTAACATTATATCTTATATCTAAATTTAAATTCTGGTTTACTGTTTGTTGAAATTTCATTATTACTGTCTTGTCTAAGTTTATTACCAAATTATTATTCTCTAGCCAATTTATAACTGATTTTATGTTAGAGTTAATGTCTGATTCTAATGTATCTAATTGATCACTGTTGAAAAGTAGAGTGCTGTCATCTGCAAACATGGTCATGGGATAGGTCGATGCTTTTGGGAAGTCATTTATATATATAATAAATAGGAGAGGTCCAAGTATGCTACCTTGTGGAACTCCATACATCACTGTTCTCGGGCTAGATTTAAATGTTGTTTCATGTTTTTTACATATTCTATTAATAACTGTTATTTGCTGTCTATCTTGTAGGTATGATTTAATTAAATTTGATATGTTACCTCTAATCCCATATGCGTCAAGTTTATTAATTAATATTCTATGGTCTACGCGGTCAAAAGCTTTCGACATGTCCATATATAGAGCCAGAGCCGGTTTTCTTTTATCTACTCTGTTGCTAAAGAGTTTTAAAAAATCATAGATTGCCATGTCAATGGACTTATTTTTCCGGAAGCCTTTTTGGCTGTCGACAAATAATTTATTTTTCTCGAAATATGAATTGATTTGATTGTATAATTATTACCCTTTCAAATATTTTTGACAAAATAGGTATCAGTGCTATAGGTCTATAGGAAGATATGTTGTCTTTATTATCTTGTTTGAAAAGCGGTTTTATGATAGTAATTTTTAATTCCTTTGGAAAAAAACCATGCAAGATGCACATATTGATCAGGTGACTAAGGACGGGTGCAATTATTGTAGATACTGTTTTAATAATTTTTGTGCTAATACCATCATATCCAGTGCTGGGAGTATTCTTTAAAGAGATAATAATTTTATGAATATCTTGTGGTATTGTAGGTTTCATAAACATGGACGAATTTGGAGTATTTATTGATAATTTATTATTATTATTTGAACTATTAATTGATTTGACTTGATCCGTAAAATAATTGTTAACTGCCTCTGCTATATCAAGAGGGTTGGTAAGTATTTTATCATTTGATTTAATTCTCATTGTGGATTGGTTTTGTAAATTATGTTTGTTTTTATTTATGACTTTCCACGTTGCCTTACATCGATTCTTAGCCAGTGCTGGGAGTATTCTTTAAAGAGATAATAATTTTATGAATATCTTGTGGTATTGTAGGTTTCATAAACATGGACGAATTTGGAGTATTTATTGGTAGTTTATTATTATTATTTGAACTATTAATTGATTTGACTTGATCCGTAGAATAATTGTTAAATGCCTCTGCTATATCAAGAGGGTTGGTAAGTATTTTATCATTTGATTTAATTCTCATTGTGGATTGATTTGGTAAATTATGTTTGTTTTTATTTATGACTTTCCACGTTGCCTTACATCGATTCTTAGCCGAGTGAATGTTAAGGTTATTGTGGGCTCTCTGCGTGAGATTGACAATTCTTTTAAGCCAGTTAGACAACGTTTTGAAGTTTGTTTTATTATGTTCAGTCGGTGATAACCTGTTTTTCCATAACAAATCTCTTTTTTTCTTGCTACATAATCTAATACCGCGACTAATCCAGTTTGGTTTTACTTTCGTCGATATTTTTATTTTAATGTTAGGAAAACATAAGTCTTATAGCAATTTAAACCAGTCATAGAACAATTTGAATGCTTTTTCAGGGTCTGTTTCCTCATAAACATCAGAAAATGACAATTGTTTTAAATAGCTTGCGAATTTTTCTATATTTTCTTTTGAGTAGTCCCGTTTTGTACAGGGCCAGTGGTCTAAAAGGCACATTTGTTTAACTGGACATCGTAAAAATTGTGCTGTGTGATCGGATACTGCTAGTTCCAAAACTTCTCCTTTAGCTCCTCGCAAATTGTGGATTATATTATCAATGCAGATCCCACTGCTTAATCTAGTTGGAACGTTTACGGCAAATTTAAGATTATAACCCATTATTAAGTGCTTGAATTGCTGCGAATTTGTGGTATCTTTTAGCAAATCAATATTGAAGTCACCGCACAGAAGCACTTTTTTATTTGAGTGAATGGATAAAGAATTTAACAGACTGTCTAATTTATTAAAAAATATTTCATGTTTGCTTTTTACTTCGGTACTATGTGGACTCCTATATAAACATATTATAATAATATTGTGGTTGGTGAGTTCCACTGCACAGCATTCAAAAATATTGGATACACCATATTTCGCAACAGACTCCAAAGCTATATTTAATACCGTTTCTTATCATTATACATGTGCCTCCATGTCTGGATTCTCTAGTGAAATGTGTGGCTAAAGTAAAATTAGGTATATGTAATAGTTTTACATCCTACAATATCATATTGTGCTCAGAAAAGCATAATACATCCACTATTTTCCCTGAATTATGTAGTTCCTCTAGCAGTACAGTAAATACATTGGATTTATTTAAGAGGCCATTTATATTTTGATGCATAATATTGAGATTTTTATACACGAAAAAAACTATCCTCATCACAGTGCTTTGTGTCATTTATAACAGAAATATCATTTTGAATTATGATTTTACCCGTGCTAAGATTTGGTATACAATCAATATCTTGGTAGATAGTATTCAGTGCGTTTAGGTTTAAAATAAAGCTCTCTAGGTCTGTTACAATAATATTTAGAGCTTTGTTATTTATACTGCCGGACCGTTGGTTATATGAGTCGTATGAATACGGCAGATTGAGGTTTGAGTCTAGAATATAGGCATATTTATGAGTCTCGGCGTCCATGTAAATCAAATTATTAAAAACATCTATTCTACTATTAAACATTAAATTAGCATTGTTTTCCATGTATTTAAATGTTGGAAGACTTATAATAAAATTAGTGTGGTTTAGTGGGAGTAGTGTTACCCGGATATATGAAACAAGTTCCATATAGTTATTAGTCATATCATTCACGGAAATGATTGGGCTGATGCATTTAATAAAGCTGAGACTGTTCTGAGCGTGGTCATGAATTGGTTAAACACCAATCTCCTCACTCTTAACATCAACAAGACAAAGTGTATAGCCTTCACACCAGGAATTCAAAGTCAGCCCCCAGATTCGTTTACAATCAAAGCTCACATCTGCAACCCGTCCATGTCCTACAACTGCAACTGCTTACCCATAGATCGTACAGACCACATTAAATACCTCGGAGTCATTATTGATAATCACCTAAAATGGAAAATGCAGATCAACTCCCTAGTGACGCGTATTCGTAGATTAATCTACGTCTTTAAGAAACTTAGGGCGTCCGCTGACTTCAACTGCCTCATGACAGTTTATCTTGCGCTCGCCCAGTCAGTTCTGGGGTATTGCGTGACCTCGTGGGGTGGAGCCCACAAAACCTCTATGCTCCGACTAGAAAGAGCACAGAGGGCAGTACTAAAGGTTTTATCTAGGAAACCAATCCGCTACCCAACCTCTGTTTTATACACAGATTGTAACGTGCTTACGGTTAGACAAATTTTCATATTGCAAACTGTCCTAAAAAAACACAATCTTGTACCCTACGAGCCGAATTTTAGTAGTTCCAGGCGTCTCTCAGACAGAGTCTGCAAAATCGCAGCCTGTAGAGCAAAAATATCAAAAAGGCAATTCACATTTATCAGCTCCAAAATGTACAACAAAATAAATAAATTAGTTAATATTTACTACCTAAATCGAAATGACTTAAGAAATAAGTTGACTGCATGGTTAAAAACACTCTCGTACAATGATACTGAGAAAATTGTGGATACTTAAGTAGTACTTACACACTCACCACACACACTCGCACACACACACACACACACACACACACACACACACACACACACACACATACAAACACACACACACACACACACACAAACACACACACACACACACATACACACACACACATCTCACTCACACATACTACAACACCCATAATATGTGTAGTAATATGTGTAGAGTTAGTGTAATATGTGTAGAGTAATAACTTTTGCAGCTATCATCGTTTTCATTTGTTGCAACTACCAACTGTATCTATGTTCCGAAATAAAGCTTATTATTATTATTATTATTATTAGTTTGTCTGAAATCTTCTTCGCCAATAACTATAATACAGTAGTCAAAGAAAGTGAAATTACGAACTTTTTCATGAATATTACATAAGACATGTTTTAAACCACATTGTGGAGTGCGATAATGACACCTACTATAGTTAGCGAGCTGAGTTCTTTCACTCATTTTATAAATCCTGTCAGATGTTTCACTGCTCACAATGCAGATTTTATGTTTCATAGGAAGTAGTTGGATATTCGGCTGGTTGATATCTTGAGGAGTGGTTTTTGTCTTGTCTTCTTGTGTACATAGTTTAGATGTAGGGTATTCTGTAGTTTGTGTTTGTTTTGTTTTCATGCTGCTGTTAATAGTGTTCTTCAACGGTGTTTTTACTTTTTTATTGATTGGGCTACTTGCAATGTTCTTGAATATATCATTTTTCTTCATTAATTCATTGTTTATTTGTTTTAGGTCGCTGTTTTGCAGCGATAGCAACTCAATTTCGTTATGTGCACTTTGTAATTGGTATTGAAGTTTTTTGATTTCATCTTTATCGGCGATTATTTGAATGTCCTCTTCGTCCTCAGATAACCCAGGCATGCTATTTGTTGTACTGTCCAAATTTTTTGATTTGTTTCCATTGTCATCACTTGGTTCCGAGCGTGTACGGGTGCGTTGGAATGTAACATGTTCCAAGAATGAATTCATAGTTTAAATTCGATTGATAATATATATAATTGATAATATATCCAAAAAAGTTATAGCAATCCTTTGTAGCTTCGATTACTTTTTACGCCTGACTATATATTAATAGCAAGATATATTGAAATATATTGCGACAGATCGCTGATATGCGAACTATGATATGCGAACTATGCGTGTAGCGGAGCGCAGTCCCAAAGTGCTGGTGTTTAAACTTCAAAGATTCAATTTCCGAACGACAGATTTTGTGTCATCGATTTCGTGGTGCGCTTGGATTGGTCAGATGTTTGTTTTTGTATGTACAATATCGATGAGTCAGCTGTGATCTGTTTACATTCTTGAAAAGCAACCGCTTTTCAATGATATGGTTATTCTTTAACACTTCTATCACTATTATATGAACAAATTTACACTCACATTTGTATTTCCTGAGTGAATTAATCCTTTTCCATGCACAGTTCAGAAATTTCGCCCTGTTTACAGACCAAATTCACCAACAGTCACCAGTATCGAAATTCACCGGTTCGTTCACTCAGACGAGATAACCCGCTGCTGCAAATATTCACTTGCAATTTTTGCTCGTTAACAGGTTGGACCAGCACAGTTTTGTAGATTTTAAAGCAGAATTACTATTTTTAAGTTACTTTTATTACAGAGCCAATTGCTAACCGTGACATTGACACATGTCATGACTTAATTTAGCTAAAAAACCATTATTTTTATAAATAAATGATAGAAGGGGTAATTTCCGGATGATAAATATTTTCGAAATTCATTCGGCACTTTTTAGTTGATTTATCAGAAATTTTTTACAAAGTTTCAAGGGGCCAGAGCACCATAAAGCCATTATTTTTGTTATATTTTATAAATAAACAATAGAAGGGGTAGTTTCCGGATGATAAATATTTTCGAAAATTATTTGGCACTCTGTAGTTGATTTTCCAGAAAATGTTTACAAAGTTTCAAGGGGCCAGAGCACTTAGTTTTGCCAAAAAGCCATTATTTTTGTTATTTTTTATAAATAAACAATAGAAGGGGTAGTTTCAGGATGAATTTTTTTTGAAAATTGTTCGGCTTTCTGTAGTTGATTTTGCAGATTTTTTTCACATAGTCTCAAGGGGCCAGAGCACTTAATTTTGCTAAACAACCATTATTTTTGTTGTTTTTTTTTATAAATAAGCTATAGAAGGGGTAGTTTACAGATGATAAATGTTTTCAAAAATCATTCGGCACTCTTTAGTTGATTTATCAGAATTTTTTTACAAAGTTTCAAGGGGCCAGAGCACTTAGTTTTGCCAAAAAGCCGTTATTTTTTATAAATAAACAATAGAAGGGGTGGTTTCCGCATGAAATTTTTTTTCGAAAATTGTTCGGCTCTATGTAATTGATTTTCCAGAATTTTTTCACATGGTTTCAAGGGGCCAGAGCACTTAATTTTGTTAAAAAACCATTATTTTTGTTGTTTTTTATAAATAAGCAATAGAAGGGGTAGTTTCCGGATGATAAATGTTTTCGAAAATCATTTGGCACTCTTAAGTTGATTTATCAGAATTTTTTTACAAAGTTTCGGGGGGCCAGAGCACCATAAAGCCACTATTTTTGTTATATTTTATAAATAAACAATAGAAGGGGTAGTTTCCGGATGATAAATATTTTCGAAAATTATTTGGTACTCTGTAGTTGATTTTCCAAAAAATGTTTACAAAGTTTCAAGGGGCCAGAGAACTTAATTTTTCCAAAAAGCCATTATTTTTGTTGTTTTTTTTTATAAATAAACAATAGAAGGTGTAGTTTCCGGAAGATAAATGTTTTCGAAAATCATTCGGCACGCTTTAGTTGATTTATCAGAAATTTTTTACAAAGTTTCAAGGGGCCAGAGCACTTAGTTTTGCTAAAAAGCCATTATTTTGTTATTTTTTATAAATAAACAATAGAAGGGTCAGTTTCAGGATGAAATGTTTTTGAAAATTGTTCGGCTCTCTGTAGTTGATTTTGCAGAAGTTTTTCACATAGTCTCAAGGGGCCAGAGCACTTAATTTTGCTAAAAAACCATTATTTTTGTTGTTTTTTTTTTATAAATAAGCAATAGAAGGGGTAGTTTACAGATGATAAATGTTTTCGAAAATCATTCGGCACTCTTTAGTTGATTTATCAGAAATTTTTTACAATGTTTCAATGAGCCAGAGAACTTAATTTTGCTAAAAAAGCATTATTTTTGTTGTTTATTTATAAATAAGCAATAGAAGAGGTAGTTTCCGGATGATAAATGTTTTCGAAAATCATTCGGCACTCTTTAGTTGATTTTCCAGATTTTTTTTTACAAAGTTTCAAGGGGCCAGAGCACTTAATTTTGCCAAAAAGCCGTTATTTTTTTCTTTGCTAGATTTGCCTTTTAATGCTTTTAAAGCTCAAGTAAAATCCAACCTTTGTTCAAAGGCATACTCTTCTATCAACGACTACTTAAACGATAAGAATGGTTGGTTGCCCTGATTAACTCAAGATAATGTTTATGTTCTTTCTCCAGAATTAGATTACTGATAGTTTATATGAGCTCATTAAACAATTGTTTTTTATTCGGCTGTATATGTCAAATCAGTTTAATTTTATTTTTATTTTATTATTGACATAATCAACCCATTTCAATGTTTTCTAATGAGTTGATTGCAATATGTGGTTAGCTAGTGACCTCGACGATTGATCATATTATTCTTACCTGAGCACCCGGCAGCAAGTTCGTTATGCTCCCTTAGATGTCACTGCTTGCGGTAGCGTCGGGGGTCGGGTTGCCTCCTTCCCTCAAATATGGCGAGGGGGGTAATGGCTGATTTTTGCGTTATGCTCGTGAACGGGTGCTGCTTGTGGTGACTGGTCGTCTTGCTTACTATGGTTTTATTATTGTCGTCATTGGTAATTACTTGTTTATTTAGTTTCCTTCGATGGTCCTAGTTTATCATTTGTGACTTCAAGCGTCAGCTATTTTAACAGAACCCAGCATTGGATAAATATGTTAGTGGTCACGCCCTTTATACCTGGAGGCTATTATTTAATTTTTAATTTATTTAATTTTTGCTTGAGTACGTCATCATCATCTGCCTAGCCTTTTCCCAACTATGTTGGGGTCGGCTTCCAGTCTAACCGGATGCAGCTGAATACCATTATTTTACATGGAGCGACTGCCTATCTGACCTCCACAACCCAGTTACTGGGTAATACGATACCCCTAGGTAAGACTGGTGGACTGGTGGTGGCTGATGGCTGGTGACTGGTGGCTGGTGGCTGGTGGTGGTGGTGGTTTATTGTATTTCTTGGTATATTGGCGTTGCTAGCTGACATATGGCAAATAATTTAATTGAGTGTTCTGTGTCTTGTAATGTTAATTACTTTGCATACCTTGTATTGTATTCAGTCAAGTATTTTCTAACTGAACAGACAGCTGTGCTGCTGGGGAGTTTGTTGCGCCACTTCTTCTTCCCAGCGAAAGCACTAGGAAGTGGTGAAGGGCGGGCGTTTTGGGGACTGTCTTTTGTAATTTTGACGTTCGAAACTGTCTTTTGTAATTTTGACGTTCGAAAAGTGCTGATTCTCAGCCTAGTTTGAATAAATGACTTTTGATTTGATTTGATACAAAATATATTAATTGTCCTTCAAAATCGAGCTATTCGAACAATTTACCAGCTAGGTGCTAGAGTTTCTCTAAGAGATTTTTTTTAAAGAAATTGGTAGGTATTCTTACGGTTGCATCACAATTCATCGTTGCCGACATCTTATATATTAGGCATTATATACACTTTTATACTAAAAACAGTGATATTCACAATGTTAACACCAGAAATAAGGACAAACTACGTGCTCCCTTTCACCGGCTTCATAAGGTTCATAACTCATTTGTTGGGCTTAGTATTGCTTTTTATAACATGCTACCCTCTTCTTTGTTAGATTTCCCTATTAATGCGTTTAAAGCTCAAGTAAAATCCAACCTTTGTTCAAAGGCTTACTATTCCATCAACGACTACTTAAACGATAAGAATTTGGTCGCCCTGATTAACTCAAGACAATGTTTATGTTCATTTTCCAAAATTAGCTTACTGATAGGTTATATGAGCTCATTGTATAATCCTTTTTACCTACTGTATAAGTCAAAAAGTTTAATTTTATTTTATTTTATTACTGACATAAACAACTCATTTCAATGTTTTCTAATGAGTTGATTGCAATATGTGTTTAGCTAGTAACCTCGACAATTGATCATATTATTCTTACCTGAGCAATCGGCAGCAAGTTCGTCATGCTCCCTTAGATGTCACTGGTTGCGGTAGCGTCGGGGGTCGGGTTGCCTCCTTCCCTCAAATATGGCGAGGGGGGTAGTGACTGATCTTTGCATTATGCTCGTGAACGGGTGCTGCTTGTGGTGACTGATCGTCTTGCTGACCATGGTTTTATTATTGTTGTCATTAGTAATAACTTGTTTATATAGTTTCCTTCGATGGTCCTAGTTTATCATTTGTGACTTCAAGTGACAGGTATGTAAACAGAACCCAGCATTGCATAAATATGTAAGCGGTCACGCCCTTTACACCTGGAGGCTTTTATTTAATTTTGATTTATTATTTTTTTGATTGAGTACGTATAGTTTTTTATTGTATTTGTTGGTATATTGGCGTAGCTAGCTGACATTATGGCAAATAATTTAATTTAGTGTTCTGTGTATTGTAATTTTAACTACTTTGCATACCTTGTATTGTATTCAATCAAGGATTTTTTAACTAAACAGACAGGTGTGCTGCTGGGGAGTTTGTTGCGCCACTTCTTCTTCCCAGCGAAAGCACTAGGAAGTGGTGAAGGGCGGGCGTTTTGGGGGACGGGGTCTGTTGTAATTTTGACGTTCGAAAAGTTCTGATCTCAGCCTAGCTAGTTTGAATAAATGACTTTTGATTTTGGGGCCTGTGTCTTCCATTTCCCTTCTCGAACAATCTTCGCCAACGATTTTTGCTTAGGTGCGATAGGGCCGGATCCATTTTCGTCGACTCTGTCCCACGGCCGAGTCAGGTGGTGCTGGTATCGGCGCAGTGCGGGCGGTCGGACTAGACAGCAGTGGCAGCGGAGCGTGGGTCAGGGAACCGCAGGCGCCGGTCGCCGCGGCAGATGGCAGCGGCGAGGGGGGTGGCGGCGATGCCCAGTCGGCCGCACCGGGTACCGGCGGAGGTTCGGCCGCGGGCTGCGCGGGAGCGGACGCGAGCGACTCGATCAGCTGACCTGTGACGTGCGTCATCGCAGCCGCTTCTCGTAGTTAGACGGTAGGATCGCGTTGCTTATTTTCCAGCGCTGCTTCACTCCGATATCTGATGCACAAAAGTATTAAGAAAACTGGATGTTAGTGTAGATTCTAATGTAGTTTATTGTTGATAACATTCGCTAATGCCTTTATTGCACTCCAGTGACAATCCCATGGGACCACTATCGCACTCATAGCTTGCGAGTCTTGCGAATGTATCGCACCTCTTCGGGGTTTACATTGCGCCATCCTGATGAAAGATGCTGCACCTCACTTCTCAACTGGCCCATCTGCTTATTATGCTTGCGTAGCATAGTCCTCTTTCATCATGTCAGATCTTGCCGTAGCTTAACAATATCTTTCAAAAGCCTCGTAACATCAACATGATCGAACAGAACCGGGGGTGACTTCTCAAGGTCACGGGCCACGAATACTGGGATATCCTCGGAGTCGGTATCGCGGATCAGACAGATGATGTCGTCTATGTCTCAAACATTTTTATCAGCCTTCCTCCGCGTTATCTTACGTTTTGTTGTCGGCAAGGATTCGAACAACAACTTCTTTGCTGTTACAATTTCACTTTCGGAGAAAGCGCTCACACAGATTCAGCTTATACTTTCATCGTCCGTCACAGATATTTTATTATGGACGAAGGCCAAAACTTCGTTAATAACTACATTGCAATTGGCACATTTAACCACGGAGGACATTTTTAATTTCCCAATACACGCCACTATTTAATTATACTTAATGTTTTATTCATCATTGCACCCATCATTTCAATTCTCTGTATCCTTAAACATTAAACCAAACAATCTTCAAGCTAAACCAACGATAAAACCAGACTTCTTTAAAGCTGATTACGATAACATCACGATTGAACTAAATTCTGTAGACTAGGAAAAAGAACTGGAAGGTCACCCCACCACTGACAAAATGATCAATATACTTTACAAGGTACTGCACGATGTCATCAAACGAATAGTGCCAATGAAAAAAATTTTGGGAAATAAATATCCCCAGTGGTATTCTAGAGAACTTATACGTCTCCTAAAAGAAAAAAATAAATATCGTATAAAAGTTAAAAAGCACAAAAATCCTCTCGACATAGTGTCATTTGAGACACTGCGTGCAAGATGTGGTAGACTTATGGAAGTCTGTTACAAAAAATATATATGTAGTTAGGATGGAAGAAGCACTTGTAAAAGATCCAATAATGTTCTGGACATTTATTAAAAAGAAAAAGAAAAATAGGAGTACCTACTTACCTTGAAGATATGCTACAGTTTCTGATAGAACATGCAGAAGATGGTTCAAAAAATTTCATGTAGGTGATTTCGACCTTTCTGATAAGCCACGCTCTGGGCGACCATCTTTAATCGACGACGATACTGTCAAGGTCATGTTAGAGCAAGATCCTTTTTTGACAACATCAGAGATTGCGGAAATGCTTGATTCAGCTCAACAAACCATTTCCGACCATATTCGGAAACTAGGGTTTGTGTGGAAGTATTCGAGATGGGTGCCACACAAGTTAACTGAGAAGAATTTGAATGTTCGAATCATCATATGCACATCTCTGCTTGCACGCAACAAAATCGAACCCTTCTTGGACCGGATCATAACTGGGGATGTAAAGTGGATTACCTATGAAAACATAATAAGAAAAAGGGCATATTGTGAGCCCGGAAAACCTGTCCCCTCTACCTCTAAACCGAAGTTGAGCCTGAACAAGAGAATGTTGTGTATATGGTGGGACATTCGAGGACCAATACATTTTGAGCTGTTGAAACCAAACGAAAGGCTAAATTCGGAGAGGTACTGTCAGCAATTAGATAAATTAAAAACAGCACTCCAAGAAAAGAGGCCGGCGATATTCAAAAGGAAGGACATCATACTGCTTCATGACAATGCCAGGCCACATGCTGCTTTGGGGACTCGTCAGAAAGTTGCAAAGCTAGGCTGGGAAATTCTGTCGCATCCACCATACTCCCTGGACCTAGCACCATCTGATTATCACTTGTTTCTGTCCTTGCAAAATTTCTTGCAGGGCAAATAATTCAAGAACGAAGAAGATATCAGACAAGCACTGGTTCAATTTTTGGCCTCTAGAGATAAGACATTTTTTAAAAATGGGATATACAAATTGCCATCACGCTGGCAAGAAGTCATAAATAATGATGGCAATTATATTATTCAATAAAGTTTATCCAAAGTATGAAAAAATGTATTCCTTTGTTTCATTCTAAAACGGACAGAACTTTCCGGTAGACCTAATATTTGATAAGAAACTGAAATGAAAAGAAGGTCGTTAGCCAAACTAAATTTCAATCTATTGCTTTGTGGCATTGCATATGGACTTTTGGTCAACTCTGTACCTTTTACGATTTTTTTTTTTGTTTTTTACTGCAAGCCACATTGAATCTATTTCAAGTGCCAACAATCTCCCGAAACCTTTATAAACGGCTGTTTTTAATAACAACGTAAGCCTCTGAGTAATGTTTACAATTATTTGTAATAATTTTCATAAGAGGAGCAATAACAAATCGTTTACACTGTAGGGCGGAGGTTGTTTGTGCAATAAATCCCGCAGGCATTGCGTGCCGCCCGCCCTGCGCGGTGAGGGTTTACTTAATGTAGATGTTGGAATATTGGGCGGTTATTATACTTATAATAGGTGTATATTTTCTATCTTTTACTTGCGACAGATTTATAACACCCATATAGGTAGCATTTGAATTTCATGAAGCTTAGGAAGAGATGTAAAATACTTAAACAGTTAGGTAATTGGCCGTGATAAAATTGCAACAGTAATAGCGAAGTTTATAACTCGTTAAAGAGAAGACGGTTTCTATACGTCATACAAAGTGAATAAACGTGTCGCTTTTATTCCATTTAAAATAGCCCGCTCATTTCTGTGCAAGTAGTTTACTTCCCTAATACCCCTAAATAGAAAAGGCTAATCCGGAGCTACGCAATCTGCGGCGCTACGAGGCTACGACACTACGCCAGCTACAAACGCTACGACGATTTCCTACTCAAGAGCCCCTTTTTGCTGATACTGAGGCTAAATTGAGTTGGTCGATTGGAAAATTGGATATCTTTCTTTTTACGCAGGTATTATAGTAGAAGTTGTGTGGAGTGTGCAGTGATGAGCAAAACTGATAGCGTTTGTCATTTCATTGGGAAAATTGGATTAAAAGTGCCCAGGTTAAAACTTGTTTACTGAATCACTTAAAGTATTCAGTACTATGATAAATATTGGGTTGGTACAAAAGTAATGAGACACTACAAAACTCTATACATTTCCTTTTTCAAGTTGAAGGTTTTCGATAATTATTCTAGAATGTTTTAGAACATTATTTATTTATTTATTTTATTATTTATGTACACACAGTAAAAAACATATGGATATGACATAGTATTAATTTGAAAAAAGTCAAAGTCAAAAACTTTGACTTTGACTTTTAATAATTTGAGTACAAAGGTACTTGTGATATGGGGGTACATAAAGCCGATCGCGATCGGTTTAATAATAATAATAATATTCCACAACTTTCACACAACGCCATCTAGTCCCAAACTAAGCAGAGCTTGTGCTATGAGTACTAGACAACTGATAAACATACATATATATTTCTAAATACATACATATTATAGATAAATCACACCCAGACACAGAACAAATGATCGTGCTC
This sequence comes from Eremobia ochroleuca, assembly GCA_949629135.1. Classification (NCBI taxonomy): domain Eukaryota; kingdom Metazoa; phylum Arthropoda; class Insecta; order Lepidoptera; family Noctuidae; genus Eremobia; species Eremobia ochroleuca. Next base: position 339,467 of record OX451402.1, on the reverse strand, counting down.
ATCACACAAACATTTGTCCTAGGTGGGAATCGAACCCACGACCTTGGGCATAGCAGTCAGGGCCACTAACCACTAGAGCAACAGGCCTGCCGGTCAGTTAGAAGCCCGCCGGCCTGCCAGTTGGTTTAGTCAGTTTGAAGAAATAATAATAATAAACCCATTTATTTTCAGGTAATAAATACCCACAGATAAATACCTTTACTTTAGTATACTCGTACATATTACAATATAACAATGTGTTAGTAAACAAAACTAAAAACTATGTTAGTATCACTTAGTTGCACTAAGTCTTTGTGCGCTCCGGTGGCACTTGTTAAAAGCTTTCTTCCATCACCAGATGCAGGTAGCAAGTTGGTATACGCAACACAAACGTCTTAAAGTTAACGTTGCGATGCGACTCCAGCAGCTGCACTCTCGGCGCGTACTTCAGCCTTTGGTGCACGTACTTTACGATGTCTTCCGCGTCGGTGGTGTAGTGGAGACGGGAAATATATACCGGGGTATTCGGCTTCGCAGCACGCAGTTTTTCGTTGGGCTACGTAGGAGCCTTGCCGCAGCGGTTCTTACAGCTACTCTGTCGGCGGTTCCTCCTTTGCACCGTCACGAAGCCGTCATCATCAGCCCGGTACGTTTCGTTCATGGTCACGGGCTTTGCAGGGGGAGCACTCGGGGTGCTCACAGTGACCAACGGATCAGATGGTCGCGTTATATGGCAGCGCTGCGGGGAGGAGCAGCGGGAGCGGGAGCGGGCTACGGGGCACGCTTGCGGTGCAAAACGCAGACTCAGCAATCGGCACCGGTGACAAAACTGCCGACGCGACACTCGTGACCGATGTTTTTCGGCATCCGACACCTCGGCGCGTATTCACATTGTTTTACAGGCGCCGGTGACCCAATTAACGCCACAGAGTTGCGCAACTCATCGAGTTCTGTGCGCAGGTCTGCAACGGTGCTCTGAGATGTCTCCAACATCTTCTGCACATCAGCTAGACTAGCCTTCAAAGACACAATGTAATCCAACAGACTCGTAACGTTGACGTGGTCGAATGTGACTGGAGATAGCTTTTTCAGATCCCTCGCCACAAACGTCGGCACGTCGTCAGGATCGGTGGCCTTCAGAAACGTGATGATGTCTTGCACACTCGTCTTTGTCCCGTCACGCCGACGAGACACTATCTGGTCGATTTTATTGAGTGACCGGAACAGCAGTAGCTTCGCAGCAGCAATGTCGTCCTCGCCGATGTTTGACACACAGATCTGGATGGCGGACACCTCGTCTATCACGTAAAAACGACGTAAGAAAAACGGACGAGCGACAAGTTCGAACACTATGAGACTACTTGTTAGGCCACAGTGCGCGGGCTGCGGCAGACAATATCAAAACTGCATTGGGTGCTAGAAGTACAAGCCTTGCGACGGTGTCCAGATGGTTTGACCGTTTTAAATCAGGAGACAGGAGCCTTAAAAGTCAGCTACGCCCAGGACGAACACCCGCAATGAATGATGACGATTTACGCCGCGAACTGCAGTCGAGTCTGGATGCCACCACTCGTGAATAGCTTGGGTATCGAAAAGTATTGAATCGGTGGGTACCGCACATCGTTACAGACGCCAGTCGTGCAGTCCGTGTCGCTATCTGTCAATCACTTTTGCTGCGACCTCGACGTAAAGAGTTTTTGTCTGATCTGGTTACTGGAGATGAATCATGGATTCATTACGAGAACGATAGACGTTGAGCTTTTTGGCTGCCTCGAGAAGAAACGCCACCTACTCAATGGAAGCTGAGTCCAAAGAACCGCTTAACATTTCTGCTTTGCTGTTTCTGGGACGCGCAAGGCATGCTGTTTTATGAACTATTACACAATGAAACTATAAACGCTGACAAATATTCAACCCAGCTCAACAAACAATTTGCTGCTATCAAGAAAAAACGACGAAGACGAGTCAATGTAGTTTTACTACACGATAACGCTCGACCTCGCGTCGCATCTGCCGTTCACCAACAGTTGTAGGACTTGGGCTGGGAGACGATACCCCACCCACCTTATTAAGATTATTATTTATTTAAAGCCCTGAAACAACATTTGCAGGGTGCACAATATAATGATTTCTCTGATGTAGAAGCGGAGTTGAACCAATTTTTCGAGGCACATTCATCAGAGTTCTGGGCGAAAGGCACCCAAACTTTACCAGATCGTTGGCAAGAAGTCTTAAATGCTATTAGTGATTACATCATTGACTAAGCTTTTTGTATTGTAATAATAATAAAAAATATAAAACGTAAACCAAGTGTCTCATTACTTTTGTGGCAACCTGATAGTTACAGTTTCTTACGATTCCTAATTTGAAGAAAGATTAAGTTTTCAGTTTCAATTAGTAACGGAGAGTATTTAATTACTTTTCATTTCACCCTGACCTAGATCTTACAAAAATAAATTCTTATTATTATGACCAGAGGGCTGGGCCTTTCTTTTGCCAAATAATTAGCATTGCCATTCAACGTGGTAATGCTGCCAGTCTTCTGGGCACGTTTCCGGATGACAGCGATGCGGACGAGTACTTCGACGCCTAAATCCTTTTGTTTTTCTATTAATTTATATAGTTAGTTAGTTTTTGTTTTCGTTATCACTTAGTTTAAATTGTCTGTAATTTATATGGTGTACATATTAAATTAATAAAGTGATAGTTGAAACAATAAAAATAAATCAATATTTATGGTTCAAGTATTTCAGGCACGTTTTTTAAAACCAAGTGGTATAGTAACTGTATCTTACATAGTCGAATCCATTTTTATCTCACGTAAAAGTCTTTCGAAAGAGCGTGTAAAAATAATTACCTACATTGAGGTTTTTGGACTAGCTGAACTTTTTCTCTTGTGACGTCACGCTCCCAATAACATTGTTATACTCCTTGAATAGCAATAACGGAGTAAAATAAACAGGCGCGGAGAGGAAAGGGGCCAGGAGCGAGCCGAGCGAGGAGCGAGCCAGGAGCGAGTCGAGCGAGGAGCGAGCCAGGAGCGAGTCCGTAAGTCGCTAATGGATCCGTACCACCAAAACTATTTTACCTTACCTACCTTATTTTTATTAATTCCTATGAGAGAGGTCATAGTAACATAATATATTCCGCGGTATGTACACTGGCCTGCAAAACTAAGTATCACACTTTTAAAACTGGAATAACTTTTTAAGTACCTACACAATATATAGAAAACACAATATATAAAAAGGACACAAAAAAGAGTTTAATTTTGTATATAAAAGAAGAGTGGTCAAGAATTTTGTTCACAGATGAGTCTCGATTCTCACTTTACACTTTTGATGGCAGGCGAAGTGTCTACAGGCGGCCTGGTGAGCGATACTTTCAAGACTGCTTCTCAGAAAGAATCTAGTACGGTGTACACTGCGTACACGTATGGGCTGGCATATCTTCAGAAGGTCGCACAGAGTTAGTGGCCATAGAAAATGGCACTCTGACTGGGGAAAGATATGCCCAAGACATTCTCAACGAGTATGCAGGGCCGTATTTAGCAAATATGGGTGATGGATCGATGCTGATGCATGATAATGCCCGGCCACACACGGCTCAGGTCGTGCAAGAGCATGTTCAGGAGGTTCGTATCAGCGTGATGGCTTGGCCGTCAAGAAGTCCTGATCTCAACCCGATTGAGCACACCTGCGATGAGCTATGGATGTAGTCAGAAGCCGCAAACCACCACCTACCACCCTCAGGGCACTAAAATAGGCCCTGGTTGAAGAATGGGAGAATATTCCCCAATATCGGCACTGAAACCTCGTGTTCAGTACGACAACCCGGCTCGAAACTGTAGTCATCTTTTGGACACGTAACCCTAAAACACATCGTGTGAGACCCCGCCATCCGCGCGTACGAACATTTGCATATCAAAGCGGCGACGCGCGTTAACTTAATGCCTCCGCGGAACATCGCAGAATCGCACGAGTTCTTACCGCGACGTACGAAGAGCATTATCCCATCATCATTGCGAATGTAGCCTAGTTGCTTTGGCCGTTTCTTTTTGGAGGCAAAAAGATGTGTAAAATAAAAGTGGCGATGACTTATTTTTTATTATATATGTTTTACTTAAAAATTCCGAGCTTTAAATAATTTTCCTAAAATGTTTTTTTTCCTGGCAATATAGTTGCTGTAAAATGTAAAGTCACTTTAAAAACCCAATTCGGCTCTGTCTGCAAGTTGAAGTACATAATATGATAACATACGATAGTTTAAGAAGGCAGCTATCCGGCACGTAGCCTCCTTGAGCGCGGGCCGCTTGTGGACCATTGTGTGCCTCACGGTGGAGCGAAATAACGTACCTTTGTGTCACACGTGAGGCACGCCTGACGTCCTGCATTCTTGCTCCGATACTAGAGGACATACACAAGAAAAGTGTAATTTATTGCGACATGTTATTACATGCTTCTTATCAACAAACGTCCCAGAAACGTTCAAAGAAACCGTTTCACACGTACGTAGAGTGTGGTCGTACATTTACTTCACATGAATGGGGAGATGAGAACTTTGTGTTGAACTCATAATATTGCAACGATGTAGTGGCGACATTGGCGCTCGCCGGCAACACGCGAGCGTCATTGTTGTCGCGCGGTGACCTGTGAACTGTGCCGTGTCGTCATCACGCTCGCACGCACTTCACTTGATGTGTGTCCTCTAAAGAATGCAATCTCATGACCTAAGGACATCTGAAGGATATATTAGAAATCGTTTCCTTGTGGCTGCGGACAAAGTGCGATGAACCAACATTACTGATCAAATCATACTAAGGAGAGTTTCAACTTGGATGATCTTCCTCCGCTTGCGGTCACGTAATCGGTTTAGTTTATAGTAAGATTTGTTATAGATTTAATAGCTTCCATGAAGGTTCAAACCACAAGCAAATATTTTGCTGTTTCCGTTGTGTGTTGGAAGCATTTAAAAGTAGAAGAAAGTATGCTAACCACATATATTCAACTCTCTGCTATTGGTATATCTAAACCAAACATGGTTTAGAGAAAAACTTCGACGACTCTCTTTTCGGTTAAAATAATATTGGTTGGCTGTAGATACAAGTATGAATAACAATAAGTACGTTGCCTATACTATACATTTCACATGTTCCAGTAGGCTGGTGCTCGTAGTTAACTCACAATGGCACATACTCACGACTCCGTGTGGTGCCATGCGGCCTATTTCCGGCGCGCGGGCCCGTTGTGCGGCCCACTAATGAACCGACAAGCTTGCGACACAATTATTTTCATTCGTTAGTAATATTTGTACTCAAATTTTTAACTTTCAATGTTTACCTACATATTGCAATACATAGTTATATTAATATATCAGAATAAATTAAAGTTAATATTTCTCATAATTTGATTCTGATAAAATTTACTTGAGCCAGCCCATTTTCGTCTCGTCTGCGTAGGCCTTTAGTCGGAATAAAGAAAAACTTTCAAATGACGTAAGTAAAATAGTTATGATACATCTTTATTATTGGTATCTAATGCCACCAATATGAAGCGATGTTAACTTTTATTACATTACGAGGCAATATAAGTAATTCATTATCTATGCTATATCCACCACTCCACCATTGTTTATCTTCATCATTTTAAACATTTTTTTGTTTTCATCCATAAAGGAGAACCGTGCAGTTATGGGTCCATCGGTGTGCGGATTCTGGAGAAGTAGACCATCGTCGACGTGGGCCAAAACTGAAGGCGAATTCTTCTGCTCGTCACTACGACACCGTGGCAAGCCACAGGGCCAATCCGTTTTTACCACCCGCATAGCTGCAACAGCACACAATGTGTGCTTACAAACTGCGAACGCACCAGCATGAAGATGAAGCTGGTTTACGCTGTAGTAAGCCTTGTCTCGATTTTGCTGTCCACCACTCACCGAAAAACAACTTCTGTTCACTAGGTCATAATATTATATAAATTTTAATTGGGAGAATAATGTGGTTATTTTTAGTGATGATTGATTGATTCATATGCAGTATACATTTGGAAGTGTAAGTGATGTTATTGTTATGCAGTTAGAAGTTGTCATCATTTCTCACTACCTAACATTGATTGACTTCACCTCCAATGGCACTTTGTTCAAATTTGTATACTTACTTTGAAAAAATATTTACATCCATTCTTATTCAACAAAAAAACCTTGTATTGTCTTATAAACTGGTAAATAACTTATCAGCAGTGTTCTACTCATCCAAAAGTTTGGAAATATGTTTAAAATAGTTTGCATTACTTAAATCATTGTATTAACCACACGTTGTTTTTTATTTGCTAACATATAACCCATTCCAAATTGAAACTTAAGCGTACTTTTGTAAGAAACATAATAGTCGAAATGGGCTGGCTCATTCATTAATGACCCAAGCGATAAAGAACAATAGACGCTCGCATTCCAACGCCTAGTTTATTATTTTAATAAATTATTTCTATTAAATTTATTCTATTGATTTTATTTAATTACATACCTTTTAAATTGTTTGCTTGAGTCATTTTATTTCACACAAAATAAAAAAAGAAATTCCTCTGCCGGCGTTTGAACTTACGACGCGAAGTTTAAGTAGCTATCTATGCCAGGTGCTTTCACGGACCGGCCATGGAATCCATATTTATAATGATGAAATATTGGAACCCATTCAATCATGATTACTATACATGCACTTATTTGTCAAATTATCAGATGTCAGAAAAACTCCTATGCGTGCTAAATACTTAAATCAATTATGTCATACAAAATGTAAAACAGCTCTAATGTACAAAAGTTTCTTTGGCATCGCCCCAAGAATTTATAATAAAATACCTGATCAGATAAAAAAATTACCTGTTCACAAGTTCAAGAAAACTTTGCAAAAAATTTTTATTGATAAATGTTATTACACGGTTGACGAGTTCTTGAATGATTAGGTTGGTAACTTCAACATTCTCTAATTCCTGTGCCAATTTTTTGACTTTTACGTTATAATTTTTTTTTTCTTTTTACTGTAAACTTTAAAACTACACATATGTGTATGTCTTACCATAGACAAAACATAGCCCAATGTATTTACCTATACGATCTGTATTTTTTTCGTTACCTATGTTTTACAAATAATAAATGATTGATTGATTGATTGATTGATTGATTGATTGGTATATGTGGGTATACCATACACACACAAACAGTTTAGCGCTTGCTATTCGTACCCGTCCTACCGACTCATTAATTTACACACGGTGACAATAACTCGTGTGTTTTTTGTGTGCGTAACTGTTCATACCGACACAGCTATCTGTGTGTGGGATGTAAACCGAATAAGTTTTCTTTGTGTACCAGCGGATGTTAGCGGACCCCATAAAAATGTCAACAAATCAATTTTCTTTTTTAGATATCAATACAAATGACATCTGCGGAGTTTTGCTAGCTAATTTAATTTGACCCTGCATAAACATACTGTATGTTTCACAAGAGTACCTAGTCTAAGCGGGTTACGAGGCATTGTACTTACAACGACAGATTTTTACACAGCACGTTTTGACGTCACCCATCTTTTTACAAGCATTTACCTTCACAACTAATAGCTGGCGGCAGCACTCGCGTCGCTTCTCATTTGCGGGAGCGGCCTCCCGGCCAGCTGCGCTCAGGCTTGAAACGTCTTCACTCACAGCTATAGCAGCACATCTCTGAACCCCACACTCGCATGATCCCATAGAAAACCAAAGTATTAAATTGTTTTAGGACTAAAACTTTAAATTAAGAAAACAAACAAGCACTCATCTATACTACCGTCTCTCTTTTCAATCCTACGCCAAGATTATGCGTTGGTTACATTTAAACTTGTTAATTTATAAGAAAATAAAATAAAGCTTAAATAGCTCCACCTTAAAGTCTTGGTTCGGCCTGTTTGTGCTGGAGGTAACGCGATCTGGCGACGCTTTATTTGATTACGAGCTGCGTCAAAGGAACGGAGCCGAGGCGCGTCACCAGGTTTGACGCTAATTTCGACCTCTGTTGATGTTCAAGTTATGTAATGTAGGAGTGGCGGTGTTGTGTTTCGAGCTTGTTAAGTAGGCCATGACTTACTTTGTGCAATTTTCAAGTTACCTAGTTTAAGTGGTAACGTGATGTTCATCTCAAACATACTTGACGAATTCAGTAACATTAATATTGGAAGGGCACTTACAATTAATGAATCGTAGCAAGAATGGATGGTCAACTTCGTATGCATACAACTGTTTTAGTATTTAACATAATGCAACATGCTCTCAAGATGTTGACACGCTGCTGAACCAACAGTGCGACGTGCACACGACGTCATCCGCATTCCAAAACAATTACATGAACAAACAGATCTGGTTTGAGACGTCCGACCGAGGCTGGGACAAGTGTCTTGTCCATTCAGGACAATGTGCAAGCACTGCTCGCACGCAATGAACCAGTCGTGACTAAACGATGCTCTCGCTATCCCGAGGGTTTGCTCACACAATCCATCTCCTGTAGTTAGCACAATTACAAGAGGGTCTACCAGCCATCCGGCACGGGGGTGGGGGGACATGGCGGGGAGGGGCACGGTCCTAACGACACACAGAGAATTATTTAGCAGCGTCTCACGAGTGCCTTGTGGGCCAGAGGCGGCTGGAGATGGCGCCGGATTCCGTGCGTTATTGAAACCGAATTGAATCATGAATAATATTTATGCGATCCGTATCTAGGCTGTAACGAGGTCTTAGTGTCGTACACGCTGCTATCTGATACAATAAGCTCTTTATAGCTTCAGGTCTTTCTTTGTTCAGTTCTTGTTTGACTTTACCTTTGCCTGAATTATTAAATAATATGAGTACATAATGTAAAACTCATGCTATTTATTATTCTGCTAATATTTATATTTGTGTTTTATAATATGTACATACGTTTCAGTACTACGAATCTGCAGCTAAAGATGAGTGCAACATCTGTCAACATCTCGATGCATCGGGATAAGCGTCGCGTTGAAATGCACAAGACGTGGAAATGAAGACGAAACAAGAGTTACCGCGGGCGACCAGGCCACCATGGAACAAGAGTTGCCACGGGCGTCCAGGCTACCTTGGAACAAGAGTTGCCGCGGGCGTCCAGGCCACTATGCAACAAAAGATGCCGCGGGCGACCAGGCCACTATGATACGCAATTAGTGTCGTAGAGAAACATAAAGCAATTATAATGAGGTAGTTTGTAGAATTTAGTATTTTGTTATTTTGTTTATACCCTAGGAAATCATAATTTCGCAGCTAGGTAAAGGTCTTTGTGGCCATGCGTACCATATACCGTGTGCAGCAATATCCAGACGGCACGGTTGGCGCAGTGGTTAAGCGATTGACTGCTGCGCTGCGTGTCGCGGGTTCGATTCCCGCACGGAACAAATATTTGTATGACCTACATGTATTTGTTCCGAGTCTGGGTGTTTTTCTATCTATAATATGTATGTATTTACAAAAAAAAAAAAAAAAAAAAATTGTATATAAGTAGTTTATCAGCCATCTTGTTACCATAACACAAGCATTAGGTTGCTTAGCTTGGGACAAATGGTGCTGTGTGAAATGTCCAGGGATTTATTATTATTATTATTATTATTATCCTCTACCAATTAGCGAAATATTTTATTAACATTCACTCATTGGTTTAGCAGTGAGTTACTGTGTAATGTGCCTTTGTGAAAGTAGTACACCAATCAGTAATTGTCTACGATATTACAATTCTTTCGTCACATCCTTTTCGTCGTTTGTAAGACATACAACAATTTATATATAGTATAATAATACTGTGACTCACAATTGCAAACAGACAATTCGATATTACATTCTGCTACATATCAGATAATAATATAGCTAATAATATCTCGGAAAGAAAAGGAAACGTAATCTCAGTTGATAATAGATGATTGAAAGATCGAAGGAAAAGATTGCGTATTACGTAGTGAGCAGCGAAACAATAAATAATTTCCTTCAGATCATAATATAATACGAATTGGTTTGGTTTCAGTAAGATGGGTCGCGCGGGAGCTAATCTCTAAAGGCGGCGTAGAGAAGACGACTTAATGTTCGGCATGCGGGGCATGTTCAAAACAAAATGCTATCACCAAAGGTAAGAAATTCTTCTGTAACATATGTAAATACAAAGAGCACACTTGGACATTCATACCATTGAACACCAACTAATGAAAAAACAAATTAACAAAAATGTGTGCTATATCACCTATTAGTAACCTATAACCTATTAGTATGAATATGTACTTATACTCGTATTAGAGTATGGACGCTCACTCACTTGTGATATTGGGACCAAAAATATAAGATAGAAGTTTGTGACCTTCCAACTTCCTACTGACCGGCCGTGACTGTTGAATCTGTTTAGCTATTAGGTTGTCTCATAAGTTCTTACCATATTTTATTTTTCTAGAATTTTTCTGGTATTTAAAGTAAAGTGAATTCAAGAAAGTCCTCCAGGACAGGCAGGTTCTTTCTAGTAAGTATGAGTATATTTTATGGTGAGGGTATAAATAGGCGCGGACGCAACGCAATAATTAGTCTTTAGTGAAAATGGATCAGCGTCAACTGCGAGCTATTATGCTATATGATCATCGACTTAAAGTCTCTTCAACAGAAATGGTTAAAAAGATTAACACTGCATTTGGACCGGGTACTACTAGCGATCGGACTGTTCGTTTCTGGTACAAGCGTTTTGACACCGGTGATATAAGCTGCGAAGATCAACCTCGCCCAGGCCGACCCACCAGCTTCGATGAAGATGCTTTGCGTCACGAACTTGAGCTATATCCAGACTATAGTACGCGCGATTTAGAGAAGGCGCTTGGACAATCCCACACGACTATAGATCGTTATCTCAAATCAATGGGATATCGCAAAGTGATGTCACGTTGGACACCTCATGCGTTAACGGACCATGACCGGGCCGTTCGTGTGGCCATTTGTCAAAGTTTGTTACTTCGTCCGCACAGACGAGACTTTCTCAAGGACATTATTACATGTCATGAAAGCTGGATACATTATGAAACTAACACGCGTCATCCCTATTGGATTCCTCGCGGGGAAAACGCACCAACCCAGTCTGAACTTAATGAACTATAACCTAAACTTAATAACTGATTTACTAGGAAAAAAAATCGAAAATTCAGGAAGTATTAAAATTGAACTTGAAATTTTTTTCGGGTCCCAGCCTGCCTCATTTTGGGAGAAGGGTATTCAAATTTTGCCCAGTAGATGTCTGAATGTTGTTGATAACGAGGGAGACTATATAATTGATGAAATGTATTTTTATTAATAAAAAAATATTAATAATATTTTTTCTTTTAACTGGCAACATTTATGAGACAACCTAATAGAATAAGAAGGCAGAGCATAACAGGCTTACTGAGCTCAACTTCCTCATTTAATAGGATGAGTAGTACATTGCGACAGGTCGTGTATCCAAGTCATAATTTACATTCGTAACATATATTGCGCGCTAGGTGAGCGGATATATATTGAAACTCCCGAAACGTTTACTTTTTATTTGTATTTTTTCGATAGCAGTCAATTTGAACACGGATAGATTAGTTGACACAGTAAAAACACACGCGTGGAAATCCCGTCTGCAAATAGGTCAGAGATAAAAAATAGAGAGCTATTTATAGTTGTGATAGGACATGATCGTATTGTTGTTGCCACTAAGATGCTTACTGTAGTGTATGTAGATATCGATATATCGAGCCACAAACCGATATCAGTATTGTGACGGTGCCTAGGGCGCACACGTCGTAGGTTATAAATACCGGTCCGAATGGTGGGGGCGGCAGTCGTGGTCGGACTGTCGGCCTGTGCGGTAGTGCGTTGGTGAGTCAACTATTACTGTTGTAAAATAAGCATATTCTACATTGGCGACGAGGATGAAATCCGTGACTTATTACATTTTATTTAAAAAAAAAAGTATGTAATAATGACGATTATTCATGTTTATAAGAAAAACAAAACAACGTTTATTTTTGAAGGTAGATTGAAATAAAGTTGTTTTATTCTTAATGTATTGTTTAGCAAATATTCAAATGCTATCTTGGTTGTCAAGGAAAAACATACTGATTTAGTTATTTAACATCACGCCTATGTTCCCCTAGGGGGTAGGCAGAGATGTGTGGTTCTACCATGTTTCACCAGTTACATTGGGCATGATCAAAAATCAAAATCAAAAGTCATTTATTCAAACTAGGCTGAGAATCAGCACTTTTCGAACGTCAAAATTACAAAAGACAGTCCCCCAAAACGCCCGCCCTTCACCACTTCCTAGTGCTTTCGCTGGGAAGAAGAAGTGGCTCAACAAACTCCCCAGTAGCACAGCTGTCTGTTCAGTTAGAAAATACTTGACTGAATACAATACAAGGTATGCAAAGTAATTATCATTACAAGACACAGAACACTAAATTAAATTATTTGCCACATGTCAGCTAGCAACGCCAATATACCAAGAAATGCAATAAAAAACTATACGTACTCAAGTAAAAATTAAATAAAAGCCTCCAGGTGTAAAGGGCGTGACCGCTAACATATTTATGCAATGCTGGGTTCTGTTTACATAGCTGTCGCTTGAAGTCACAAATGATAAACTAGGACCATCGAAAGAAACTAAATAAACAAGTTATTACTAATGACAACAATAATAAAACCATGGTCAGCAAGACGATCAGTCACCACAAGCAGCACCCGTTCACGAGCATAACGCAAAGATCAGCCATTACCACCCTCGCCATGCTTGTTACCACTAACGGGGCGCCGCCAGTTCGGACTCCGGTCTGTTGTTGAGAGGTTCTTAATGGAGAAACCGAGTGACACTGCCCGACCTGGGAGTCGAACCCGGAACCTCATATTTTTCATGTTTATTTGATTTGTGCTACAAGATTGGTTCTAAAAAAAAAAAAAAAACAATTAGCACGTGAAGGCAATAAAAGCAGAAGAATATAATATCTACTGGTCATTAAATTGACAAGTCATCAGTGAATGACAGTAAAGGCAGTAGAATATACCTACTGGCCATTAAATTGACAAGTCATCAGTGAATGACAAGTAAAGGCAGTAGAATATATCTACTGGTCATTAAATTGACAAGTCATCAGAGAATGACAGTAAAGGCAGTAGAATATATCTACTGGTCATTAAATTGACAAGTCATTAGAGAATGAAAGTAAAGGCAGTAGAATATATCTACTGGTCATTAAATTGACAAGTCATCAGAGAGTGACAGTAAAAGCAGTAGAATATACCTACTGGTCATTAAATTGACAAATAGTATAACTCTGCAGGTTAATTCAAATCCTTAATTCTCGGTTCGCTACTCGTTGATTAAACACCCTGAATTGATAAGTAGTGAACAGCGAGGAGCTTGTGGCTAAGTAATAAAAGCCGTTAAGCTACGCTTGCCATGATTGGTTCGTGGATGGGTGACAGTCTCCATATGCCGGGACCCCTCCGTGCCTCGGAAGGCGCGTTGGGCTGTTGGTCCCGACTGTCATTCGCAGATCTTTGACAGTCGTTACGGGTCATCGTGGCCCAAAAGTCTGACAACCATAATCAGCCTTACCAAGGGGTATTGTATTACCCAGTGGCTGGGTTGTGGCTAGGCAGATGATGAATTAAAATGAGCAACGATGGGATCCACCTCACCCCTACTGAGGTCTTCTGGATTCCGGGTCCGCAAACCAGTGCCGACCGCTCAGCCAGACCCAATTTCCTCGATGGAGCAAGTGATGAGTCTGGTGACGTCAAACACGAAGCAAGCCACATCGAGCGCCGTGGCTACCGCACTATCCGTTATACTCAAGCGTCTTCACGGGATCGTGAAGACGCCATTCAATCCCGATGTGCGCTCACATGACATCAGGGACTGTTGTGCAAATGTTGACCAGACCATTACAACTATTGGCATATCACCACATGAAGCTCGCATGAGGGCAATACTGCAGCTGAAAGGAAGAGCGAAGACGTGGGCTGATACGTGGTCCCTACAATCCACAAGTGGGAGCATGTTAAGCAAGACCTCATCCAGATGTTCGACGAAGAGTTCCGGTATTCTGACGACGTCCAGCGGTGGCACGACTACACGTCGGAGCAGGCGAGCAGCTACGCGGAATACGCATTCACAGGATGGACGCTGCTCAAGAGAGTGCGGCTCCAAGCCGTGGCCACCGTGGTTGGTGTTGTAATCTACCCTGATTTTGTGAAATGTGAATTATTACGTAATACGTCTGACTCTTTGCTAAACTAGTCTCCGTTATGAAAACGTTTCGTAAACGTGACCGACTGAAAACTGACAGTACAAACAAAAATCATCTTAACAAAAACCCCAGCTTTCGGAAACCCCTGATTCGTTATTAGGTCAGTTGCCAATTTGTTTCAAATGTAAAAAGCCTGATCACTGAGTTCGTGACTGTAAGGAAAAGTCGACACAAAATACAGACTCTAATATTTTCGCAAAGCCAGCCTCTCAGGTTACGCCAGATAACCGTAAGGTCACTGAACGTAACTATTGCCATAAAAAGGGTAGCTCAGAGAGAACTTCTTTCCGTAAGCAAAACGACGAAATATCGAATTCGAACGATCAATAATCGATTAATTCTTGTGGTCCTATAAATCGTTGCTCGCCTACCAACAAAATTGGAGCTAATTCACATCCTTGCCTATTTGACTCCGGCGCAGATTGTTCGTTAGTACGCACAAGCATTTCAGGTTTTATTCCGGGCAAAAAGGAAAACTGTCAATACCGTTTTTTTAACGGAATAGGTGGCGTGAATGTCACGTGTTTTCAGAGCATCTCGGCTATTGTCGAGGTCGATCAAGTTAGTGTAGAATCAGAACTGTTTACTGTAGAAGATTACCAAACACAGCTTGATATTTGATTGGCTATGATTTAGTGCAAATTCTGGGCTTACTATCACATTAATAGATAAAAATATGATTGTCTCGAAAAATATGAAAATGATTATTACATTGTCTGTCGTCGAAGCTATTAAACATTTCCTCCACTTTTTGTATGGTAGATCTTTTAAAGTAATAGATTGTAATTCGCTTGGAATCAAGAAAAAAAAAATGGCAAGAGTTCACCGCTGGTGGGAATTTTCGCAAACTTTCCAATTGACATTGAGTATAGGAAATGTGACAAACTTTCTCATGCTGATTTTTTTGTCGGAATCCCATAGCGAGTCCCTGTAAAATTCTTAACAAAAATATCTCGTTTTGGCGAAAGAGTAAAGGTGGAGACATAAGTGTTCGAAACGACATAACTGGAAAAGTATCACGAAGAAATGTAGTTCATTTGAAGAAAGTTGAAGGAAAATGGGAATTTACAAGTGACCAAAATAAAGATATTAACATAGGAGAAGATATAAATGAACCAGAAAATGGATTAAAAGAAGAAGAGGAAGGGTAAAAGGAAACACTAAATTAAACCATAAAATGATTCTTAGATATTTATTTATTTTATTATTACACACAGTAAAATACAATGTATACGTACATAAAGTATATTATACTAATATAAATAAATATATATATAATAGAAATACTTACGTTATAGAGAAAATGTAATGCTCGGTTAATCGACATTTAAATAGGGACATAGTTTAAATAACAAATGCTAGGCTATTGTACTTTGATATATAAAAAGTAACCTTAACTATATTAGAAGTCTATTGGTGTATTGACACCCTGTATGTTGGCATAAGTTTTAGAATCACTGACTCCCAAGTCATAGGCTATAAACCTAGTTTGGGAGCCAGGAGATAAATTAGTCTCACATTTCTGTACCAAATTATTGTACAATTGATTTTGTCACCAAGTTATAGATAGTAAATCATTATAATTATTATTATTTGGTTATGCCAGAGATGTCAATGAATTATTGATAATTCTGGTTACATACAACTAGTTAAAACAAGGAAGGGAATTTAGTGTATGTAGATATCAATATATCGAGCCACAAACCGATATCAGTATTGTGACGGTGCCTAGGGCGCACACGTCGTAGGTTATAAATACCGGTCCGAATGGTGGGGGCGGCAGTCGTGGTCGGACTGTCGGCCTGTGCGGTAGTGCGTTGGTGAGTCAACTATTACTGTTGTAAAATAAGCATATTCTACAATTACGTTAGTAAAAGTTTAAATGTAAAATGATTCTGTTAAAAATACGATTACATAAAAAACAATGAAAGGTACTAAAGGCTTGCTAAAGTCATTAATTTTGCTTACATGGCAGGTTATTTTATTCTTTGTAAAGCGATAGACCATGGATATTGTGTCGTATTACATCGCCTTGGATAATTCTGTAAAGGTGTTATAATTGTGGTTTAAATAAATAAATAAATCAGTGGATGAAACTGATCCCACGTGTGCTCTCTTTCTCTTGTAATTCTGTGATTTGAGATAGTGTCGATGTTTCCAATTAGCAGTACCGTTGGATTGGGCTCATTTACAATTATATAAATTCTAGTCGTTTCTATTGATATTGATATAATATATTTGTATACAAGATTTTGCCCGCGACTTCGTCTGCGAGAAATTTCTTATTCCCTATCCAGCGCGGCGCCTGCCCGCGCTATCACTTCGTTTTCTTATTCCCTATCCAGCGCGGCGCCTGCCCACGCTATCACTTCGTTGTCTTATTCCCTATCCAGCGCGGCGCCTGCCCGCGCTATCACTTCGTTTTCTTATTCCCTATCCAGCGCGGCGCCTGCCCGCGCTATCACTTCGTTTTCTTATTCCCTATCCAGCGCGGCGCCTGCCCGCGCTATCACTTCGTTTTCTTATTCCCTATCCAGCGCGGCGCCTGCCCGCGCTATCACCTTGTTCCCTATCCAACGCGGCGCCTGCCCGCGCTATCACTTCGTTGTCTTATTCCCTATCCAGCGCGGCGCCTGCCCGCGCTATCACCTTGTTCCCTATCCAGCGCGGCGCCTGCCCGCGCTATCACCTTGTTCCCTATTCAGCGCGGCGCCTGCCCGCGCTATCACCTTGTTCCCTATCCAGCGTGGCGCCTGCTCGCGCTATCACTTCGTTTTCGCGTAGCGTTCTTTCTGACTTTTTTCTTTTTGCGCGGCTCCTAAGAATTACTCTAACAAATGCAAAAATATTTTTTTCAAATCCTCGCGGTAGTTCCAGAGATTAGCGCGTTCAAACAAACAAACACACTCTTCAGCTTTATTATTAGTATAGATAGATTATCGTAAAAAGAATCCTCCTCGTCTTATCCGCCACTTGCAGCCAAATGCACAAAACCAGAATATATATTTACCTCAAGCGTGGTGCATTGCATATAACTTGATATTTACCAAGAACTTCGTTGGTTATGAAAGCAGAATCTAACAGGAAATTAACAGATTTCTGAGAAGCACTCCAACAATAAATATGCAGGTTGCACTGAAGCTCGGAGTTAGCTTAACTAGTGCCAACGGCTTGTAAAGCTCAACATTGCTATATAAATCTATGAATAGGGCAGCGCCGAGTGGGTCACCTTGTGCCGCTTGAATAATGTAAAGTTAAGAACAAACAAAGCTGATTTATTATTTAGTTTATATTAAGCGAGATTACGAGCCATCTTTCCAGTCCCCCCCCCCCCTGCACAACGCGCCCTCTTTCGCTCTCCCACGCCCGGGACGAGTGAAACCGTTCCGTTGAATTTAATGTAAATCGGGCTCATTTCCTGTACTTTGTGAACAGGCGTCAGTTTCAATTGTTGATTTTTGACCCATTTCTGTTGGTTTTGTTTCTCTTATTGTGCCACTGAGGGTTATGAATGTCCCAACTTAGAGACTTCTGTGAGAAGTTATGAAAGATAGAAAATCAGTTTCATGACACAAACAAAATTATTACCATAATAAGATTGTAGCGCTACGTAGCTCGTAGCATTACGTACTTCGTAGCAGCTGTAAAACGTTTGCTTCCTCGTCAAAATCCGGAAAGCAGTTGCAATATAAGTTTGACGTAGAATAAATGAATGTATCTATTATATCTGTCATTATGAAGGCGCACTTAGAGGAAGGAAAGGAACAAATGATTTCACATAACTTTTCACTGTCCCAAACTAAAATGTTAAACGTTTAGTGTAAACCTATAAATCTGTAGTGTGATGTGAGTGAGGCAGCGCTGATGGCCCGCATTAAATATGTACGCAGTGAGGCCCGGACGCTTGCCAGCTTATATTATAGTTGCAGCTGGAACGTATCACCTTCAGCAAGATCCGATGAGAGACGCGGAGAAATGCTGGCCATCCGGGATAGTGGTGAAACGTGTACTTATTAGGGACTGGCTTTTGAAAGTTAGAACGTTTTCGTGCATTTCCTGCCGTTAAATAATGTTTTTGAGTTATAGTTTGGAAATCACCACACAATTTACTTACGACAAGAAGTAGTGAGTTAACATGACAGAATTAGCAACTCATGAAGTTTATAAAAGATTTTTACAAAGTAGGTTCCGAGCATTAAAGTACCTAAAATGGGATTCTATTAATCATCATCGTCTTTTGATAATGTGACAAAACTGTAGCGAGCGAAGGTTCACTAGACACATCCGTTCCCACGTCGCCTGTTAAGTAGTTCCAAAGTTCAACTACAGCACAAACTCAAAGCGGAATTAATCCATTACCTGTATCTCTTGGATTATTAAATTACAAGTTTATTCGCGAGCGGTGAGACATGAAGCATGGCCTAAATGTTGAACATTCGCGCTCAAGAAACTTTTCTCAACGGTTATTTAATTTAGTAACAAGTACAGGATTGTGAAACTGTGAGAGTGCTTATGATTTATGCAAAAAACTGGGGAGTGTAGTGGTTGCGTTTGTTCCAGCGCCCGGCGCCACGGCTGGCGCCCGGCGCCCGCGGCGGCCACTGCAGCGAGGCGCCGCCCGCTGGCTCTACTAATGTTGATTATTACCGCAAGCAGACTCGCACACAATGCTCAGTGGATAATATAGCATCATTACACGTTGTGGTCAGCAAAAATGCACACGGCGCCACGGGACGTACTAGTACTGAGTAATGGTTATGGTTATAAAAGTAGAATAATTTGGGAATGTCGCAAGCACCAAGAGCAGCGTCATTTATTGAAATAGGTACTGCAGTCACATTGTGTTTCTAATTCTATGCCGACGAGTACGTACTCTATATAACAGTGACATACTTTCAGTCAAATGTGAACGTTTACCTACGACATTATGATATAATAGTTAGGTACTCTTACGTTGGAATCAGTTCCCCGTTTCTAGCGCGTCATCTGAATTGTTGATAGTGGCAGCTCTTCGTGTGTCATGTTCGCCTGGTACTCACTGTCACTAGTATACCTGTCGCTTATATAGGTAGTACTGTACCTTACGTTGTCGGTGGAATGAATGCTCGTGTTCCGATTGGGGAGCAAAGCGATACCTCGCGTATGGTCGCCGGATGAAATCGCCCGTGACGTGCCTACACGCCATTCATTAATCAACATGAATTATATTTATATAACCAATATTTTGATTTAAAAGAGTGTCCATGGAGTTTCTTGCCCGTTCTTCTCAATATCGAAACCTACTACGCTTTGGAATGGGCAACTAGCTTCATCGTTCTGACTGACCGACCACTTGGAAATTTAAAAGAGCATGTATTGTTTTTTTTTTAAATAAATGCTTTGAGTTTGAGTTAAAGTTTAATAAAATTACAATAACAGTTGGAATACATGTTAGATCAAAGATAACTATATGTTACAGTGGTCTACTGGTCGCTGAACAAGCACATTTAGTATTGTTATTAAAGCTACACTTCTGCCTACCACTTCAGGGAATATTTATACAAACGTCATATTTCCATATAATATTCGCTAAGCCTATAAACAGAATGGAAGACGGAGATATTTTACAGGCCACGGATGACGGGACGCGGACGCCGTAATCTGGGGGTTGCAAAACTTTTACATGCAATAAACCACTTTACAAATGAACAACAAAAAATAACATCATTTTGCGTAATAATGTTGATATCGCTTCGGCGGTACACTTTCCGCGATGACACCGCGATTAGGCTCGATCACGGCGTGATCACACCGCAACCGCCAGTCACCTATCACTTCATTCATTTAGCGAAAGTCAAAGAGTAGGGGTCGGGGTCCACTGCGGCTAGAGTGGTATGTGCGGCAGGTGGGAGGGGGAGGTGGTTAAATATTAACAACAGGTTAGTTACATTAGGCGCGCGGACAATACGCGAGCGCACCGCGCGTATGCGGCCGCGCGGGCGGCAGTGGGACGTGGAAGGTTACTAAATATTAACAACAGGTTAGTTACATTAGGCGCGCGGACAATACGCGAGCGCACCGCGCGAGTGGTGGCCGCGCGGGCGGCAGTGGGACGTGGAAGGTTACTAAATATTAACAACAGGTTAGTTACATTAGGCGCGCGAATAATACGCGATTGCACCGCACGAGTGACGGCCGCGCGGGCGGCAGTGGGACGTGGAAGGTTACTAAATATTAACAACAGGTTAGTTACATTAGGCGCGCGGACAATACGCGAGCGCACCGCGCGAGTGGTGGCCGCGCGGGCGGCAGTGGGACGTGGAAGGTTACTAAATATTAACAACAGGTTAGTTACATTAGGCGCGCGAATAATACGCGATTGCACCGCACGAGTGACGGCCGCGCGGGCGGCAGTGGGACGTGGAAGGTTACTAAATATTAACAACAGGTTAGTTACATTAGGCGCGCGAAAAATACGCGATTGCACCGCGCGAGTGGCGGCCGCGCGGGAGGCAGTGGGACGTGGAAGGTTACTAAATATTAACAACAGGTTAGTTACATTAGGCGCGCGAACAATACGCGAGCTCACCGCGCGAGTGGCGGCCGCGCGGGCGGCAGTAGGACGTGGAAGGTTACTAAATATTAACAACAGGTTAGTTACATTAGGCGCGCGAACAATACGCGAGCGCACCGCGCGAGTGGCGGCCGCGCGGGCGGCAGTGAAACGTGGAAGGTTACTAAATATTAACAACAGGTTAGTTACATTATGCGCGCGAACAATACGCGAGCGCACCGCGCGTATGCGGCCGCGCGGGCGGCAGTGGGACGTGGAAGGTTACTAAATATTAACAACAGGTTAGTTACATTAGGCGCGCGAACAATACGCGAGCGCACCGCGCGAGTGGTGGCCGCACGGGCGGCAGTGGGACGTGGACGGTTACTAAATATTAACAACAGGTTAGTTACATTAGGCGCGCGAACAATACGCGAGCGCACCGCGCGAGTGGCGGCCGCGCGGGCGGCAGTAGGACGTGGAAGGTTACTAAATATTAACAACAGGTTAGTTACATTAGGCGCGCGAACAATACGCGAGCGCACCGCGCGAGTGGCGGCCGCGTGGGCGGCAGTGAAACGTGGAAGGTTACTAAATATTAACAACAGGTTAGTTACATTATGCGCGCGAACAATACGCGAGCGCACCGCGCGTATGCGGCCGCGCGGGCGGCAGTGGGACGTGGAAGGTTACTAAATATTAACAACAGGTTAGTTACATTAGGCGCGCGAACAATACGCGAGCGCACCGCGCGAGTGGTGGCCGCACGGGCGGCAGTGGGACGTGGACGGTTACTAAATATTAACAACAGGTTAGTTACATTAGGCGCGCGAACAATACGCGAGCGCACCGCGCGAGTGGCGGCCGCGCGGGCGGCAGTTGGACGTGGAAGGTTACTAAAATGTTTACATAATGAACCTAATCACAGCGCTTTGTGGGACGAGGCGACCCACGAACTCGGGAAACAATATTAGCTCACTGTGCGTACATTAATGCAACGAACACGCTCCTAAACGTTCCCGCGTATATTATGTATGCGTCCCTTTGCGAACTCCTATACCGTGACCCTTGTGTAAGACGCTCAACTCACTGATGTATTATGGAACCTCTGTGTATCGTTATGCATAAGGTATGAGTGATTAAGTATTTACTACACGGCAAGTAACGATGATAGGATGCTGTCACTAGCCATACATATTTGATAACAACAACACCATATCAATCTACAAACATCATCCGCTTTTAAACTGGTAGAATATAGTGTAGTGTAGTCTTTTTGTAAGCGTTTCTTTTCAAGGAATGACCAAGGAATACGTTGTGAATGGAACATCAATTGTTAGAAAAAAATCGGCTTTTTAGATTTCGGTCTCTGTCACTCATGCTGGTCTGGCAGTCTCTTTCTACGGCTCCGTGTATCAAATATTAACAGCCGGATATTACACTGCTTTGCTGACCTGACGGCTGTCCAAAATCAAAACCTAGCAAGGGACATTTTTGATGAAACACGTTTTCTTCAACCAATATTCCCAAAATTTTTTGCTGCGTCTATAGCAAAAACAACTGTTTTTCTATCTTAAATAGAATCGGAGATATGAACATGTATGAACCTAGCAAGTGCACTTCGTACTCGGTTTTTACAAAGTGAAAAAGCTAGTAAGTAACATTTCCAAATACAAAAACCTATTAAGTACGGTACATGCTAGGTTTTTAAATTTGTGAATGGACTTACTAGGGTTTTGAATTTGAAATTAGTCTTTTTACTAAGTTTTTGAAGTTGGAATTGTCCCTTACTAGGTTTTTGATTTACAATATCACTGAAGTGTTGAACACGATTATCAAATAATGTCTATAATAAATAATAGTAAGTCGATGAGAACTAGGCGTGCAGGACGAAGAGGGGGGGCTCTACTCCCGCGCCGCCTTCGCCGCGCCCGTCTCAGTTCGCTCATTTGGAATTTATCGTCATAACGGCCACGCGCTTCCAAAGAAGCTGTTTTTATAAGTCGATTAATTACATTTAATCTAACTTTTGCACCTATAAGTAAGCAATCTCCTGATCCAGCTACTTGCATAGTTTGGCACGAAGGTTACGCCGGTCGAGAAGCTTCCAACATAGTTGATGCTATTTTAACATTTATGAAGAATGAAAGAGATTGCCAACATTTTCATATTTGGGCTGATAACTGTACAGCCCAAAATAAAAACTGGACTCTGTTTACGGCTTTAACTACTATAGTAAATACAGAAACAACGATCGAGACTGTGACTTTGAGTTACTTAATAAAAGGACATACTCATATGACTGCAGATTCGGTGCATGGAAATATTGAAAGAAAAATTAAAAGACAAGGAGACGTTTTGGATTTCGAAGACTTTAAAGATGTCGTAAACAGTTCAAGACAAAAAATAAAGGTCATAGATTTAAGTGATTGTAGGAGCTGGCCGAAGAAAAAAAGAGCACCAAGGAAAACGGATAATGAAGACTTGATGAAATCTTTCTTGCTCAGCCAAGTTGTCCAAGTAAAATTCGTTACTGGATCGAGGAAGATTCTTTACAAGACAAGGTAATTATTAATAGTAGATAGATGTAGTAGTGAGTTTAAAGTTAAACCCGTTGATTAATGACTATGGAATTTTCAGCTTTGATGAACCATTTGTGGAGTTAGACTTCCTACCAAAAAAATTTCAAGTAGTTGGGCTGCCTGAAAAAAAATCAGCTCCTCGAGGCATTCCTGGTCAAAAAAAGGATGTGATTGTGGCAAAGCTGGTACCCTTAATGCCAGAAACAAGGCGTGCGTTTTGGGTTCAAATACCCGTAAACAATGAATCAGTTGATCTCCAAACTGGAGGCGAAGTAGCTGAAGAAATTTGATTTTTTTAAGTTGATATTTTGTTAAGTTGATTATGTACCTTATGGTCCTCAATAATTTAATTAAACCATTTTATATTAAGTCAACTGTTTTTTTTACTATAATTATGCTACTTACTTGGTTGAAATACGACATAAGGTATTAAAAATAATAAAAAATCCAATTCAAAAACCTAGTAAGTGTTTTTGCTAGGTTTTCAAAGTTAGATCCAAAAACTAATGTATAGAGAAACCAATTAACAAACCTAGGTAGAGATCTAACTAGGTTTTTGCTATTGGTTTAGTATCATACATATCTTGAAGTATCCAAAGAAGTCATTAGTAAGGCACATAAAAGTTGTCCAAATGCATTTTCATTTAATTTATCTATTTCGTAAAATAAAACAAATCATAATTATTGCCATGAAAACAAGATATGTTTAAAAAAGGAATTATATTCTAAATGGCAGCTGAAAATGTTTCATGTCTTCTCCTGTAAAATTAACTCAGATGTACTTGCTAGGTTTTGATTTTGGACAGCAGTGTACTCGGACCGCAGGAATCGATAGGAGGTTTAGGCCTACTGCATGCAGAGCACATACATACATGCATATAGTGAGAAGCGGCAACACCAGCTACGGCCTGAGCTATGATTACAACAACGCGGTCGGCGCTGTTAGCTGTCGCGTCGTGTTTGCGAGCACTGAGCATACGTTGTCTACACGGAGACACGACAGCTGACCCGACTTAGAACCAGCAGCAAAAAGGTACTACTACAGACTATTCTGAGTAGGTACAATCTTTGTTCGCTATTTGGAACAAAAAAAAAAACTTCATATTTCTATAACACATCCAATTTACTGCCCTCTAATTTGTACTAAACTTGAAGTTGCCTGTATCACAATTAGTTATCAGCATTCACACTGGCGCAATGTTTATAGTATTTGTCATGTAAGGTGTTCATATTTTTGGTTTCCTAAAAAAATGGACAATTGCGGAAAACTGTTACTAAAGCGTAATTTCTTATGCCTACCTACTTGATATTTGTACGCCGTTGACTGCAGAAACATAGAGATCGCTGTACCTAGTTTCTTTATAACACCTATTATATATATATAATAGCTAGAATAGTTTTATATATATATTAAAAACTTTGAATTTGACAACGGTCACAGAATGACGGCTGTCCAAGTACAGAGGGTCTAAAAAGGCCATCACAAGGTCATCTATTATTATAGAGGTTTACTCTGCGATTCCCTCTATCTGGCATAATCTTGATGCTCCGAAATGTATCTTGCATAAAATCTTCTTCAAACGATTTTTAAGGCATAAAAATATTAAATATAATTATTGTTTAGCCGAATGTTTATATCTCCGAATTTACAATGGCATACTGAGTACACTTAGTTTTTATGCATTGGATCATACCAGAGGTATTTTGACACCTTAATGTCAAACACTGATGGAGCTGACAGATTTTTGTGACGGATGTTATAATATGACGGAACCGCTTTCTTAGGAAACACTGATTTGTTAGGATCTGTACAGGATAAACACTTTAAACAGAAATGTTTAAAATTCCTGTAAAGCGTGAGCTCCTGTATAGCGTGAGTGCGCGGTGAATCGCTGATATATGCTCCTGCTTCTTCTTAGCTCCTGGTACCAGTGTCATGTGACTGGAGGCAGGTGATCCGTTGCCTCGCGCCCTGGTACTCGCAGTCACTGAGCACAGCCGCAAGTTGTATCGATGCGCTAACTACAGCTGTCAGTGTCGCGGTGTCTCGCACTGTACCATTTTTCAGGTGAAATGTATCAATTAGATGCATTAAGGAGGGTTTCACGCTTCATGATTTAGTGCATGAATAGATTCCATACGTCATCAGTTTGTCTAAATAATGCCTAAACATCTAATGAAAATTATTGTAATATTCACTGATTCTTTGCTGAAATCCTCATCTTGTAACCCGTTTATTTAGTCGTTTTTCTTCCGGGCAACCCGACGTGCATCAAGGTCCACGTTTTTACGAAACTGTTCTGCACAAGCACATATTCACTCAAACGGATAGAGTAAGCGAACATATTTCACGCGTACCTAGTTGGTAAATTGTTTAGAACTATGTCTGGTTAACAGCTCAGAACAAAACTAGAATAGAAGTAGGGTAAACAAGCCACCAACGGACTGCAACCGCTGATGATTTAACCATGATAACTTTCTCTTATACTAAAAGAAAATCTAGGAAAGCATAGCTAAGTAAAACAATACTTCTCCGTGAAGATTCGCATATAAATCTAAATAATAAAGCTGTCCTGAACAAAACAGTGTTCTGCGAGCACCCACTACTTACTCCTCATAACAGTCGCGTCGCAATCAAGGCAGTGCAGAGCGGTACGATGCGGTGCGGTGCGGTTCAGGGCGACACGGTGGCAAGGACACATCGCAACTGTGCCATACTGTACGACTTGCGACTGAACTCGCCCTCTTCAAGTGATGAATGCGTGCTATGATAGCGGGACTTCGTACAAATGATCAAAGGCATGTAATACTTCTTATTTGTACAGTTTTGCATAATGCTTTGTGACTTATGACGTAAAGTTGTAAAAATACATTAATGAAGATTCATTTCAATTTAAAGTCGCGACACGAAGTCAATAGCAAAGATGATTCATAATATTGTTCATTATAACATCATTGTATGAAAGCTTTATATAATCGCAGATGAGGAAAATTATTACAACGGATTTACTTTGCCACTCTTACCTGCGGGGTAGTTGCGTAACACACTATCAACAGCAATGGTTTTCATTTTGACACTTCAACTACATTCATTGCGTTATTTACGTTGTTGAGTACACACATTTTTCGAACATATGAAGCAATGGATCAGCAATATCCTTCAAAATCATTCAAATTGAGATTGATAGTGTGTTACGCAATTAGGGTGCCGTTCTAAAAATATTTTTTTTGTTTTCCTCATTTCAATGAGTTCATTGTTATTACTAAGAAAACACTAAAGTCAACACAGCCCCGAAAAAATAACTCAGTGCACAAGCACGTGAAGGTCTAGAATAAATAACTAATACCTCAGTGCACAAACCCGGAGGATCTAGTTGAAAACTGGACGTATGTATATTTTGTTTTACCTTTTACCCAGTTTTCAAACGAGGGCTCTTCACAGCCCATTTAAGTAGAAAATGTAAATTTTCACTTGAACACTAAACTTTCGTTACCTGTCTATTTGACTGTCAAATGTTCGCGCTGGGGTTCAGAACTATGCTTTGTAACAGTGGGTGAGTCCAGTATGAAGTCTAATCATTTTGTCCCTTGGTTTTCAAAACGTAGATCGCTACAAGCAGTATCATTATTTATCTTCACTTCTGCCGTATGGTAGAAGTGATGATAAATAATACTAATATAATACTAAGTAAGTAGGTACTAGTTAAGTATTTACCTGTACGATCCTGCGAGGAATCAGACCTCCCATCAAATTGTACACGGGGTGTCATAGGGGCGACTAAAGGATTACTCGTGAGCACCTACCTGCGAAATAATAACATCACAGTGTCTGCCAAGCGCGGTGATTACGCCAAGATCCCCGGAATTACGGCAGGCTTAACTCCGGCCACTGCTGGACGTCTCCCCTAATATCATGATATCGCACTTAAGGAGTTACTTGTCTCAATATTGGTAGTAGTACGCATTGGGCGGGTCTTCATTAGTCGTCAGATGCCAGTCCTACAATATTTAGAAGATTCCTTCGCAAGGAACGATGTAAAGCCAACTCCATCCAGCTGAAACATTGTAACATTCACACAGCATCTCGTGAACACTCATTCAGCTCCAACTTCGCCAGTTTACTTTCACTGTCTTATGTTCATCCAGAGCTCTGTACTGCATAAAATAATACTATTGGCTACAAAATGTCAGGCAACAGTCGATCCTGCTAGTAGGGGGGAGCGTCCATGAGGAGGGTCCATGAGTTTGCTATGTACAGCTCAGTAAGAACCAAAACTTCTTGAAATTATACAACTGTAGTAAATTATGTGCGATGCTCCCATGAATAATGTCTTGTAATGGCACTGTACGGCCAACGTCACCTCTCTGTCAGGTATAAAATAACTTCATCTACACAGCGAAGTGCAGAAAAGGTGACAGACTACCGACGTAGGTAGGTTCAGTTCAAAGGTCCCGAATTAAGCCTCTCGGAGTGCATCCGCTCGGGATGTAGCGCCGCTTGAACTGGTGCCAACATTCTAATATCGAGGGATCACGATGTCATATTGTCGTTGTCATAATGCAAAACGTTCCGTGAAAACTAAAAACTACTAGCACCAAATCAATGTTTGCCAATAGTTGAGTCTATTTCAACAATATCAGCCAGGGACCGATGGATATTTCATCAATATCAGCCAAGGACCGATGGATATTTCAACAATATCAGCCAGGAACCGATGGATATTTCAACAATATCAGCCAGGAACCTATGGATATTTCAACAATATCAGCCAGGGACCTATGGATATTTCAACAATATCAGCCAGGGACCGATGGATATTTCAACTACTAACTACTAACTAAGATTATTAATGAGTTTTTGAATTGTCTCAGTCTGTTACCGCACGCGCCATCTACCCGCGCGGGGCGGTAGCATAACGACATGAAGCTGCAACAGACGTCGTCCAATCTGGTGGAGCCTGCCGACGCCGGCCAATGAGCTTCGGGCTCGCTGCTCATCAACTTCACACCGATGACTCGTTTTTAAGAGAGATCATGCGTCGCGCGCAATATATTCGTTCTTCACCTTTTACCCGTTTACCATTGTATCTAATACACGATTGTACATAGCTTGAAAATAAAACGTTTTTCATCAAGAGCAAATAAAATAAGTCATTTATTGAGTCGTTGTTCACCCAACCCAACACACACACAAATAAGAAGAGCAGCCCATACCCTGACTGCAAATCACCGAAACAAACATTGGTCCTTCGGAGCCGGATCTTCTCGTCGAATAGAGGGTCAGCAAGAAACGATCAGGTCGAATCTTCGCGTCGAATCGAGGATCGGCAATACAAGGTCAGGGCGGTCATTCCTGTTCTTCCCATCCCATTTTCAAGTGTCTAATACCGTACTGTGATTTTGAAATTCCAGTTTTAACGTACATCGCGCAAAGTTCGCAACACGTGGTGCCTACCTACTTCGTCAGCAGTTTGTGCTTAAACGTGAGTAACCTTTGTCTTTTCATAAGCCGCTAAAATGAGTGACGACGAATACAGTGAAGCTGGTAATATTTCTCGTATAGGGGATCTTAAAAAGCAAAGGGGTACACTAAAAGGTCGTTTAACGTTATTTGAAAAATATATTGCTAAATATGAAAACACAATTGGTCACAACTCCTACCCACTTTACATCATCCAGTGAAACCCTTATCGACCTCCTATGTACTGACCTAAGAGCAAGAAATACAACAGTAGTACCTTTCGGCTCAATCAACGGCCATTCGATTGTATCTGGCGAATTTCATATTAAGCGTGACAAGTTCAAACCATACTTAGTAAAATTTCGGCCTCTTAAAAATGTGTGCGCGGAAAGCTTTAATTTAGACTTATCGTCGTTGAACTTGGAAATTATTTCGTCGCTTGATAACGTTAATGATATGGTCCACGTCTTTAGCACCCTTATAACTTCCCTGTTTGATGTTCACGCACCGATTACGACGTGTACTGTAAAGGAAAAGTCGTATCCGTGGATTACAGATACAATTAAAGTGATGATGCGTTTACGTGACGATGCACTTAATAGTTATAGGAAAACGAAAGCCGATTCAAAAAAAAAAATATTACAAAGAGCTAAAACACTTGGTGATTAGTTCGTTGTACAATGAAAAAGTTGCGTACTTTAAGCACAACATAAATAATAAAATAAAAAAACCCAAAATTATTGTGGAAAAATTTAAAATCCACCTTATCGCCCTATAAGCCCACACAAGACCTACCGTCGCACTTTACAGATCCTGACCTCATTAATAACAACTTTTTAATTGTCCCCGGAAACCCAGTGGCAAGCACATCACTTTTAAACTACTTTGAAAATCATAGACATAGTGAAGAAATTTTCGCAATCTCTCCAGTGGAAGAGAACGAGATCTCCCGCGTTGTCTCCAACCTTAAAAGTAACGCTGAAGGTTATGACAATATTACCCTGGATATGATTAACATGACCCTGCCGCGTACGTTAACTGTTGTAACGGACATAATAAACTGCTCCATAGTGACGTCTACGTTCCCCGACCTATGGAAAATTGTCTCCGTTAGGCCCTTGCCAAAAAATTCAAATCCATCTACTTTAAAAGACCTACGCCCTATAAGTATATTACCATGTCTATCCAAAGTGTTAGAAAAACTCGTTAGCCGCCAATTAACACAATTTTTGGAACATAATAACGTCCTGCCTGATTTACAATCTGGTTTCAGAAAGCAACGCAGTACATCTACAGCTTTACTGGATGTTAAGGATAATATATTATCTGCCCAAGATAGGGGAATGTGCTCATTATTGGTTTTACTCGATTTTTCCCGTGCTTTTGACGCAATAAATATTCCGCTATTACTATCTAAGTTAAATTATTATGGTTTCGACGCCAGCGCTATACAATGGTTCCGCAGCTATCTAACTAATAGGGAGCAACTTGTCGACTTGCGCAAGGCTGACGGTACTACCCTTAGATCGTCACGTATCTCTGTACAGAGAGGAGTCCCTCAGGGTTCCATATTGGGCCCAATTCTCTTTATTTTGTACTGTGCGGATATTATAAAGTGTCTCCAGAAATGCAAGTACCATATATACGCCGACGATGTCCAACTTTATATATCTTTTAGACCAGATGAGTACAATAGTGCCATTATAGATCTTAACCATGATCTTCAAAGAATCGCCGCCTGGTCAGAGGAGAACTGCCTGTCGTTAAATCCAATAAAAACAAAATTTATGGTATTTGGCACCAGACAGCAGTTGGCACGACTACCTGTGACATTTGACTTAAAACTTATGGGCGAACCTATTGAGCGAGTGTATGAAGCGCGGAATCTAGGTGTCATTATGGATAAAGACCTACGTTTCGAGAAACATGTAGCGGACTCGGTTAGAAACTGTTTTTATCGCCTAAAGGTCTTATACAATATGAGGCCTTATTTATCCGAAAACCTACGGGAACAGCTGGTGGAAACCCTGGTTCTGTCCAGGTTGAACTACGCTGACACGGTCTACGGTCCGCGACTATTAGCGCGTACAGACCGCCTCATCCAAAGGGTACAAAACGCTTGTGCTCGGTTTTGCTACGATATTCCTCGCAGAAGCCATGTAACTCCTTTTCTAAACAAGCACTTTACACTGAAGATGAAGTCCAGACGCAAACTTCACTTGGCTTGCCTTCTCTTCGGTGTGGTTAAATATCAAAAACCGGACTACCTTTATAACAAGCTAAGTTGGATTGCGAGTAGACGGGAATGCGAAAGAAGGCTATGTTCACAACAACTCTCGACTCAGTCTCAGGGTACGGCCGCTTTCAGAGGCAGTTTTCGTTATGCGGCTTCCAAAGTATGGAATAACTTGCCACCACCGATAAGAGTAATTAAAACAATTAACGTTTTTAGACGACGCTTACGGCAGTACCTCATGGAAGCGCAGAGGAAGCTAGATATGGTCACACTAAATGTCTCAATTATATGATGTCCCAATGCAAACCATATCTAAGTCGAAATCAAAACACACACAAGTTACAAACTGTCCATAAATAGTCCGCCGGGCTCGGCTGCTTGCAGCGTATTGTACATACGATGATATTGTAGTGCATGAATAATTTATTGTGACAATGTGTTGCAACGTGGAAGGCAGGCATCGTTTAAAACAGGCTTTTGTTCTGACTCGTTTCGAAGAATTTCTCTGTTTACATAACCTTCATCTCATTTATTTATCAGTATTTGTTTATTATTATTATTATTATTTTTTTTTTTTTTTTGCAATATTACTTTTGTTGTTTATGTTTTGTTATATCGCACTAGTTATACATACTCATTATTGTTTTTATCTGACACAATTTTATATTTTTTTATTTATTTAAGTATGCATACACACGTCACGTTCCAGTATAAAACTGATATACATCCGTTACCTCACAAATCTGGTCCAGTTGAAAACCAGCGTCAGGCACCAGTTGTCTGGCATTTTTGCTGAACTGGGCCTTTTTGGCGCAGCCGTGAGGCACACCTTCCAGTTTAATCTCTTACATCGGACTTTACACTTTGTTATTTGATTTTTATTTGTTTTTATCTGATGTATGTCTCAGGTGTACTGTGTGTCTTACAGTCTGTGCTAAATAAATGTATTTTCTTTCTTTCTTTCTTTTCTTTCTTTCTTTCTAACAATATCAGCCAGGGACCGATGGATATTTCAACAATATCAGCCAGGGACCGATGGATATTTCAACAACATCAGCCAGGGACCGATGGATATTTCAACAACATCAGCCAGGGACCGATGGATATTTCAACAATATCAGCCAGGGACCGATGGATATTTCAACAACATCAGCCAGGGACCGATGGATATTTCAACAATATCAGCCAGGGACCGATGGATATTTCAGCAACATCAGCCAGGGACCGATGGATATTTCAACAACATCAGCCAGGGACCGATGGATATTTCAACATTATCAGCCAGGGACCGATGGATATTTCAACAACATCAGCCAGGGACCGATGGATATTTCAACAACATCAGCCAGGGACCGATGGATATTTCAACAACATCAGCCAGGGACCGATGGATATTTCAACAACATCAGCCAGGGACCGATGGATATTTCAACAATATCAGCCAGGGACCGATGGATATTTCAACAACATCAGCCAGGGACCGATGGATATTTCAACAACATCAACCAGGGACCGATGGATATTTCAACAATATCAGCCAGGGACCGATGGATATTTCAACAACATCAGCCAGGGACCGATGGATATTTCAACAACATCAGCCAGGGACCGATGGATATTTCAACAATATCAGCCAGGGACCGATGGATATTTCAACAACATCAGCCAGGGACCGATGGATATTTCAACAACATCAGCCAGGGACCGATGGATATTTCAACATCAGCCAGGGACCGATGGATATTTCAACAATATCAGCCAGGGACCGATGGATATTTCAACAATATCAGCCAGGGACCGATGAATATTTTAACAACATCAGCCAGGGACCGATGGAATTTTCAACAATATCAGCCAGGGACCGATGGATATTTCAACAACATCAGCCAGGGACCGATGAATATTTCAACAATATGAGCCAGGGACCGATGGATATTTCAACAACATCAGCCAGGGACCGATGGATATTTCAACAATATCAGCCAGGGACCGATGGATATTTCAACAACATCAGCCAGGGACCGATGGATATTTCAACAATATCAGCCAGGGACCGATGGATATTTCAACAACATCAGCCAGGGACCGATGGATATTTCAACAACATCAGCCAGGGACCGATGGATATTTCAACAATATCAGTCAGGGAACGATGGATATTTCAAAAACATCAGCCAGGGACCGATGGATATTTCAACAATATCAGCCAGGGACCGATGGATATTTCAACAACATCAGCCAGGGACCGATGGATATTTCAACAACATCAGCCAGGGACCGATGGATAACTTCTTGACATTGACCCCAGTTTATTGCTTTGCCAAAAGTATGTTTTAGTGTATTGTGTTATGATCATTCTGAACTAAGATTTTCATAGGTTACTGTACTGAACATAACCAGTTATCATTTACTACCCTACCCACCCACTTTACCCATACCCACTTTACCCTATCAAGCTGTTACTTTTAATAAATGTGTTGATTTAGGAATTTTTCCTGACCTCATGAAGAATAGTAAAGTCATACCTTTATTTAAATCAGGTAATAAAAACGACGTTGGCAATTTTAGGCCTATTTCCATCTTACCTGCATTTAGCAAAATATTTGAAAAATTAATACTCAAGCAGTTGCTAAGACATTTTAATTTAAATAGCCTCCTTCATAATGAACAGTATGGCTTTACAAAAGGTCGTTCGACTACAGATGCGGGTGTTGCTTTGCTGAAACACATATTTAACGCATGGGAGAGCTCGCAAAATGCTATCGGAGTTTTCTGTGATCTTTCCAAAGCCTTTGATTGCGTGCACCATGACACGCTTTTGCGTAAACTACGTCATTACGGTGTCCAAAACGAAGCTGTCAACGTAATAAATTCTTATTTACATAATAGGTTCCAATGTGTAGATGTTAATGGTGTGAAATCTTCCGGGCTACCAGTTCAGTTAGGTGTACCGCAAGGCTCAATACTGGGCCCATTCTTGTTCTTAGTTTATATCAATGATTTACCATTCCATTTAAAGGGAATCTGTGACGTTGTACTGTTTGCTGATGATACATCTCTTATTTTTAAAGTAGACAGGAATAGACTAGATTTTGACGAGGTAAACAGTGCACTCTCAATAGTTACGGATTGGTTTACGTCAAATAACCTAGTTCTCAATGCCAAGAAAACGAAATGTGTAAAGTTCGCCTTACCCAATGTTAGAAATCTAGGACCCAACATCGTCTTAGATAAAGAGGCGCTTGAGACTGTGAGCTCAGCAGTTTTTCTGGGAATAACAGTAGATGCCAAACTTCAGTGGGGACCACATATATCGAGCCTAGCAGGAAGGCTCAGTTCGGCTGCCTACGCCGTCAGGAAAGTAAGACAATACACTGACGTTGATACAGCTCGTTTAGTATATTTTAGTTATTTTC
The DNA here is from genome assembly GCA_949629135.1 of Eremobia ochroleuca. Lineage (NCBI taxonomy): Eukaryota > Metazoa > Arthropoda > Insecta > Lepidoptera > Noctuidae > Eremobia > Eremobia ochroleuca. The sequence continues at coordinate 304,935 of OX451402.1, read as the reverse complement.
ACAGCGTTATGTCCTACGGTATTCTGCTGTGGGGCAAAGCAGCTGATATACAAAATATATTCGTCCTTCAAAAACGAGCTGTTTGAGCTATTTACCAGCTAGGTGCTAGAGTTTCTCTAAGAGATTTATTTAAAGATATTGGTATTCTCACGGTTGCATCACAATTCATATTTGCCAACATCATATATATTAGGCAAAATATACACTTGTATACTAAAAACAGTGATGTTCACAATGTTAACACCAGAAATAAGGACAAACTACGTGCTCCCTTTCACCGGCTTCATAAGGTTCATAACTCATTTGTTGGGCTTGGTATAGCCTTTTATAACAAGCTACCCTCTTCTTTGCTAGATTTGCCTTTTAATGCATTTAAAGCTCAAGTAAAATCCAACCTTTGTTCAAAGGCATACTACTCCATCAACGACTACTTAAACGATAAGAATAGTTGGTCGCCCTGATTAACTCAAGACAATGTTTATGTTCTTTCTCTAGAATTAGATTACTGATAGGTTATATGAGCTCATTATACATTGTTTTTATTGGGCTGTATAAGTCAAATCAGTTTAGTTTTATTTTTATTATATTATTGACATAATCAACCCATTTAAATGTTTTCTAATGAGTTGATTGCAATATGTGGTTAGCTAGTGACCTCGACGATTGATCATATTATTCTTACCTGAGCAACCAGCAGCAAGTTCGTCATGCTCCCTCAGATGTCACTGCTTGCGGTAGCGTCGGGGGTCGGGTTGCCTCCTTCCCTCAAATATGGCGAGGGGGGTAATGGCTGATCTTTGCGTTATGCTCGTGAACGGGTGCTGCTTGTGGTGACTGGTCGTCTTGCTGACCATGGTTTTATTATTGTTATAATTAGTAATAACTTGTTTATTTAGTTTCCTTCGATGGTCCTAGTTTATCATTTGTGACTTCAAGCGACAGCTATGTAAACAGAACCCAGCATTGCATAAATATGTTAGCGGTCACGCCCTTCATACCTGGAGGCTTTTATTTTATTTAATTTTCATTTATTAATTTTTGCTTGAGTACCTACGTATAGTTTTTTATTGTATTTCTTGGTATATTGGCGTTGCTAGCTGACATATGGCAAATAATTAAATTTAGTGTCCTGTGTCTTGTAATGTTAATTACTTTGCATACCTTGTATTGTATTCAGTCAAGTATTTTCTAACTGAACAGACAGCTGTGCTGCTGGGGAGTTTGTTGCGCCACTTCTTCTTCCCAGCGAAAGCACTAGGAAGTGGTGAAGGGCGGGCGTTTTGGGGGACTGTCTTTTGTAATTTTGACGTTCGAAAAGTGCTGATTCTCAGCCTAGTTTGAATAAATGACTTTTGATTTTGATTTTACTAAGTCTACGATAGAATCTTATTATGACACTGAACCCGTTCAAACATAATTCTAATTAAAACCATCATAGTTGCTTGATACTCTTACATATGATAAATCATAAATGATAAATGATTTATTTTCTGTAAGTAGGTTTGTACAAACACTTTTATATGACAACACATTTTTTTTAAACTAGATGAGGTCGGCGTTTCCTATCTGACTACTCTGAGGAGAAAGGCCGAAACAAACTCAGAGGTCACAGTCTCTTTTAAAGCCCAGACATAATCTTGGTCAGATCATGTGAAGATCATCTAGATTGGTGTCTGAAATGGTCTTTTGAGTAAAGAACCACAGAGATTGAGCGGACCTGTCCAGTCAGTGCACGCATTTGTCGAAAATCATGTAGCTCAACTCAGAGCTTGAGGAGCCTCACGATTCGGCGAACAATACCAATGAAAGGACATTTGGGTAGGCCGCATAAGTTACTCAAACTGCCAGATCATGATTAAAACTAACTAAGAAGGAAAACAGAAAAAAAAATGACCCACATAGTCCTCACATACACAATAGTAATAATAAAAAATAAAATACTTTACAAAGTCAATATCCATGTCATTGTATATATAAAATTCATCAATGTCAATGTGTATATAAAAAATCCGGACATAATCTTTGAGGACCATGTATGTAACTTATAACCATAACTTTCAACTAGTTAGATTCATAATTTTCGTTTACCCTTCATAACAATGACAGGAATCTAAAGCAGAGTAGAATGTAGAGTAATATCGCGGCGTGCATCTCAGTGTGTGTGCATAGTGTACACGGCTGGGACTGCATAAAACTCAGTAATTGCGCGCGCGGCGAATGTATTCAAAAGTTGTACCGCCCGCACGGCCCTCGGGCGCGGTTTCAAGCCGGTCTATTACATTCTTGGGACGAGGTCTTTAAATACTCGGATTATGATAAATACCACGCGTCTCCGCCTCGCTCGCTCGAGCGCTCCAGCGCTGCACGCGGCGCTTACTGTTTCGCTCGCTCGAGCTCTCCAGCGCTGCACGCGCCGCTTACCGCGTTGCTCGCTACAATGACAACGCTGTAATTCACAATTACGATTTAACTGCACTTCGCTTGAATAGTCAACAAAATAAATAGTTTTGTTTACATCATTACCTTATTTGGTATCTACAGCTACACTGTCAATTTGGCGGTTTCAGTAATTTATGCGGCCTACACAAATGTCCTTTCATTAGCATTGTTCGTCCAATCGTGATGCTCCTCAAGTTCTGAGTTGAGCACGATTTTAAATAAATGCGTGCACTGACTGGACAGGTCCGCTCAATCTCTGTGGTTCTTTACTCAAAAGACCATTTCAGACACCAATCTAGATGATCTTCACATGATCTGACCAAGATTATGTCTGGGCTTTAAAAGAGACTGTGATGTCTGAGTTTGTTTCGGCCTTTCTTCTCAGAGTAGTCAGATAGGAAACGCCGACCTCATCTATGTAGTTTAGACAAAAATATGATTGAGATGTAAAAGTATTTGTACAGATGCCAGCACATCAAGCTACTACAATCTGTCAGATTTCTTTAATAGATTTTCAACTTTATCGCTAAAGCATAAGGTTCAAAGTTGATTGGAAAAATCTGACAGTTTCGGGTAGCTTGATGTGCTGGCGTCTGTACAAACCTACTTACAAAAAATAAAACAATTCAATGATAATGATTACCGAAAAGTTTTGTTAATCCTGTTGAAACTTAAAAGTCGTTGGTTTAGGCTCACAGAGCACGACACAAAATGTGTCACCAAATATTAATGGTATATCAATACATCACACAATATTCTCTCAAAATAATAATTATGTCACAATGTCATCAACACAGACCGCGGCCTGTTCGCCCTTAGGGTAGCGGCATGCTAGCATCGAGTGGATTTTCTGTAGTCTATGTTGTATGTTGTGCCGCTGTGCAGCGCTCCGCCCGTCGGCGCCGCCCGCCGCCGCCCGCCTCCGCTCGTTACAACCGAGATTGTGTTGAGTTCAAATAAAAGTTGCGTAAAATAAATTGTTACTTGGAAATGGATCGCTGAAAGCGGCTCCAATATAACTGTGAATGAGTCTTGGTGAGCTTATTGAAAATTTTAATCCACTGTTATTGTTACCGAGAAGGAAAATACCAAAATAAATATTTTTATGCAGCCGACAATTAAAAAAGTTTTTGACCGTGCATTCAAACTTTTTTAATCAATATCAATTTATGCTTTTAAAAGGAAATAAAGAGTTCGTTTTGTAAACTCTGTCAAACCTACCTTGATACAGAATGCTCAAATGAAAGCTTACTTACTTGTGACGTGGAGGAGGTATGTGCTGTCATGTGACATGTGTGGCACACATTGAGATGGGATATAACAGGAGATGCCCTGTTATTCTATACACGGTTGTAGGTAGGTGCCAGAGCAGCCATCTTTGTCGCCAAGTTTCGTGGTAGTTCAGCTGTCAAACGGTTGTTTATTTTTTGTATTATTGAGATTTGCGAGAAAATTACGAGGACTTTACCTTTAAAACTGCATGTAAATGTTGAAAAACAGCAATTCAACATGCCTGTGTGTTGTATTGTGAAGTATGGTGCAAGGAAGAATGAAAATCAACCTCAACTTTCTTTGCACAGGTTAGTAGCCGGTTTTCATGCAATAACACATACAATAATAGACATTCGATGATATAATTGTAACGCGATCATGAATTTATGGCTAAAGTATTGATATTTGAGTGAATTTCCGTATAACAGACCTTTTTATTATTTTGTGAATTCATTCGTTTGTTTACAATAATATGTCATAATAGAATAGTGTTGTACCGTTGCCTAATAGTTTCCGGAACTAGTTCCTCCGCTGGAATGATATCGGTATATTCTGCTATGTTAACATAAATAGTCCTGCGTCTTATTAGCTCCGATTGACCTTGCTAGGTTCGGCCCGTGGTTCACAGCACCAAAATCAAAATATTTTCTTTCACATAAACCTACATGGGCACTTATGAAACGTCAGCCTTGTTGTAGGAACAACAAATTTGTGTTTGTTCCTAGTATTTATATTATATATATCACTGTATTTTTAAACAGATTATATTTTTATGTGCATACAAAAGATTATCATAAATGTACTGAGAAAGCACAGTCATTATATTAATCTCTTTAAAGTCTCTGAGGGAGTGTCTGGGACTTAATTTATAAATGGAACGAATTGCCCTTTTTTGTAAAATTAAAATTGTCTGAATATCGGCGGCATTTCCCCACAACAGAATACCGTATGACATCACACTATGAAAATAACTAAAGTAAACTAAACGGGCTGTCTCTAAATCAGTTAAGTCACGAATTTTCCTAACGGCGTATGCTGCAGAGCTAAGTTTTTTTGACAATTTATCTATATGGGGGCCCCATTGAAGCTTGGCATCCAAAGTTATGCCTAAGAATACTGTGGTATTTTCGGGTTTTAACTCTTCACCCTTTATGAGAACACTAATTTCTACTTGTCTAACATTTGGTATCGTAAATTTAATACATTTCGTTTTTTTTTTCGTTAAGAAGTAGATTATTAACATTAAATCAGTTTACTAATTTTGCGAGGGCACTATTTATACTGTCAGTAACCAGCTGTTGACGTTTGAGTTTAAATAAAAGTGAAGTGTCATCTGCAAACAACACTATATCATGTTCATCCTTTATGAGGTAATGCAAGTCATTGATATAAATAATAAATGAAAATGGTTCAAGTATTGAGCCCTGGGGGACCCCCATTCTTACTAAAGATCCGGGTGACCTTTTCCCGTTAACATCAACTCTCTGAATCCTATCACTGAAGTAAGAAGTGAGAAGATCCAGAGAGGGTTCCGGATTCCGTAGTGGCGAAGTTTCCTGATTAAGGTTTCATGAAGAATACAATTGAATGCCTTGGACCAATCACAAAAGATGCCCAAAGCATCGCATTCGCAAAGTATTACTTTTGTAAGCCTATTTTACTAATCAAACGTTATATTTGAACGATAATTGAACGTTATATTTGTTAATCATTATCATACCAATAAACAAAGGCAAAAAAAAATACTTTTATTTTATTTTTACTCCACCACTCATTAACACAATAATATAAGCATCCCATCCCATTCACGGAGAATGTGATGGGAAGTTTATATTATTCATTCACCCTAGTGATTTTCTTGTTTTTCACTAGGGTCTGCATACCTAACAGAAACTACTGCTCTCTGGCCTTCCAACCCAAAGGTATAATATGCGAAAGCACCTGTTTTTGGGCATATGGATACATATCTCTTCACGCTGTTTTCCTTCACTTTAATACGTAAACGTGATGCAATTAAAAAGTGTTTTTTAATTCTGTGCCGAAAAAACACTTGGCATTAATTTTATTTTCAGGGAAGAAAGTTGATTGCGATAATTTGACAGTTTCGGGTAGCTTGATGTGCTGGCGTCTGTACCTATCGATAAATAGTTCATATGAGTCTTTTACGCATAACAAAAGATTAGAAATAAAGTATTTTCGCATACTGTATTTTTATGCAAAATTATAAAGTATGTTTATCGAAAATAAACTAGGATACGTTACTATAAAGTAGGCAACCTTAGTTAGCACGGACTATAAGTTAGTATACTATATTATGATCCAAACGTGATAACTAGTACGACTCGTATTTAGTATCGATACTCGTTATAGTAACACCAATGTTCCTTTATTGATACAACCCTAGCAATGGCAGCCATTTTTTGAGACAATATGAGTTGTAGGTAGGCACCCTTTTTTCGTAGGTATTTCCAGTCCATATATATATGTCTATGGTGGCACAGTACGCCGGTTCAGGCTGTGTGACTGTCACGTCACATACGGTGCCGTGACGTTATGATGTCCTGGTTGATTCTGTACTCTGCAATTAGATTTGTGCTTATTACCTTTTTGTGTACCTAACATTTTAATTGTTTCAATCTTACATGACACACAACATTTGTGGAACTAGTACCTAAATGAAACCACAGTGAAACGATTTCCTGATTCTTCAAACAGTACAAAACACAGATGATACCCAGTGACCGTTAGCGGCAGGTGCAGTTGATCGGCTTATTCCTCATAGTCACATCACTAGCCATCATTCACTCTCCTCAGTGTGTATGATCGTACACCCCCTAACCGCCCGCACCGCCATCCTCGCCCGCACTGCCACCAACAGATTTATCGCATCGCAATGCAGATGCCCGACAATTGATTCCAATTGATACGTTGTGCGTTGTGTCAATGGATAGCAAACCCCAGAATATCTACTACGAACAATGACATGAATGTACGTTACTGACATCAAGTTACTGAAATCTGACATCTAAGATGTAGGGACACAGACACTCGCTAAGTGTGTCGGAGTATCTTGAGACACTATGTAAGTTAAGACAGTCAGAATAACGCGCTCGCTTTTAGTAGACGTTTACTGTGTCAAAATATAATAGTTTACCACATCGAGACTGTTTCATTTATTGGATCCCGAATACACCCTTGGCGACCCCGACGTTCAAAGTGATTCTTTTGTGAGTAAAATATGGCTACTGGACAACAAACACCCCAACCACACGCAGAGGTCATGGGCGTCTCCGTAGACTCGCCTATCCCCGAATTTTGGGTGGACCAACCTAGAGTTCGGTTCATCCGAATCGCAGCGACCTTGGCGCAACAGAAGCTGGAGCACGATGCAAGATTTGAGTTGGTTATTTCCAAACTTCCCAAGGACGTGGTCATACCGCTTTCGGATTTTTTGGCCAAACCCCAGACACGGGTAAAGGACATTGACCGGTTCTGGGCCATATGCTGCCCAGACATGGGTGTACTTGCAAATGGTTACTTGCATTAATTTGTTTTTATTTTAATATTAAAAAAAATCGGTCCCAGGGTTTTTTTTTTAAGTTTTGTTTTTATTAACTCCGAAGTACTATTGGCTTTAGAATGTTGCACTTCATCAAGCACACCAGAAAAAAATTTTTTTTTCGCGTATAACCATTTAAATATATTACATCAAAACATAAATGGCTTAATTAATAAATCTGATGAACTCACGATATATTTGGACGACTTAAGTCGCAGCAATAAAAAAGTTGATGTCCTCTGTATCACGGAACATAATATGTTAAATGAAGATACCTATTCACTGAAAATTCCCAACTATTCATTAATCTCAGCTTTTTTTAGGCATAAAAGATATGGAGGGTCATGCATCTTGGTACATAATAGTTTAAAAGCTAAAATCTATGACTTAAAAGAACACACAATGAGAAATATTGTAGAGTGTAGTGCAATAGAACTTTCTCAGGCCCCCTAGCAACAAATTAGAAAAGGTTAATATATTTTTTTCAAAATTTAATGATATCCTTAATAAAACCTGCCTTAAAAATAAAAAAGTAATTATATGTGGTGACTTTAATATCAATAGACTTAAAAGAGATAAAATAACTATAGAATTTGAACAATTACTTGCCAGCCTTAAATTAATGATCAATGAACCTACGCGTTTGAGTAGTAAAACATGTATTGACAATTTTATATGCACTAAAAAAGGATCCAGGTATGAAATACTAGAACTAGCACTATCGGATCATACCGCTCAACTGCTGCAGTATCCAACCAAAGAAAGTTCTAATATCACACATTGGTATACGTATAAACGTGACTATAGTGCCTCAAATATAGGTAAGTATGTTGAATGCAACAAAAACCTCTCCTTCGAGGAAGTTTATAGTGCAAAAACGGCAGATGATGCATTTAACAAATTCCACGACTTACTTAGTTTATTCTATGATCTCTGTTTTCCCTTAATAAAAGTTAAAGTTCCTATACACAAACGACCACAGTGGGTCTCAAAAGGTATTAGAGCTTGCTCCAAACGTAAGCGTCAATTGCTTTGGAAGTACAGAAAAACTTCAAACATAGAATTAAAAAATACGTATCGGACCTACAACAAAAGATTAAAAACAATAATTAAATTAACCCAAAAATCTCAAAACGATTACTATATTAAGGCCTCAAAAAATAAAGCAAAAGCTACATGGAAAATTGTAAATAATTATAAAGCAAATGCTATTCATCAGTTCAAAAAAATTGACAAAATCAATGTAAATGATATACTAATCACAGACCCACTTATAATAGCCAGTGAATTTAACCATTTTTTTATTTCTCAAGTACCAAATAAAATCGCTCCTAATAATATACAAAATAAAGTTACATATAATAACTCAAACTCACTGTTTATGAAACCATGTAGAAATTCTTCAAATAATAAAATCACTAAGAAATACAAACAGTACAGGGTATGATGGGATAACCACTAAAATGCTTAAGACAGTGGCGGAAATATATAATAGCATCTGTACTATGCCGAATAATGAATACGTGCATTGAAGATGGTGTCTTCCCGTCAAAATTGAAATTATCTATTGTAATTCCTATATTTAAAAAACAGGATAGAGAAAATATGAATTGTTATAGACCAATATCTCTTATACCTATATTGTCGAAAGTTTTTGAAAAAGTAATTTATAACAATTTGTATAACTATATGGAAAAATATAAAATCCTTGCAGAAGAACAGATGGGTTTTAGAAAAAATTAATCTATTAACAACGCGCTGTACACTTTTCTCGAAACGGTACTAAAGGGTATGGATAGCAAAAAAGACGTCACAGCTCTTTATATGGACATGACGAAGGCCTTTGACTGCGTCAACCATGAAACGCTGTTAAAAAAATTAGAAGCATATGGAATTAGAGGAAATGCTAAAGATCTTATAAAATCATATTTAAGTAAAAGAGAACAAAAAACTGAAATATCTTTCTCATATTACTAAAGTTGAAAAGAAGTACCTGTCAACACCTATAAAAGTTACCAGGGGTGTACCCCAAGGGAGCATCTTGGGTCCCTTGCTATTTATAATATATATCAATGACCTTCCCAAATACATCAAGTACCCAATGGTTCTTTACGCTGACGATAGTACAGCGATGTTTGTATCTGAAGACCCCATCACATATGAATATGATATAAACTGTGCGTTATCATCTATAGTTGATTGGCTAAATTTAAATGAACTTAAAATAAATCTATCCAAGACATATATAATGAATTTTAAAATTAAAAAATGAAAATCTAATACATTGCAGATAAATTACGAAAATATTAACATAGAAAAAATAGACACTGCAAAGTTTTTGGGATTACACATAGACTCTAATGACATGGAGGACACACATGGAACAAGTGTGTACAAAATTAAGTAAATATTCATATGCTTTGTATATGCTTCGAAAAGTTGTTAACCAGAGTGCACTCCTATTTGCTTATCATGCATATGTTGGTTCGACATTAAGATACGGTATAATGTTTTGGGGTAACGGCACTGAGAGAGAAACAGTTTTTAAAGCCCAAAAGAGGTGTATCCGTGCAATCTGTGGATTAAAATCCACCGATACCACATTTCATTAATTTAAAAATATTGACATTCCCATCATTGTATTGTATATTTGAATTGGCTTTAGACGTGAGAAATAATTTGCATAAATATAGAACACTAAAAAGTACTAGACATGCCAGTACACTTTGTGCAATGAGCCACAAAACAATTATGTTCGACAATAGTGCATTTTGTATGGGCCCCAGAATATAAAATAAGTTACCCAAATCTATTAAAGAAGCAAATAATCTAATAACATTTAAAAACAAATTAAGAGTGTATCTCATAAGTAAAGCTTATTATTCAATTAAAGATTATTTGAATGAAAAATGTAATTAAATATGTAATTCAATAATGGTTTAATCAAAATTCTGTGTGTTTAAATTGTTCATAATATTAATTGTAATAAGGAAATGCATGTAAATTTATATATTTTATAAAATGTAACTTATTTTTTTTTTTTTAATGTAGTAGTAATATTTGTACACCTATAATGGTAGGGTATGGTCTAAAGAACAACTCTTTAATTTTATACCACCTCATGTTTTACCCATACTCAAACAAATAAATGATTTGTATTTTGTAAGGTTTTCGGGATGGTTTTAGGAAACTATTATTTTAATAAAATATTTACGCACAAAAATAATATATATCTCCATGACAATCATATACCATCATACGGGATCTGGCTCGACGACTTGAAAACCGGTTCTGATGTATACTTACCAGCTTAGAGTTACAACACAACCAGAGTTGTGAGGAAAATGCTATCTCGCATGCACACATTTAAATTATACATAATTATGTCTATCTCTCTCGTTGGGAGGGGTCCATGCCTAAATAATAAGTAACAGCCGCACAGGTCGATCGACCAAGTTAAGCCACGCTTGCCGCGGTTGGTCTGTGGATGGGTGACCATCTTCACAAATTTGTTATTCCTACAACAAGGCTCAAGAAAATAGGTGGCTCGTTTAGATGCCAATGTATACGTTTTTATAATAAACTTCCTAGCCACATTCAAGAACTAATATAAATATTATAAATTCAAATCTTTTATAAAGCTAAAACTATGCCAGAAAGCCTATTATACGGTAAAATACTATATTGAGGACAAAAAAGCTTTGTATTGAGCTGCAATAGGTCTAGACAGTGAATGTTGTTTCTGTTTTTTATTTTTTACTGATTTTCACTTTTTTTTTTCTAAATAAACAATGACATAAACATTTACTTTTTGAAGTATTATATTATTTTAAGTATTGTGAATGTGAGGGCTGTGTGGGTCGTTGTTTCCGTTTTAATCATGGTCTGGCCGGTGGAGTGGTTTATGCGGCCTACACAAATGTCCTGTCCTCGGTATTGCTCGTCGAATCGTTGAGCTCCTTAAGTTCCGAGTTGAGCTGCACGGTTACTGACGAATGCGTGCACTGACTGCACAGGTCCACTCAATCTGTGTGGTTCTTTCCTCAAAAGACCACTTCAGACACCAATCTACATGGTCCTCAAAGATTATGTCCGGATTTTTATCTACACATTGACATTGATGATTTTTTTTTTATACAATGACATGGATTATTACTTTGTAAAGTATCTTATTTTTTATTATTATTATTGTGAATGTGAAGACGATGTGGGTCATTTCTTTTTCTGTTTTCCTTCTTAGTTAGTTTAAATCATAATCTGGCAGTTTGAGTAATTTATGCGGCCTACCCAAATGTCCTTTCATTGGTATTGTTCGTTGAATCGTGAGGCTCCTCAAGTTCTGAGTTGAGCTGCACGATTTTTGACAAATGCGTGCACTGACTGGACAGGTCCGCTCAATCTGTGTGGTTCTTTACTCAAAAGACCATTTCAGACACCAATCTACATGGTATTCGCATGATCTGACCAAGATTATGTCTGGACTTTACAACAGACTGTGACCTCTGAGTTCGTTTCGGCCTTTCTTCTCAGAGTCCGATAGGAAACGCCGACCTCATCTAGTTTAAAAAAAAAATATGATTGACATTTAAAAGTGTTTGTACAAACCTACTTACAGAAAATAAATAATTTATCATTTATCGAGACCCCTCCGTGCCTCGGAAAGCACGTTAAGCCGTTGGTCCCGACTGTCATTCGTGGATCTTTGACAGTCGTCACGGGTAGTCAGAAGCCCGAAAGTCTGACCACCAGTCTTACGAAGGGGTATCGTATTAATTAGTAACTGGGTTGTGGAGGTCAGATAGGCAGTCGCTCCATGTATTATAAAATACTGGTATTCAGCTGCATCCGGTTAGACTGGAAGCCGACCCCGACACAGTTGGGAAAAAGGCTAGGCAGATGATCATATGTCTGTCTCTCTCATGCATCGCGCACCCATATCTGTACGCGCTTGTGCGCGCGCAACTGATTTCGAGCTGCAATCTGACGTCACCCTTGATCCGTTTTGTACTGTGCGCATTTTTGTTTCATTCCAATATCTCTAACGACTCGGCTTTACTTCGACTTGTGTATCTGCTCACCCGTTGACCTGGCTTTTCATTTGGACTATCGTAGAGCTACATTTTGTTTAGTTTATTTTGGAAGTGCTAAGGGTTCTGAACATTGTATCAACCACACCACAGAATATGTTTACTTTGTAACTGTTCTGTGGAAAGAATCAGAAGACACATGTTAACTCGTGATCTACAAAACAGCCATGTTGTTGATGAGTACAATCCAAGCGAATAAATCAAGAACAAGCACCATTGCCGCTAGCCTGTTGAGGTAGTAGATGGGAGGCTGAAACGTGATTTTAAGATGTTTCGTCATGAATATTGCAATGTAGTCATAAGCCACATTTTTGCAGACCTTAAAATCGCTGCGCCTTTGACGAATGCCTTTCACGTCGATACAATAGACAGAACCCATGCAAGCGATTATACAACGTGTAACGTTAAATGCGCAAAACCTGAAAATAGTTTGATCAGAATAACGAGCAGAATTAATTGAACCACTTTTTAATATAGGTCACATTTTTCAAAAAATCTTCATTAAAAACGTTGCCGTGTCTATTTATTAACACTTTCACAGCGGAGCGTTTAGAGCGCCCGCTTGATCCAGTACGCGGGCGATTTTCTGCATAATTGTTAACATCGTAGAAAAATAACGGACAGGAGTATATAGATAATTCTTTTTGTGTATGTAAAATCTACTATTGTATTTTATGGATAATAAATAAAAACAAATTATATTATTTATGTTTTTTTATTATAAATTTTAAAAAATGGTCATTTTTTCGAAAAAAAAAAAAGTCATACAGACTCCTTACGTCTATTCTAGGCTATTCTAGGTAACAATTATTTAACTTCAATTTCATCACACTGAGCCTCCTCAATATCAGAATCATCATCATTTTGTAATATATCAACAATTTCATGCATCGAAACATTACGCTGCGATGAAGCCATTTCGCGCCAAAACAATCACACTCACTCCGTGCACTCGCCGACGGCCGACTGAACGGGCGGCGCGGGCGATCGCAAATTGTAGCTCTCTCGTTCTAACTAGAGATGCAAACATTGCATATTTGTGCAGCTTATAAACTCAGCTACAAACGCGTACAACGCGGATCACGATAAGAGGTCGTGTTTTTTTAATAAACAGTATGAAAGGCGATCACGAGTGCAGCTCGTGATTCGCGAATTAGAAAAAAATGTGTATGCCGACCTGAGGTCGTGATCAGCTGTGAAAGTGTTAATAGGTCAAGCAAGCCAATGTTAGCGCGGCGCAGCGGCCCGGTGACGACTCGTCCCTCGATAAAGCGTCGTCGCAGACGCAAGAAACGGAAAGATCAGAATGGCCAGTAAAACTAAAACAGCACATAAAACCTATACAATTTTTTTAATGACTTATTTTCTCTCTGAAATAGGTGAATTGAATTAAAAATCAGTTGGGGTGTCTGAGGTTTTGCGCATTTAACGTTACACGTTGTATAAACATATCTAGAGAGCAACTAATTGTTACCAATAACTAGGCAGATTATGTCGACAAAAGAGAGCCAATTTCGAAATTTTTACTTTTGATTATTAATAATGTTACCGCATTTCCAATATTGACCGCCGAAGAATTGACCATTTCGCTGTAGGCACATACCAAATAAAACTTGCACAGAGTTATGACAGTGAACATGTACGCAGCAGTGGATCATTTCTTATCCAACAATATAACGGACATCTTAACGATCTGTTAGCATTTACTATGCCATCCAGTGATGTCAACTCATACGAGCACACGTAAAGTGTAGACATATATTGTCGAAAATCTACCACTGCTAGATATTGATACATCAGGACAATCGTGGAATGTTTCACGGGTCGCAGAACTATTGGCAGTTGTGCCCACATTATGTGCCTAGTTTGGTTTTTAGGGTAAGCAAGCACCAAGATATGAGGCGATGATATTAGGCGTCCTGTTCTGTTTCTCGATACAATGATCATCGATGACGATGATGACGATTAAGTGAATAATTATAGGTCATACGATGTAAACAAATAATGTAATAATCAAAGTAAGTAATTCACTGTTTAATGTCAAGTAATAATAAATAATAATAATAATAAAATAAATTATTGTAATTATACAGTAATTGCTTAAAATAACTCCTGCATTAATCAGTAAAACGTGCCATTCTTCACCAGTAAAAAATCTTAACAAAAAATTTTTTTTTCCTCAAAACTCCTCGGATAGATTTTGATGAGCTTTCGTTTAAGCCTAAGGTACATAATGCACTACGTGTTCATCCTGGGCAGCACCTGGCCTAACTCCCATACATGGATGGTCAATGTCCTTTCAAGCTGTAAAGAAGAAATTGCTAACAATGTTAGAGGACTCCAAAATACGCCAAATTGATAAGCGAATTAAGGAAATGGATCTTGGCGATCAAAAGCCGTCCCAGTTATTACATCATAATATGTGTGACCTCGCTCGCGAGAAGATACCGGATGGTACAGTGCGAGCTTTCTGGGAGAGTCATCTCCCTACAACTGTAATGGCAGTTTTAGTCGTGAGCGAGACCAAAAATTCGGATGATTTGGCTTCTATCACCGATAACATCACGGAGGCCACGAGATGCAGTCCAGTTTCGGAAGTAGTAAAAAAGAAAACATAGACAAAAGACACTGTGTCTGACGATATCCGTGCGGAATTGGCCAAGCTGAGCATTCGCCTGGAGAACATCGAGCATCGCCGCCCCAGAGAGATTCGCAGTAGAAGCCATTCCAGATTTTCATCAAGATCTGCATCACGATGACGAATTCCAGAATCACCGAATTGGCTGTGCTTATACCATTTCCAGTTTCGTCATAATGCACGTAAATGCGAGCAACCCTGTTCGTGGAAACCAAGGGCAGACAGTTCCAGCAGCAACGAGAGATCAACACTTTCATGAGTAATGATAACGTCGCTGTCTAGCCAACTACACTATTGTATTTTGGGTTATCCTTCTGCAATGATCTACTCTGTAGCTCAGTGTAGGTGTCTACATTTCGGTCGTCTGTAATCGCCGCCTGAAAAACGCAACGCGCACGTCGTTTTTATGAATGTATCGGATGCTTGCTTTAACGTTCCAATTATGAAAACGATGTCAATATTTATGTTAAGAATAAAACAAAATATATGTCCTGAGCGCAATTAAATCGACGTACGAAATTGATTTTATTTCGGCGAATGATTAAAAATGACTTTATTAATTTAAACTTTTCGCATAAAGATACAAAGGCGGACTTAATGCCTTCTCTTAAGGCATTCTCTACCAGTCCACCAAGGGTGGTGAAGGGATTAGAAGGCAGGTGCTTTGGTTGACAGGACAATGATAAAAATAAAAAACTAGACAAATACATAAATAGGTAATAAACACATACAAGTGTTTACGGTGGTCGTAAAACAGACATAAAAATAGTTGTTCGACGCGCGGCAAAATGGCGTACATTGTAACCTTTATAGCAACAGCATTGTTTAAGAGAGAGACACAATCGTATTGAATCAAGGATTAGTGGGTTTCGATTTTTTTTTTTTGACTATTCTCAAAAATGCACACAACTTGTGCGATTTTAAACTATTGTAATTTGTGTTTATTACTCTGTAGACTAATTAACATAATTATTATACATGTTAGTTGGGTAATAGGATTCTCTTGAAAGTATTCTCCATTTAACAGATCGTCGTCGTAATCATTTTCGATGTAAAACTTTCCATCAAACAGTGGTGTGGGCATCAGAACAACTTCATTCCGAGTTTCAGTTGTTTTGTGCGATTCCTCACTAGCGCGTCTTGTCTCGTCATATGAGAGCTTTGAACCGCGATGCTATCGCGCCAACGTAATGCGACCTTTGTATTGGTATTAACAGCTAATGTCATCGCTCTGCTTGGTCCCGATATATACAAACTGATTGCGGATGCTTGTGTTACTTACGCGCTGTTTCCAGTGCAAACAAATGTGAATAAAGGACGGTGTCAAGCAGACAAATAGGCCCAGGGCCTCTTACCTACGTAGATTGACTCTGTGTTGTAGTCGTTGGAGCATGTACTACTTCGTTGGAGCATGTACTACTTCCAGGATGTTCTTAAGCAACGCCTTTGAACAACACAATAAGCCGGTTCCTGAGCGCAGTATTAGTATTACGTCTGTCAGCAGTAATCCACTCGCGGTGGCTTTCTGTCTCCGCCACCGCGCTGCGCGGCTGCTCGCGGGAGTGCTCGTGTGCTCGCCTGCTCGATATGTAATGCCCTTAATATCAACACTAGCGGACAAAATGCACTCAATAACGTATGATTTGAGAAGTTACGTGTTTTTTAGAGTTCATTAAATAATGATGAGTAGTGATTACAGTTGTGCACCGAGCTAAACCAAACTTATCTCAATTGGTAATATCCGCAATATAGTCTTCTGCTGAACGCGGTCTACTACTAAATGGCTACAGTTAACAGACTTTTAATGAATGAATATATTATAATGAAATCCTAGCATACAATCCTAGCCTGTTATTTGCTTCCTGAAAGGCTCTAAAGCCGGTAAATGAAAAGCGATTACTATCACATATTATGTGAGCGGAACATTTGTCCAGCTAATATGTCTAAATTGAAATTTGGTTGGAGTACAATTACACTGGCTAATTACTTTTGCGGCGCGATGGGACGGGGCGGGACGAGCGCGGGATGGGAGCAGGTCGGGGTCGAAGCTGAACGCTGTTTAATTGTACGAGTTACGTTTCAGTGACACACACTGGGGTAGTACCAGTCAATGTTTCATTTTATCGACTCACACAAACGAGTCAGTAAAGGAATACGTGACAACAACGGCGATATCCTTGTTTTGCAGAAGATGAGTCCGTAGTAGTGGTAGTAGTAAAAGAGGGTTGTTAGTGAAAAAGATGAAAAGCATAAAATAGTTTCTCATACCTACTCATTTTCATTAGTGTATATTAATGGCCGTGATAGTATTAACTGGTTCGGCGAAGGTCACAAAAAGTAAGTTCGAAGAAGGTGATGTAGGCAAGAAGCACATCGGTGGCATGTATTCTGGAGTTGATCGACACACTAAACGTAGTTACTGCTATGAGAACGAAGCCGCTCGCTCATTCGTAGCACTCTCGTAGCACTCGTAGCCGACGCTACACTCCGATGCACGATGCATTATTTAATTTTGTCCGAGCGCAGTCACAGCTCGTCGTCGTAGACACCACAAATTATCGGTAAATGGCTTCACGACTTTGTGAGAGCTCGAAAATTGCTCAAATCACCACCGGATCGATAGTTTTGTGCATATTATTTGCGCATGTATCATAATTATAAGAACGACATCCTATCATTAGTCGGTCTCCCCTCGCGCTCAGATTATAGAGTGTGGTCAGCAATGACCGTGTCACCGGGCGCGAGCGAATCGTCCGCGTCACCGCCACATGTTAATGATGATCGATTCCTACCGTTACTCTATTCGTATTATAATTGCCGATGTTCGATCACAAGTAGATAAATGATAAATGATAAATGATTTATTTTCAGTAAGTAGGTTTGTACAAACACTTTTACATGTCAATCATATTTTTTAAACTAGATGAGGTCGGCGTTTCCTATCTGACTACTCTGAGAAGAAAGGCCGAAACAAACTCAGAGGTCACAGTCTCTTTTAAAGTCCAGACATAATCTTGGTCAGATCATGTGAAGACCATGTAGATTGGTGTCTGAAATGGTCTTTTAAAGAACCACACAGATTGAGCGGGCCTGTCCAGTCAGTGCACGCATTTGTCAAAAATCGTGCAGCTCAACTCAGAACTTGAGGAGCCTTACGATTCGACGAACAATACCAATGAAAGGACATTTGAGTAGGCCGCATAAATGACTCAAACTGCCAGATCATGATTAAAACTAACTAAGAAGGAAAACCGAAAAAAAGAAATGACCCACATAGTCTTCACACTCACAGTAATAATAATAAAAATAAGATACTTTACAAAGTAAATATCCATGTCATCCAAACTAATATTATAAATGCGAAAGTAACTCTGTCTGTCTGTCTGTCTGTCTTTGCTTCACGCCTAAACTACTGAACCGATTTGTGTGAAATTTGGTACAGACATAGTTTGGAACTTGAGAAAGGACATAGGATAGTTTTTATTACAAAAAATAAAATAAGAAATAAAATTTATTCCGGACATACAGCGCCATCTATTGGTCAAGAGTCGGCATCAATTCAGTACTGAAAATTCATCGGAAAAATGTAAATAAATAGTAAAAAGGTATGAAAAATATAATATAATACAACTTTTAGTACATAGAAAATGCTCTAACGGAGTATAGATAATTCTATTAGTACTATATGTCGAGTTGGTGATCGCGCAATGGTGTCGATCGTTACACGAGTTCGGTTCATGTTATTGTTTTAAATTCATGTGAGAATTTTTAATTTTTAAATTTTTAATTCATTCATTCATTTTAATTCATTTCCATTTTTAATTCATTCTTTAACTATGTGGGTAAAAACAAAAATCTGCCGGAAGTCACTATTCCACGCGAACGAAGTCGCGGGCAAAAGCTAGTTGTTTATATAAAATTCATCAATGTCAATGTGTATATAAAAATCCAGATATAATCTTTGAGGACCATGTAGATTGGTGTCTGAAGTGGTCTTTTGAGGAAAGAACCACACTGAGTGGACCTGTGCAGTCAGTGCACGCATTCGTCAGTAACCGTGCAGCTCAACTCAGAACTTAAGGAGCTCAACGATTCGACGAGCAATACCAAGGACAGGACATTTGTGTAGACCGCATACACCACTCAAACTGCCAGACCATGATTAAAACGGAAACAATGACCCACATAGTCCTCACATTCACAATAATTAAAATAATTAAGACTTTAAACAGTAAATGTTCATGTCATTCTGTATATAAATAGATATAAAAACCAAAGTGTAAATCAGCAAAATAAAAAATAAACAACATTCACTGTCTAGACCTATTGGAGCAGCTCAATCCCAAGCGTTTTTGTCCTCAATATAGTCTTTTACAGTATAATAGGCTTTCTGGCATAGTTTTAGCTTTATAAAAGATTTGAATTTATTAATGCTTAGTTCTTGAATGTGGCTAGGAAGTTTATTATAAAAACGTATACATTGGCATCTAAACGAGCCACCTATTTTCTTGAGCCTTGTTGTAGGAACAACATATTTGTGTTTGTTCCTAGTATTTATATTATGGATATCACTGTATTTTTTAAACAGATTAATATTTTTATGTGCATACAAAAGATTATCATAAATGTACTGAGAAGGCACAGTCATTATATTAATCTCTTTAAATTTGTCTCTGAGGGAGTGTCTGGGACTTAATTTATAAATGGAACGAATTGCGCTTTTTTGTAAAATAAAAATTGTCTGAATATCGGCGGCATTTCCCCACAACAGAATACCGTATGACATCACACTATGAAAATAACTAAAGTAAACTAAACGGGCTGTCTCTAAATCAGTTAAGTCCCGAATTTTCCTAACGGCGTATGCTGCAGAGCTAAGCTTTTTTGACAATTTATCTATATGGGGGCCCCATTGAAGCTTGGCATCCAAAGTTATGCCTAAGAATACTGTGGTATTTTCGGGTTTTAACTCCTCACCCTTTATGAGAACACTAGTTTCTACCTGTCTAACATTTGGTATAGTAAACTTAATACATTTCGTTTTTTTTCCGTTAAGAAGTAGGTTATTAACATTAAACCAGTTAACTACTTTTGCGAGGGCACTATTTATATTGTCAGTAACCAGCTGCTGACGTTTGAGTTTAAATAAAAGTGAAGTGTCATCTGCAAACAACACTATATCATGTTCATCCCTTATGAGGTAAGGCAAGTCATTTATATAAATAAGAAATAAAAATGGGCCAAGAATTGAGCTCTGGGGGACCCCCATTTTTACTACAGATCCGGGTGACCTTTTTCCGTTAACATCAACTCTCTGAATCCTATCACTTAAGTAAGAAGTAAGAAGATTCAGAGAGGCGTTCCGAATTCCGTAGTAGTGAAGTTTCCTGATTAAGGTTTCATGAAGAACACAATCGAATGCCTTGGACAAATCGCAAAAGATGCCCAAAGCATCACATTTGTCCTCCCATGCATTATAAAGATGTCCTAAAAGTTCAACTCCGGCATCAGTAGTTGAACGACCCCTTGTAAACCCGAACTGTTTGTTATGCAGTAATTTATTTTTGTTAAAAAATCTTTGCATTTGGTTTAAAATAAGTTTTTCAAAAATTTTACTAAAGGTGGGTAGTACTGAAATAGGTCTATAATTAGTAGGGTCTGATGTACTACCCGATTTAAACAATGGTATGATTTTACTATGTTTCATAAGATCAGGAAACTCACCACAATCAATACAATTATTAAATATAACAGCTAAAGTAGGTGCTACAATGTTTATAATTGACTTAGCAACATCCACAGAATTACCCCATAGATCTGCAGTCTTTTTAACATTTAACATATGAAAAGTTTTAATTACATCTGTACAGGTGACATATTCGAAGTGAAATTCAGAATCACAAACTGGAACGTTTTCTTTAAGTATAGACTCTGCAGCAGTGGGTGATGAGCTTAGAGATTTAGTAGTTGACACAGGAATCTCTGAAAAGAAATTTTCAAAGGCCGCGGCGACTTGAGAATCTGATCTAATTACACTGTCATCAATAGCAAGGCTGTAGTCACTACTTCGGTTGCATGACCTTCCTGTTTCGCTATTAATGACATTCCAAGTCATTTTAATAATGTTACTACTATTTTTAATTTTTGAACTCAAATAACGTGACTTGGCTATACTACAGACTGTTTTAAATATTTTAGAATAATTTTTAACATATAAATTAAATTCAGCAGTGTTTATACAAATCCGTTCATCATATAATTCATAAAGTCGTTCTCTACTTTTATGTATACCAATGGTGGCCCAGTCACTGAAAGAAGCGTTACTATTGACTGATAATGTCTTTGGAATGAATGTTTTATCAAATTGTGTGCAATACATATTAAAAAAATCATTATATTGTTTGTTAGGGTCATCATTAGTCAACAAAAGTGGTAATTTACTTAAGAGTTTAGTTTTAAATGTTTCTAAGCGTTTAGTTGTTTTTGGGTTAACAGTGATATCTTTTTTAATAACTTTTTTGTTTTGATTTGGAATAGTGATCAACTGTCCGCAATGATCCGAGTCTATTAAATTAATCATTTCTTTGTGGTTTGGTATAATATCTGTATAAATATTATCTAGGCATGTGGCACTAGTAGGAGTTATTCTAGTGGGCTCCGAAAATAGATTAGCAAGATTGTATGACTGAAACAAACTTATGATTTTAGTACTTAACCCAGTATTTTCTAACAAATTAACATTGAAATCACCACAAGTGATGATGGACTTGTTTGTATTACAGATTTTGTGCAACACTTCATCCATAACCTTTTCAAAACAATCATACAATCCTGAAGGAGGTCTGTACACGCTTAATATAATGAACTGCTCCAATTCTATACAGGCTATTTCAATTGTCCGCTCAACAGAGAGGCTCACAATGTCCTTTCGGTCCTTAAATTTAAGCTGGTTACTTACTAAAATTAATGAGCCACCATGTATAGCATTTACTCTGCTGAATGAACTACCAACCTGGTGATTACTAAAATTGAACATGAACTGGTGGCTTTTAAGCCAATGTTCTGTCATACAAAGAATATCTATGTTGTAACAATTTAGGAATAATTCTACTTCTAAGTCTTTGTTTAAAAATCCTTGAATGTTTTGATGCACCAGATTGATACTGTTTAATTTTTTTACACTTTCATTTGACTTATTAACAGTCTTAGTTACATTTTTGCTAGAGGTTTCCTCTATTGTCCTAATTTCTAATTTAAATGATGATTAATGTCATTAATTTTGAGCAAATTATTGACAGAATGGTTTAAAATGTCTTTGCATTGCTCAAAAGGAGCAATTTGTTTAGCCAAATTTTTGACTGAAATAGAAAAAAAAATATGATAGCGACATAGCTATCTGTCTTTTGAGATAGGTAGAAAGATAGTACATAACAATATTGTATCTATCTTTTGTCAAATATAAATTACTATTAATATAATAGTTAGTGTCAATTAATTGGATTAGCTTATCATTATAAGTTAAATTATGCAATGTCATGTTTAAATCATATCTTAACCTATTTTCTTCCTGTGGCAAACTGTTACTGTAAGGGAATGTAAAAAACACAATTTTTCTTAAACTAAGGTTGCACAATGTTCTATGATATTGGAGCAATTCTCCTTTATTTAAATTTCCTCTATTTCCCATAAAAATTAATAAAGTTGTTTCCTGCTTAAAGTTACATTTAATAATTTCTTTCATAATATCAAAATAGATGTTTTATCGTCTTGTTTACTGCACGGGAACGCAATTAAGCGACTAACTACCTGAAGGTCCGATACCGATATAATTTATTTATTTAATTTATTTAATAATAACAAGCTTTATTTTAGCTTTTTTTTTTTTTATTTTTTTTTTTCTTCCCTAGCGTCACGTCCCACGTCCTGCAGACCAGTGGGTTATAAGGTGAGTGCAACACTGACGGGCGGAGCGGGAGCGGGTATGTATCCGCCGCGCCGGTGAGATCGCAGCCCTTGAGTTCCCACCGCGCAGGACCCGCCGAGGTAACGTTAAACATTATGCACATATTTTTATCAACGTACCGGACATATACCTACATCAGTATAGCTGTGTGTCACACAGTCGGCAGCTGATCGTTAGTTTCATACTCGTTTTAGAAATAAAGTCAACTTTTTTTGACATTTATTTTTTGAAGTGTACTTTACTTGTAAAATTCAGCAAAATTACTGTTATCATTAGCCACAAGGCTTTTCCAATGTCACATTAGATAAAAAAACCGTCAAAAACAATCTGTTGTATGGTCGCATTGATAAAATCACGATAACATCTTAAGGCGATATCAAAATAAATTGGGTGTTTTTTCGAATCCATTTATTTCACTATTACAGCAAGTTTGGATTTGATTTTTAGTTACATGTTTATTGACTATTTGATTGAGACTCTGACTGAAGGAAAACGCAATTGCTTCAAATTTCCTTGATAGAATTTAATTCCGAAAAGACGTCTACTTTTTTATATTTTCTTCTGTAATTCATAAATCCTAATTAATATCATAGCAAAATTGCATTCAAAATATGCGTAATAGGCAATTGAAAACTCTGGCTGAACAAATTTTTGATACAAAGCTTAATTTATTTTTAAACAATTTTTATTTGGTTCGGCGCTTACGTTGTTTTATTTTGGTTCCTACGCACCTCTCCAACGCGCGTTTTGCGACCTCTTTTTTCGCATGTGGAAGTAATTGAGTAGTCCACTTGCAAACACCGCTAAGTTAAAAAAAAAAAAGAAAATCAGATAGTGCGGCCATTTTATTTGTTGTTTAAAATGCTTTCATAAGCAACTATCAATCCCGATCAAAACTCCGTATGTTACGCATAAATTTAGGTAAAATATTCAGTACTCCTGCAAAACTTGCTATATTGATTGATAGTTAACTTTCAAACAACTCTAAGTTACAATAAACTTTCAAAACTCGCCATATTACGCAGTGACTCGTGCAAACGCCTGGTCAAACGCATGGCCCTATGGAAGTGCAAGCACGTGCAACGCGATAAAATTATTCTTATTCTGTTAAATATTTTAATTTGAGCTTTAAAACACCGGCCACAGATGCTTGCTCCATAGGTTGAGGTTGAGGTTCTTGTTGAGAAAAGACAGGAATGGCAAATTGCCGTTAAAGGGGAACCGCATTATGTATCGGAGGTGGTGAATTACGGCAATGTTTGTAAAAGAGGTAAATCGTTTCAACAGATTGAACCTACTTTGATCAATTTAGACGTTCCTGTAAAACCAGCCAAATTAAATGATGTGAGAAACTTTCTGATTAAACATTTTGGACAGGATTGGGCTAAGGTCGACAGTCTAAAATATTATAGATTTCTTGAAGAAAACCAAACTGAAGCTGCTTTAGACGAAGATACCGACACCGAGGAAACTTTAATGGATGAAGAAACAGAAATAAGAGTATAAGATGATTATTTAGGTTTAGGATTTAATTTTGATACTGTTTCAAAACTCTTCATGTTAATTTCGTACTATTTCAAAACTGTTTATGTTAAAAATACTTTTGCAAAAGTGGTTATGTTTAATTTTTAAATACTAATAAAAAGATAACTATGGTATTGGGATTTTATTTACTATAAGAAATTAATTCTCTGTGACAATAATTTTCAGTAATGTGTTGTAATATGAATTTTCATAACTCCATTTTAACACTAGAGGTTTTAATCGATTTTCCAAAATTATTATTCTTTCAACATAGCGGACTTTGCAAGTGGACTACTCAATTGACTCTGTCACTTTCTTATGCCCGCCCAGATCGCCTGCGGGCTTTGTCAGTAACGGACCTGTGTCGTTCCTCCCGCAATCGTGATTATATTTTTTATCTCGAATAATTATGTAATTAATAAAAATAGGGGCAAGGATACAAACAAAGAAAATATCGGGTTGGTGCAAAAGTTATGACAAAAAAAAATTCAACATCTCTTTTGAAAACGAACTGGGACTGGTTTTCAACCCCATGGGCATACGTGTCATCTGATACTGTCCCGAATGAAAAGTGACTTTCTGCTATTTCCTCTAACTTAACGTTATAATAGCCTTGGTGTAAATCAAGATGTGTGAAATAAATGCTACCTGATAATGATTCTAAAATTTCCGTAATATCTGGTAATGGGAATTTATCGTTCTCAATGCAATTATTCAGTTTTCGGTAATCAACTACTAGTCTCCATTTATTATCTCCAGTTGAATCCGATTTCTTCGGTACCAATAATATTGGACTGGACCAGTCGCTTTTACTGGGCTCTATAATGCCTTCCTCTAGCATTTTATTAATTTGACGTTTTATTTCACTTTTATGAGAATGTGGCAAACGGTATTGTTTTGAAAATACTGGTGTCGTGTTAGGCTTTACTGATATAGTATGACTGTATACGTTTGTGGTACTTAATTTGTCTTTAGGGAGGTAAAATATATCTGAATATTTTGCGCAAATATTTTCAATGGTTTTTTGTTCTTCATTATTTACATGTTGCAATTTTAATTGAGAAAATAAGTTTTTAACCCTATCTGCATCATTTCGCGTTTTTAGGTTCTATATCCTTTAGCAATACATCTTATTCAGTAACGTTTAATATTTTAATTGGTATTCGTCCATGTTGGGGAGTACCTATAGAACTTGCTAAAAACACACCATGTGTTAGTTCTTTTGAAGATACTACACAATCCTCATTAAAATTCGTTTGTATGTAGTGTATAGACTCACTTCTAGCAGGCACATTTAAGGTATCAATATATTTACTTACTAGTGGAAAACAAATAGTGGTCTTATCAGTAGATAAAGTTAAAATATTTTTATTAAAATCTAACTGGGCCTTATATTTATTTAAAAAGTCACGACCTAAAATTCCATCTCCTTTAATAGGCAAGTTATGAAATACGTAGAACTTCTGACTAATTGTTTCATCATTTAAATTGAATTGTAAATATAAGTATCCTATTGCTTGAACTTTGCCACCTAAACCGTTTATGGCTACGTTCTCGTTATGGATTGGAATGCCGCATTCGAGAGCATGTTTATATGTGCATGCTGACACCGATGCTCCAGAATCTACTAGAAAATAATGTTTCTTAATATGACGTTTATGCAATGATGAACATAAAGAAATATAACAATTACTATCACTAGCTAAAATATATTTATTAGTCACGAAAAAACTGATTGGATGTTAATCCCGATTCTGTATGTTGTTCCGAATTATGCAGAACATTCACGTCACGTTCTTTAGGTATCCCTTGATTTCTTCTATTAGAATAATTAAAGTTACCTCTTTGCCATCTGTGATTGCCCGTTCTTCCTCGCGCAGGCTGCCCTCGTGAAGTAGGGTGGTGTCGTTGCTGCTGCCCTCGCGCTTGGCCTCTGTATGCGTAGAAGTTTCTACCTCCACCACGTTGGCCTCTATAATTATTTGAACGGCTCCTGTTATTATAGTAATTATAGTGGGGCTTTTTATACATACCCATAATTTCTCCATGGGAAATTGTTGTCGAGACCTCCTCGTCTTGAGCTGCTTGAACTGCGTCCTTCAATGAGCTGTAATTTCTAGCAGAAATAATCGTACTTAATCTACGATTTCGCAAGCCATCGGCAAATTGTTTGATCGCAATATTTTCATTAATTGGTTTTAATATATTATAGTTCTGTTCATTGTCGTTAGCTTGCGTAATCGTTAGATCCACAAATAATTCCGTGATCTCTTTCCCGTAATCGGCAATCGACAACTCATTTTGTTTCATTTTTAGTAATTTATTTTGTATTGCCGTTGCTGCTTTCTTAGACAATAATACCTTTTTCATGTCATCAATTAAGTCATTAACAGTATCATACTTTGCATTTAACTTTATCTTAGCTTCTTGTGATAATCTACTTTTCAACACAAAATTGATTAAATTTTGTTTACAAGCGCTATCCGTCAGTAGAGAGTTATAGTATTCAATATTATCAATTAGCTGTTTTATACTAGCTTCGTCATTTGTCATAATCGGTAAAAGAGTTAAGGCAGTTTTCAAGTCAAATGTATTCATTTTTGACGTCTCTAATATATCACTTTCAGGCAACAGTAAAATATCTTCACGTAAATCTAGAAATTGACGACAACAATTTTCTATTAATATAATATCTTGGGCACTATAATATTTTTTCTTTACTTTTTCTTTAAAATCAATCAACCAAGTTTCATACTGGTCATAAATTGCATCTACCTCATTTAATTTATTTTCTAATACTCTTTCTGTCCTTCTTTTCGGTCCTAACTTTATTAAGTACACTCTAATCTTCTTTAAATCATTGTATAATTCTAATATAGTATCCATACCTTTTTACCACCATAACGTAGAGGAATTATAATGTTCTTGTAATACACTGCTAAACATAAGTATAAGTATTATGATTAAACACCGCACGCAATTGACACCAAAGTCCATCGTTCAATCAGCGCATCGTCCTTATTTGGTAAGAGATTTTGTGTTGAAATGTGAACACGATTAATAATGATTATATTTATCACTTAATTATTTTTATAGTGAAGCAATTACGAAACGCACTTTTATTATATTTTATACACTTTTTCTAAGACTTTTTATTCGATCACTTTTTTTTTTTTTTGAACACTATTGCATGCGTCGACGGAAAAGAGATCTCCTCATAGTCGTCCTATTTATCTCATTGGTGATCCATTTTTTATGGCATCTTTTATACAGCCGATATATGAAGCCCAATAATCCGAGTAGTAGTACCAGCAGGATACAGGATAGAATAATGTTGGATGTGGACATATGAAAGCGAAGTTCGTCTGCTGTAGCTTGGTTGCTGCCAGCCGCCGCGTTTTGAACGATCAGGGTCTCCTCTTTAGACTGCTGCTTGCCCATTTTCGTGGATCGTTTTGGTCTCGTTACTCGCGTTGACGTCTAGTCCGTAGAAACAATAAATCAATAATCGTCCCATTTTCACTAATATTCTTCGTTACGTATCGAATGATCTTGTCACACACAAACTCAACGTCTCAAGTTCGCGTAGCGCGTATAGATTCCTTTGGCAGGGTCGCCATGTAAGGTGCGGTGTTGATGGTAAATGAAACTCGTGAATGCCAGAGTAATACTGAGTTATATTTCATAAGATAGTGCATAATAAATGGTTACAAAGGTGCATAGATTATAGTAATACAGATCTTAAAGTAGGTAATTAATACAACCTTCACAATTTCATAATGTTTTTCCATGAAGTTCTAAATTACGCAATAGTATTGTATTCGTAGAATGTTATGTTAAGCCGGATCCACACGCTTGCCAAACCTCAACAAGCCGTCACAAATATAAGGTTGATAAAAAAGTTTTGTCGCAATAATTTCAGTAGAATTAATTTATTCATATATCTTATACACAAAATTTCTAATATATTCGCCATCTAATTCTATGACACTGGACCATCTAGCAGTCAAGTCGTTTATTCCTTTTGCCCAAAACTACGGCGGCTGTGACTCGAAGAATTTGAACACATCCTTCTTGAGACCGTCGACGTTTTTGAAAGTTTTGTTTCTCAAATATGCCTTTAAATGTTTCAACAAATGGTAGTCAGATGGCGCGATGTCGGGGGAGTATGGGGGATGAGAAACGGTATTCCAGTGAAGTTCGGTGATTGTTTTGTGGGTTGCCTTTGCGACATGGGGTCTCGAGTTGTCGTGGAGAAGGTGGACGGTTGCGCGTCCTGGCAGTTTTTCTCTTATAGCTTTTGCTAATTCCTGGAGATTCTCAATGTATTGTGTAGAGGAGATCGTATGCCTGCAGGGAGAAAATTGTGAAACAGCATTCCCTTTGCGTCCCAGAAACAGTGCAACAAAATGTTTTGTGGGTGAGGATCAATCGGATGCTGTGGCGGTTTTTCTCCGACTGGAAGCCAATAGCCTAGACGCTTTCTGTTATCATACAAGATCCAGCTTTCATCCCCCGTCACAAGATCCTCTAAAAACTCCTTGCGATGATGACGAAGTAGCAGAGACTGACAGATGGTCACGCGGCAGTTCTTATTATCGTCGGTGAGACGGTGTGGTATCCATTGAGCTAGAACTGTCCTGTATCCCAAGTTGAGTAAGTGATTTACTATTGATGCTTGGGTGCAGCCAAGTTCTTTGGCTAGCTCGTGCATACTTGCTTCCGGATTTGCTTTGATGCAGCAGAGTAATGCGTCGTCGTCGATGCTCAAGGGTCGTCCGGAACGTTCCTCATCTTCAAAACTTGTGTCTCCAGATTTAAAACGATTGAACCAACGCTGGACTGTTCGATGAGAACCTACGTCCTCCCCGAATGCATCCTGTATATTTTTAGCAGTTGTACTTGCGTTCGTGCCGCGCCGCCACACATAAAACATGATCGCCCGAAGTTGCACCTGCAAGATCGAAGCCAATTCTGTCCATTAGAACGCAAGCTCGCTCTTTTATACCCTGTCACGCGGAGGAGTAGAAAACATTCTAGAATATCCTTTACATAGCTCGATGTCACATTGTGTCAAAAACAACGTTGACATTTTTGCAACAAAACTTTTTTATCAACCTTATACAAACATGTGGATAGGTGTGGATCCGGCTTCAATGTATTCAAGCGGGGGCGCTCCCCGCGTCTTCGGTTAAGCCACACCCCTCGAGCGATGATTTATTTTTTACATATCACCTTAAAGATGCAATGTCAGTCTAATTACAATAAACTTAATAAAAATCTTAATATTAATCCACTCAACACAGATCGTTGCAAGAAAAAAGTATCGGAGTAACTACAAGATCTCACATATGATGACACTGAGCAGTTTCAAACTGTCCCGAGATAGACTGTAATAATGTTTAACGTTAGTAAATATTCATTATCCATAGACAAATATATAAACATATACAGGTTGAAATTGAAAACATGCGACAAATCGAAATGAGAGATTGTACTCATCATTGTGAACAACTTTTACTATGAGATAAAACCTGAAATCGCGAAAAAAAAGCAGCTGTTCCCTACATTTATGTTCGCATAACTCATCAAAATGTAGGGAACAGCTGATTTTTTTTTTCGCAATTTTAGGTTTGGTCCCATGGTAAAAGTTGTTCATAATGATGAGTACAATCTCCCATTTCGATTTGTCGCATGTTTTCAATTTCACCCTGTATATTACTAACTAAACTAAACTATATCCGCGCATCTCACTAAATGCGGTTACTCATAAAAATCACAAGCACTCACAAAGACATACCCTCTCACACTCACTCATTCACCGTAACACAAAGAGAGGTGCAGACCATTAATACAACCTTACACTATTATTATTCCTTTGTTTCGTAAAATGCTAGCATATAAGAACTCTAATCTAAAGTAACTCGAGGGGATTGGCGCTGTTAGCCAAAATACAGGGTCCTCCTATTTCGGCTCCAGATGCTATAAGTTTTATGATCTTTTGTTTTATCATAGCACCTAACTGTAATGTAATAATCTAAGTACTGATTTTTTTATGAAATAAAGCTATTATTATTATTAATTGAAAATACCATCGGGCGTCGCCGTCGGTGTAAATGTTTCCGAAAGTCCGCAAGAAAATGACATAAAATCAATCGCTGCACAAGTGTACGAACTGTACGAAGTGCGCGCAACATCGCCCAAGAATTAAAAACTCCGCAAAAGTGTTCGCTTTCTGAAGATAAAAGCGTCCGAATTCCTACTAACATTAATCGTGGACCGGCCGGGGGCGGTGGGTCCGAGCGGGGTGCGGAGGGGGGGGGGGGCGAATTGCAGAAGTTTGTGCTCCAGATCAAAGGCTTTTGTCTGTGGATTAACAAGTCGGTGTACAAATTATTTGGGTCGCGGGACTGTCGCGCTCGTCTCGTCGTCGTGTTGTCACCGTGTCCGTTGCCTTATTCGTCACAAATCTGGACACAGCACGGTCGTTCCTAAGAAAATTACGAACTACAAATAGGGTTCTCCACGACAGCTAAACAGTATCGCTAAATTTTGCACAAGCTGGGACTCTCACTCATGAACGTACCCAACAAATGTGATTCATGTCTGTTCAACTTGACCCAGAAACTGATTACGTACATGCAAGTATGCGGTAGCACATGTGTGACTCGTTAGCACCCACCTATATATATCTGGGTGACGTCATCGATGAGTCAATTAATTTCGCGGCCCAGTAACCGCAGACTGAACACTCGCAACGCCGAGACAGTAACTTGTCTGATGTTGCTCCGTCAGCGACGCTCATTGTTTTTACTAATTGAGCGAAGATATTGAACTTTTAACGCAAAATGTCACAACACAAATAGGTACAGCTTCAATACCAGAATCAATATTATAACGTAGGTAATAGAATTCCAGAGTCCTTTTGTTGGTTGGTTTGTAATAGAGCGGACCATTTGGCAATAAAAAAAGAACGACGGGTTGCACTCCGGGAGTGCCGGCAGAAGTGAAAACTTAAATATTAACGTTGTGCATTTTTTATATTTTGGAATGGTTAGGGAATCATTTTGCACGAATTGCTTTAATTATCAGTATAAAAGTACTATCATTTATGTCGTAGAATACAATATTTATTTATTGCGCTTTCTTGCACAAACATGACAATTTATATTACATTAAAAAGTTTATCTCTCAGAAAAATCAACTTCCATCCATAATTTCGACGACTTTTTCACCATCATTATTAGCAGAACCATTATTTTATTAATTTTTTCACGTCCACCGGAGATGTGCCATATGTTCCACCAGTTATCTGTAGTTCCCAAATTGCAGATTTATTGTCGAGAGATGTAGCTTCAAGTCTATCAATACATTCTAACTACAATTCTAATTAATTCATTCATTTAAGTTAAGTTTGTTTCTGTAACATAAACACACACGAACATTCGCGCAAGCACCCTGCCCCACCTAAACTAAACAACAGGCGCAGGCGTACATTTTCGCCGCGCCGTAGAAAGAGAGGGGGATACTTCCTCGCCTACGCCGCGCCGCCGGCTGTGTACTCACCATCAGTCTTACGAATTTTCGATCAGGGTCACGTGTCCTGACGCGATTTTTACATTTTTTACCCGTTACAAAAAAAGTGTACAACGCCGCTAAAGAAGTTTTCACTTCAAAAATTCGGTGGTTGTAACGTTATGTACTGGAATGAATCTGGCAAATGTTGGTGTGAAACGCAAAGTCATAATTAGTACTGACTGTATTCGATTAATATCATTGCGTGTCATGGTGAATATAAGTCTTGCATTAGGTTAATCAGCTGATTTTATCTCAGTAGTTATAGGTAGTAGATATAATTAAATCAAAGAACATTGCAATCTCAATACAAGCGCGGTCGTCTGGCCTGCACCTAACCAAACACTTACAGCCTCGAACTCGAGATTGGCTCTAGATAAATCTGTGGCGGCTCGAGCCGGGCGAGTGGTATGAGAGGCACAAGAGGCACGAGGGCGTCGAGTGGCGGCACAAACACTGACCGGTTGCTTCGCGACCGCGCGCGGCCCGGTGCACAGCAGCTGTAGTAAAAGAATTTAGGTATTTACGATGTGCTTGCTAATCGGCGACTCGTGTTACATTATATATTTTTCGACTACAATCGGCTGGATTACACTAGCCGTAGTCTCCATTTTGTGGTTTATCTACCACCGTTTGTAGACAGATTCTATGTCATTTGGGTTTATTTTATCTACCTACATCTACACTATCTACACTAATATTATAAAGAGGAAACATTTGTATTTTTGTATGTATGTATGTTTGTAACGAATAAACTCAAAAACTGCCGAACCGATTTCATAAATTTTTTCACCATTAGAATGCTCGACTATTGTTGAGTAACATGAGCTATATTTATTACTAGAAAAAGTTAGGGGTCCCTGCTAAAACTTCAATAATGTAACCCAAGGTGTAAAAAAAATTAGTCATAAAACGTCTTTCATCGCATGCGCTGCGGAAACGATTGATGATAGAACAAAAAAATGTTCTACAATATTTAAGAACATATCAATATCTACAAAAAAACTTCGCAGTACCATACGTCCAACTATTGTAGTTATGTCACTATAACTACTTTTTTACATTTTAAAAGTTGATAGAAATGCCGACCAAAATCAGACCATGTCACCCATACCTTTGTATTAATCCTTATCCAAATAAATCATTTCGTAATCAAGACTGTTTCAATACCTGTAGATTAGTTTTAGAATTATTCAAATCGGTCATTACATTCAAAAGATATTACGAATTTAAAAATGTCAATCTAAACACAAGTGGCCGGTGTGGCCCTACGCAGCGCAGAGGTAAATTTTTTTGTTTGTTACTGTTAGGTACTCTTACTTTTTATCCCGTTATTCCTACGGAATCGAAACTTACGCGGGTGCAACCGCGAGGTGCATCTAGTTGATAATATTTTATCATTAAGGGTTCGATTACCAAATAACATAATACCTATGGTCATAATGAGGATTTACAGACGCCAACACATCAAGCTACCCGAAACTGTCAGATTTCCCCAATCAACTTTGAACCTTATGCTTCAGCGATAAAGTTGAAAATCTATTAAAGAAATCTGACAGATTGTAGTAGCTTGATGTGCTGGCGTCTGTACATAGCGTTCAGTAACTTTTGCCACTGAAAAGTTATAAATTTCAACAACTTTTATATTTTAATAAAAGATTTTTATATACTTGTACATATTATTATTTTTATTTTAAGTCTGTTAGCTTTTTAATTAATGTTAGCTTATGTTATGTAAATATTATCTTGATTAAGTAAATAAATAACTATTACCTATACTGAATAAAAAATGATAACATAAAAGATTGAAACATTATGTTGGAAATTACATCCTACATAAACAATATTGCGAGATTCTATTTTAAGTACTCGTATAATTAATACTTACAGCTTGACCGCGCTAGTGCTGACGCTTGGTGGCGGCGGCGGGCGGCGCAAGGGGCGCGGGGGGCGCGGAGGGCGCGGGTTCGCGGGGGTCAAATATTAACCCGCAGTTAATCTATTCATTGCTCTTTACGTTTTATTTGTTGTCTAAACCCGCCGCTCGGGTTTTTGTCCCTTCGACCGATTTACATTTGATGGAGTTTCACAGATTAGCCTTTTTGCTCGCGTCGAACGGCACAACTTCGACTAACTTCAAATTGTTTAGAGTGGGCCTGAATAAAGTAAGTAAGGGGAGCGGCTTTCTCTTATTTTTTTATTTACTTTTAATTCGTTTCTCCATATTCAGAGAGCGTTGTTAAAGTGCTCGTTAGACTGCACTAGAACTACATCAAACGCATGAGCCGTCCCTAATAGTTACTAGTAATATTGGTGTCCACAGGCGCCCGCGCGGGTGGCGGCGCGAGCTGCCAATTATATTAAGTACTAACTAATTAGTATGTCTGGTAATTGTGCAGTCACCGTAAGTATCCAATTTGAAACAATGACGTCGCGTCGTGTGGCGGTGCGCTGTGCAGCTGTGGCGGTCGCAGCGGCCGCGGCGGTCGCGCTACCCTGATGCTACTGATGACACGTTATACAGATCATATTGATTGCCTGCCATCGTAGCTGGTCCGCACATACTCACCCTAATAATAGAGCATAATTTAGAAGTAAAAATGATGATGAGCTGTGGCAGACTTTAGTCCTTTCCATTGCCGACTTTACGGTCATTTCACATTTATTTTACCCTTGATAGCAGCAACTCTGGTTGAGTTGCTGCTATCGGGGTAAAACAAACCTTACTTTAACGAAAATAAAGATCACTGTGATTTGTCAGACTTTTCAGTGTCTGCAATCTAACAGTCACCATATCACAATGAAAATAAACATCAGATTTTGACACTGCCAAAATGAGAGGTAAATGTGTGCAATGTGTGCCCTTCCTGACAACATAACAGCTCAATATTACATTGCTTACTCTGCAGCGACCCCTCAAGTATCTGTACAGTATATAACGTGTAAAGGCGACCCCTGCTAAAGTATCGACGACATCTTTATGACCATCTGTCCCTCAACAGCGCTACCGCCTTCATTAACATACACACAGAATTGCTAATGTATGTCATGATAAGGGACCGCAGTACCTTAGGCGGCCGACACGAAGTCTCCATTGCACATCTCACAATTATTTAAAATATCTACCAACTTAACATTGTAGTAGAAAAATATGTTCTCCTATAATAATAATAATATTTTTTTTACATATCTTAAAACAACCATTAAACTGGCAGGGGGGGGGGGACACACACTTTACTCTAACAAAAATTAGCACTTTAAGGCTTAATATTTCGCAAACGGGTCCCTGAATCAAAAACTGGTTTTCACACACCCGCAATATTTTTGAACGGCCTATCCAATGACACCATGGAATAGACGAGTAAAAAAAACATCACTACGTGTAGCGTACCTACAAAAATTTTTTTTTTTTTTCATGGTTTTACTCGTATTTTACCATTTTGTTGGCCTAATTAATATACGTGCGAATTATAGCTTTCTAGTACTTACTAAGAGTCACTGACCTAAGCCGCATACAGACAGACGGACGGACAGGGCGAAACTGTAAGGGTTCCGTAGAACCCTAAAAAGAAGAGGATTATACTCGCGCCTCCTCCGCGAGATTAGTTAGACTCGCGCCTCCTCCTCGAGATTAGTCATTTACACACATGTGTAAATGGCAAGTACATACCTACTTGCCTACGCTAGTTGTCACCACTCATGCACTTAGTTGAGAGAAAAAAAAATGATTATATTTTTTTTTATCTATGGCAATTCAATTTGACATACCCACAATTCTTTATTTAAGAATTGTAGGTCTCGTGAAGATGACATAAACCATTAGAAAAATAAAATTAGATCGCGAAATTCGTGATAGACAAGTTAGTGCTGCGGAAAGTGTATCAGATTTGGAGGAAGCTATTGTTCTACACGATAAGGATATTGTAGCCGGTATTTTCCCAATTACTCATTTTAAAGTGATCACTATTTTCTTACCGCCTTGTTTACGTATCTACGTACGTATTTAAGTTACTTTTATGTAACCTGAAAAGTCACTGGGGCTGTTTCAACGCATTTAAAATACGGATGGCGTTCGTTCTACTGCTGGGGATTGCAACCTAACCAAATAATTATTATGACTAAGACTAATCTACAAACAATAATTATGTACCTACTAAGCTGAAATTTCAATGCTTTGTATATTATATAAAACATTATAATTGTAAAAATTAATCAGTTGCTGATACCGAAGTTAAACGCAATAAAGGCATAGAAATCAAACAGAAACAAATGTCTAGTGGAATTGCTTGTTTGGCCGACATCAGGAATTCCCAATCAAATTCAAAAACGATAGCCAATAACGTCCTGCAAAAATTAATGGATATAAGCGATATTTTGTGCGATTTACAACATTCAGATTCTATCACACGTAGAAAGGGTATGGCCATTCTCGGCTTAACGTGGACAAGCTGTTCAGTAAAAAGTATTTCATCAAATAAATATAATTAATTCTAAAATAAATATTTTTGCAAACCTCGTCGCAGGAAAGTCTTCTGTGAAAAAACTTGTATTAAAAGTATTCACGCCGATTGCACGCACAAAGCAACGCCATTTTTTGGTTGCAGGCTCTCGGTGGGTTATGTTCTGGGTTACCACGTAAAAAAGTTATGAGATTTCAGATTTTATTCGATAAAAAATCGATCCTTAGTATTTGAGTAAAAAATGTGGTTCTTTCTTGAGCACTTTTACTAAATAATTGATTTGGGCCATTTTTTGTTCTTATTTATCTGTGATTAGAAGAAAACAATTAAAATATTTATATTTTTCTATGTAAATCAATTTACATCTGATTATAGACTCGATTATCAAATCCTTACATCGATTTTTGTTAAACATATTTTTTATTACTTGGCAGCACCAACTGCATCATCTGTCAACAACGAGGTCAACGAAAAAAAACTATTCGCTTTGCTTCTTTCTTTGGTGTTGTGAATGTTGTCTTGTGTTGTTTTTTGTTCGAGCGTTTGTTTTTGTTATAATGGACTCCGATACCGCACCTTAACCCGGCCTTACTTTTGGACACTGAATCTGTTTCTAACGTTGACTCTGGCATTATTTTGGACATTGAACCTGCTGTAAACGACAACCTTGGCACGAACTCAGACACTCCTGCGCATCGTCTTGTTTCCTCGCACGGGAGTGAAGATTATGAGGCAGATCTGCGATGTGTTAATTGTGGCATCGATGTTACGCATCGAAGAAGATGTACTCTAGAGCTCGTTGAAATACAATCAACTATTCGACAATGGACTGCTCCTCAAATCGTAAGTCTATTTTCAAAACTTACAAAACATGTCTAATACAAATAGGTTTTCACAAACTCTATTACTATTTCAGTAGGTATTTATATTAAAAAATAGCCGATACTAGAAAGGCCGACATTGATTGACTTGAGAAGCATCTGAAACAAACTCGGTTGTCTTGTTTAATATAATTTCTGTTTCTGAATGTTTTTGAGATAGCATTATGTCTGTTGTAACAAACTGCATTTATAAATATTTGTCTTTTTTACAGGTTACAGCCCGTAGCTTGGTCTGTCATTCATGCTGGATGTTGGCATTTAATTACTCATTGGACAAAGAAAATGAACAAAGCAACAACCGACAACTGTTGTCAACTGTCATTGTTCTGTATTACGTACCAGATCCCATGTTCTTCATACAAATACAGAAAGAGAAATGCACGTAAGAAATATGATTAGTGAGTGGATAGCACCACGGCAGGTGAGCACAGATTAACTTTTATGTATAATGGACAGGTTATATTATTTAGGGCTTGTGGCTAAGTAATAACAGCCGCACGGGTCGATCGAACAGGTTTAGCTGCGCTTGCTGCGGTTGGTCCGTAGATGGGTGACTGCCTACACATACCAAGACCCCTCCGTGTCTTGGAAAGCATGTTAAGCCATTGGTTGTGGCTGTAATTTGTGTATCTTTGACAGTCATTACGGGTCATCAGAAACCCGAAAGTCTGACAACCAGCCTCACCAAGGGGTACTGTATTACCCATTAGCTGGGTTGTAGAGGTCTGATATGTAGTCGCTCCATGTAAGATACTGGTATTCAGCTGCATCCAGTTAGACTGGAAGCCGACCCCAGCATAGTTGGAAAAGGATAAGCTGATGATGGATAGGATATATTATTTGAAATTAACTTAATTATGTGTATAGAAAGAAGTCATTTATAGATTGAAATGCCACTAACTTAGAATTATTTTGTTTAGGTTCATGGATCAGAATGCATCTGTGTTGGCAGTGAGCTGACAGAGTTCCCGTTCTTGATCCAGTAGCTGTTAATGTACCAGCAGCAGCATCAACAGAAACCATTAACATACCGGATTATTCATGAGCACCAGATAAACAAGGCCATTGTTTTTCAGATTCAGATTAAAACCATTATAAGAAATAATAGCTGCTTGTTTTATTTTATCCACTAATATTCCCCTAAAATGTAACTGTTGCACAAATATATAACGAGAATAATTTATAATAGAAAAGAAACACTTTTTTTTACTATTTTTATTATTAATTTGGAAAATACATACTGTTATTAGACGTTTCTCAGCGACAAGATCACAATATTGCACATGCTAAATATGGTACATTTTTCAAATTTCCTGCAACTTTATTATAATATTTCGTTTCTACTAGGAACGAAATATTAAAAACGCAACTTATTTATTATAATACTTACTGTCCACGTCAAGCCAGAGCACCCTAACAAACTGGGCCATTCCCTTTCATTTTATTTGCCCTCATAAATGACATGAAAGAACACCTTAAAAAAACCAAGAGAGACACGTATTTGTTCGGTGAAAATTTGGCAGAGACATTAAAATCAGCAAAGGCTGTAAATAAATCAGGAATCAAACTGAAATCTGAATCTAGCAACAAGAATGCAAATACCTACCATAAAGGCCAGGCGCGCAGGCCGCCCGCGGGGTCGGCGCCAGCGCCGAGGAGCCGCGAGCCTGCCGCGTCGCGCGCGCAGTATCCCCCGCCGCAGACTTAGTACAACCACCGCACGCGCACTCATCGAAGAGGTCATCGCGGGGCGACGTATCCTCGTCGCCGCATTCAGAGACAGTTAAGTACGCAGGCCGCTTTTCTAAATTCTATCAACAGTGGGCTGCAATTGCGAACGATCAGACTATACTATCTTGGATAATAAGAGGTTATAAAATACCATTTACAAACAGGTTAGAAGAAAAACTGCTGTCAGAAGCACTTCGTGCTCTCCAATTTTCTCCTCAAATAATTATTAAAACAGTGAATTCAGTGCTAAAAATACAATCTAAGTGTAGCTATTGTAAGACTGTATTGTTCACTCTAGTGTGTTATCATTATCTAGTGCTAAAATTCGTGTTAACATCATAAAAATTGAAATCGAAACTTTCGAATTATCACAGTGAAAAACTTCTACCGTCAATTAAATTAATAAAAGTCTATTCTATTCTATTTTTCTTCATGGCAATGGTGCCGATGTCGACAATTCTGCCAAAGTCAGATGTGATAGGAGAAAACGTAACTGTAAACAGTCCGTTCCTGTCATTGTCAAATGACAGCTGCTGTCAGTGTCATGGATGTCACGGGTTAGTGTTGCCACGCCTCAGGAAAAAAAACATTCCATATAATGGATCCATCAGGGGAGATTCCAGGTCCGCATCAGGAGCAATCAAAAATACACTTGACACAGCAAGTGTTTCACAAAGCTCTCTTCAACCGCAAACCACGTTCACAAAGCCTTACTTCTACACCTACGCAAAGTACTGCTAACATAGACCTTACTGATGAAAGCAGCTCAAAACCGGAAGAAAATTAAGATGGTTTTAAAGAAGTCTCGTACTCAAAAAAGAGACAGAGAGAAAGTCCAGAGATACACAGGAACGAAAAACAAACCAAAACCAAACCAATTATGACGTCAAACAGCTTTGCCAACCTTGAGGAAGATGTCCTTACTTCAAATACCCAGCCGAAAGAAATAACGAAGCCTCCATCAATCTGCGTTGATAAGGTCAGCAATATCCAGCCTTTTATTAAACTACTTGATGAACATGCCAAAAGTAGCTATGAAATTTTTCACCCACTGCTGCAGAGTCTTTACTTAAGGAAAACGTTCCAGTTTGTGATTCGGAATTTCACTTCGAATTTGTCACTTGTACAGATATAATTAAAACTTTTCACATGTTAAATGTTAAAAAGACTGCAGATCTATGGGGTAATTCTGTGGATGTTGCTAAGACAATTATAAACATTGTAGCACCTACTTTAGCTGTTATATTTAATAATTGTATTCAATGTGGTGAGTTTCCTGATCTTATGAAACACAGTAAAATAATACCGTTGTTTAAATCAGGTAGTACATCAGACCCTACTAATTATAGACCTATTTCCGTACTACCCACCTTTAGTAAAATTTATGAAAAACTTATTTTAAATGAATTGCAAAGATTTTTCAATAACAATAAATTACTGAATAATAAACAGTTCGGTTTTACAAGGGGTCGTTCAACTACCGATGCCGGAGTTGAACTTTTAGGACATATTTATAATGCATGGGAGGACAAATGCGATGCTTTGGGCATCTTTTGTGATTTGTCCAAGGCATTCGATTGTGTTCTTCATGAAACCTTAATCAGGAAACTTCACCACTACGGAATCCGGAACGCCTCTCTGGATCTTCTCACTTCTTACTTAAGTGATAGGATTCAGAGAGTTGATGTTAACGGGAAAAGGTCACCCGGATCTGTAGTAAGAATGGGGGTCCCACAGGGCTCAATACTTGGACCATTTTTATTTATTGTTTATATCAATGACTTGCCTTACCTCATAAAGGATGAACATGATATAGTTTTGTTTGCAGATGACACTTCACTTTTATTTAAACTCAAACGTCAACAGCTGGTTACTGACAGTATAAATAGTGCCCTCGCAAAAGTAGTTAACTGGTTTAATGTTAATAATTTACTTCTTAACGAAAAAAAAACCAAATGTATTAAGTTTACGATACCAAATGTTAGACAAGTAGAAACTAGTGTTCTCATAAAGGGTGAAGAGTTAAAACCCGAAAATACCACAGTATTCTTAGGCATAACTTTGGATGCCAAGCTTCAATGGGGCCCCCATATAGATAAATTGTCAAAAAAGCTTAGCTCTGCAGCATACGCCGTTAGGAAAATTCGTGACTTAACTGATTTAGAGACAGCCCGTTTAGTTTACTTTAGTTATTTTCATAGTGTGATGTCATACGGTATTCTGTTGTGGGGAAATGCCGCCGAAATTCAGATAATTTTTATTTTACAAAAAAGGGCAATTCGTTCCATTTATAAATTAAGTCCCAGACACTCCCTCAGAGACAAATTTAAAGAGATTAATATAATGACTGTGCCTTCTCAGTACATTTATGATAATCTTTTGTATGCACATAAAAATATTAATCTGTTTAAGAAATACAGTGATATACATAATATAAATACTAGGAACAAACATAAATTTGTTGTTCCTACAACAAGGCTCAAGAAAATAGGTGGCTCGTTTAGATGCCAATGTATACGTTTTTATAATAAACTTCCTAGCCACATTCAAGAACTAAGCATTAATAAATTCAAATCTTTTATAAAGCTAAAACTATGCCAGAAAGCCTATTATACTGTAAAAGACTATATTGAGGACAAAAACGCTTGGGATTGAGCTGCTCCAATAGGTCTAGACAGTGAATGTTGTTTATTTTTTATTTTGCTGATTTACACTTTTGTTTTTTTTTTCTTTCTAAATATCTATTTATGACATGACATGAATATTTACTGTTTAAAGTCTTATATTATTTTAATTATTGTGAATGTGAGGACTATGTGGGTCATTGTTTCCGTTTTAATCATGGTCTGGCAGTTTGAGTGGTTTATGCGGTCTACACAAATGTTCTGTCCTTGGTATTGCTCGTCGAATCGTTGAGCTCCTTAAGTTCTGAGTTGAGCTGCACGGTTACTGACGAATGCGTGCACTGACTGCACAGGTCCACTCAATCTGTGTGGTTCTTCCCTCAAAATACCACTTCAGACACCAATCTACATGGTCCTCAAAGATCAAAGATGATGTCCGGATTTTTATAAACACATTGACATTGATGAATTTTATATAAACAATGACATGGATATTTACTTTGTATAGTATCTTATTTTTTATTATTATTATTGTGAGTGTGAAGACTATGTGGGTCATTTCTTTTTTCTTTTTTCCTTCTTAGTTAGTTTTAATCATGGTCTGGCAGTTTGAGTAATTTATGCGGCCTACCCAAATGTCCTTTCATTGGTATTGTTCGTCGAATCGTAAGGCTCCTCAAGTTCTGAGTTGAGCTACACAATTTTTGACAAATGCGTGCACTGACTGGACAGGTCCGCTCAATCTGTGTGGTTCTTTACTCAAAAGACCATTTCAGACACCAATCTGCATGGTCTTCACATGATCTGACCAAGATTATGTCTGGACTTTAAA
The DNA here is from genome assembly GCA_949629135.1 of Eremobia ochroleuca. Classification (NCBI taxonomy): domain Eukaryota; kingdom Metazoa; phylum Arthropoda; class Insecta; order Lepidoptera; family Noctuidae; genus Eremobia; species Eremobia ochroleuca. The sequence goes on along the minus strand of OX451402.1, from coordinate 262,350 downwards.
AGAGACTGTGACCTCTGAGTTTGTTTCGGCCTTTCTTCTCAGAGTAGTCAGATAGGAAACGCCGACATGAGGTCGGCGTTTCCTATCTAGTTTAAAAAATATGATTGACATGTAAAAGTGTTTGTACAAACCTACTTACAGAAAATAAATCATTTATCATTTATCATTTATAAATAAAAGTTCTCCGTGATGAACAGGTAAAAATTCAACCAAAGTCTTCTGAGACATATTCACAAATCGTAAAACAAAGTACTCCTTTCCGTATGACTTATAGTCAAGCAGCTCAAATGAACAGGAATGAACAGTTACTCCCAACAACTCAAACCAGTCAAAGTACAAGCGAAACTGAACTCATGCTAAACATGTTGAAACAACTAATGCAACAAATGACGACGATGACAAACCTTCTTATTAACTTCATGACCAACATTACTCAAAATTAGATAAATTAAACATGGTCATATGGAATAATAATAATAATAATATTCCACAACTTTCACACAACGCCATCTAGTCCCAAACTAAGCAGAGCTTGTGCTATGAGTACTAGACAACTGATAAACATACATATATATTTCTAAATACATACATAAATTATAGATAAATTACACCCAGACAAAGAACAAATGATCGTGCTCATCACACAAACATTTGTCCTAGGTGGATCTGCAATTCTTATAAAATCAAACATCGAGCATTATGAAAACAATCCTTACTGCACACAAGAAATACAGGCAACTAGTGTCAAAATTGAAGACTGGATAGGGCCACTGGTAATATCAGCTGTTTATAGTCCATCCAAACACAATATTAAGACAGAAGACTATCTAAAATACTTAAGTACACTGGGTTATCGATTCCTGGCTAGGGGCGACTACAACGCCAAATACACACACTGGGATCCCGGATAATTACAACGAAAGGACGTCAACTATATCAAGCACTTCAAATACTGAATCTGGATATAATATCGACAGGAGAACCAACATACTGGCCAACATATGTAAACAAAGTGCCGGATTTCATAGATTTTTGTATTATTAAAGGCATCACTAAAAAGTATATAACTTGCATCTCCAGGCAGGATTTTATCTTCAGACCACTCGCCAGTATTCAACAAACTGAGCCGCAAAATACTAGAAACACCAAAGCCTTGCAAACTAAACAGCCGAAAAACCAAGTGGCCACTGTTTTGACAGCTTGTTGATTCTTCTATAACCAATAGACTCCCACTGCACACTGAAGATGATATCTGTCAAGCAGTTGAACATTTCAATTATTGCATTCAATAATCAGCAAGGAGCGCCACACATACATCAATAACAAAACATGCAGATATATTGTGGTCTGAAACGAGAAGTGCAAAGCAAGGAAACGCTGGCAAACGACGAGATACCCTGCTTAAGCAGGAAGAAAATAATGAAGAAACCACCAATAAGTGAAAAAAAAAGAAAGAACGTTTACAATTTGCTGAAGACCATATCGCATGGAAAAAAAGTGGCATCATGTAATACGTATATTTTCGGATGAAAAGAAGTTTAATTTGGATGGCCCGGATAGGTATAAGTTTTACTATCATGATTTGAGAACAGATGAAATAATTTTAAGTCGCAGACAGTTTGGTGGAGGAAGTGTTATGTGTTGGGCTGCTATAGGCTTTCAAGGAAAGACAGAAATAATATTTTTCTCTGGGAAAATAAAGTGTAAGATATATTAAATTGATCGACGAACAGTTAGCCAAATACGAAACACAAATACCAATTTGTGTTTTATATTTAAAAATATAATTCTGACCACCAGGTCAAAATATTTTTCAGCAAGATAATGCTGCTGTTCATGCTGCAAAACTGGTTAAATACTATTTTTCAGAACGTAATATTGAAATTTTAATGTGGCCAGCGCACTCCTCTGATTTGAATATTATTGAAAATTGTTAGGGTAAACTAGCACATGTTGTGTACTTTAATGATAAACAATATAACAATGTATAACAATTAAAAAATGCTATCCGAGGTGAGTGGAACAAGTTAGATCAAAATTATATTAAAAACCAATAATTATGAAACGCTGCCTAAGAGACTGATTGAACTTGTAAAAAATAGAGAAGGGTATACCCATTACTGAGATAAAAATTAAAAATATTAACCACTTGTTCTTTTTTTTTTAGCCGACTGCCAAGAAGGGTTATGGTTTTCGCGCGAATCTTGTATGTAAATTCCTTTATTACCTCGTATCTCCTAAACGGCTGAATGGATTTGTTGATGTGTCGTTAGATTCGTTTCGTGAACCCAAGTGTTCTTAAGTGAATGTTAAAAAAAAACAAAATGGTGGATTTTTGGCGCTAAATTGTACGTCGTTAATTTTTTTTTTCAACCAAACTTATCAAGTAGGGTGTCAAAATGAAAGAAATTAAATGTAGATTACAAATATATATATAAATATTATATGTTTAACTTTAATCAGAAATATTATAATAATAATCACAAATATTCATACTAAATCTTACTTAGAAAATATACTTCTTTGTAAAATAAGGCAATGAAATAACTGGACTGCACAAAATTCGAGCAGGAGTTCCTCAAGGCAATGTGATGGCTCCCACTCTTTACCTTCTTTAAATAGTTGATCACCCAGTGTCAGAAGGAGTAGTCTTAGGCACGTTTGCTGATGACACTGCTACACTAGCTGTGCATTAAACCGGATACTACAAACAAGCTTAGATGAAATTTCAAACTGGCTAAGAGAATGGAAAATAAAGGCAAATGAAACCAAATCGGTACATGTGATGTTCACAACAAGAAGAGATACATGCCCACCTGTACGACTAAATAATATTGTGATTCCTCAAGCGGAAGAAGCTAAATACCTTGGAATGTACTTAGACCTGCGACTAACCTGGCGAAAACATATGTATATTTACAAGGCGTAAAAGCATTGAGCCTACAACTAAGGAAACACTATTGGCTATTATCAAAAAAATATAAGCTCTCTCTGGAAAATAAGCTCAAGATTTACTAGTGCATCATGATGCCCATCTGGACATACGGAATACAGCTGTGGGGCACGGCAGCCAATTCAAACATTGACATACTCCAAAGGTTTCAATCAAAAATGCTTAGGATTATAACTAATGCACCATGGTACATAACTAATGAGAGCTTACATCGGGACTTAAAAATACCAAAGGTGAAGGAACAAATCACGCAAGCAGTCGGTGACTACAAGCATAAGGTTATTACTCATCCTAATAAACTGGCATCAAACTTGATGAAAAGCAAGACATTCAAGAGCCTTAAAAGACAAACCCCACAAGACCTGATACTATTACAATTGACAGCTGACACACCATAAAACGGATTGATGTTGATGTGGATGCACCACTGGGCGCATACAAAGCATGACTAAAAAGCTTAACACAAAAGATGCTGAATCTCAGTAAATGTACAGATCGCATGATAAAAAAAAAATGACTACACCCATTGTACAGACGCCAGCACATCAAGCTACTACAATCTGTCAAAATTTTTTCATAGATTTTCAACTTTATCAATAAAGCATAATGTTCAAAGTTGATTGAGAAAATTTGACAGTTTCGGGTAGCTTGATGTGCTGGCGTCTGTACAACATACACTCCCCTGCTAGACCAACTTACTCGTCTAATGAAATACCGCATTATTTAGAAGCGATTAATCTTACTCAAAATAGGCGCAATATCAGAATGTTCTCCATGTGGAAATCAATTTGTCTCAAACATTTTCTTGGTACCCAAACCAAATGGCAAGACATAAAGACATTGTACAAGCAGAATGGTAGTGTTGGACAGCGTTGCACTCTTTGGAACACCTGTATTGAATTTCAAATGAATTTCAATTTAAACATATAAACCCTATGATAGTTATGAAAGCCTTTCGACAAATCAAAATCAAATTGACCGAAGATCTATGGGGTATGTCTATCAAAGTTTGTACATCCATAATCGAGACTATAGCACCATACTTAGCTTTAGTATTTAATTTGTGTGTAGATCAAGGAGTCTTCCAAGATTTAATGAAATACAGTAAGGTTATTCCACTTTTTAAATCTGGGGACAGCAAAGACACCAATAATTATAGACCAGTATCCGTGTTGCCAGTATTCAGCAAGGTATTCGAAAAGGTAATGCTCAATCTAATGCTTAATCATTTTAACAACAACAAAATCTTACACGACCAGCAATATGGCTTCACCAAAGGATGTTGTACAACTGACGCCGGTGTCACTTTATTAAAACACATATTTACAGCGTGGGAAGAGGCCCAAGATGCCATAGGAATCTTTTGTGACCTCTCCAAGGCATTTGACTGCGTTAATCATGAAACCTTGCTCTTGAAACTTGAGCATTACGGATTAGGTAAACTTGCGCTCAGTTTAGTAAAATGTTATTGAAATGATAGACAGCAAAAAGTTCAAATGAACGGGGTCAATTCACTTGGTTTAAAAGTAAAAATGGGTGTTCCACAAGGCTCGATATTAGGTCCTTTCCTCTTTTAAGTATATATTTATGATCTACCCCATTTATTAAAAAACCAACCAAAAATGGTGTTATTTGCTGACGATACTTCCTTAATTTTTAAGATAAATAGACGTGCATCAAATCTTGACGACGTAAATAACGCCTTACTGCAGGTGTAAAATTGGTTCACTGCTAATAATTTAGTGTTAAATGGAAAAAAAAATAAATGCATAAGATTTGCTTTACCAAATGTTAAAAGTAGTGATTGTGACATAGTATTGATTAAAGAGAAACTAGAATTCGTCGATAAAACTGTTTTCCTGGGGATCACGCTCGACTCAAAGCTGCAACGGGGTCCTCATATAACATCTCTAGCAGGACGGCTAAGTTCAGCAGCATATGCTGTAAGAAAAATCCGTCAATTTACTAATGTAGATACCGCGAGACTAGTCTATTTCAGTTACTTTCATAGTATCATGTCTTACGGTATTTTACTATGGGGACGGGCTGCCGATATGGAGTCTATTTTTATTCTGCAGAAAAGAGCCATCAGAGCAATATATGGCCTCCGCAGGCGCGATTCTCTAAGGGAACTGTTTAAGGATATTAATAATTATCATGACGGTACCTTGTCAATACATCTATGAAAACATCATGTACGTAAGGAAAAATCTAAATCTTTTCACTAAAAGAGGTGACAGACACACCTATAGGACCAGAAATAGGGACCAATTAGTTCAACCATGTTTCAGACTGGCTAAAGTAGACTCATTCTTCATGGGGTACTGTTTAAAATGCTACAATAAAATACCTCCCCACATACTCCAACTAAACGAAACTAAATTCAAATCTTACATAAAACGCACACTATGCAGCCAAGCATATTATAAGTTGGGGGATTACATCGCTGACAAAAATGCTTGGTTCACCGCTGGTCCTGCTCCACAAGGGCGCATAAACTAATTAATTAGCATTCGAAAATATAGTTGTGAGCTGCTGAAGATTGAAAAACCTATCTTTGTATTGTATAAATTCAATCTCTTAATATTGTATAATTGCATAACACACGTGTGAGCACTATGCACCTAAACTATAAAGCTACCATTTACTGGGTACGTCTTTCATTGACTTGAATGTGCCCTGGCGTATGGCATGCTCACTCAAATGTCTCGCTGGTGGTGGCGTGCGTGTTGGATCATTGAGTTCCCTTCAAAATGGTTGAGCTAAATGGTGCTGATCCATACGTCATGTTCGTGAACGGGCGCCACCAGTAGGGACTGGTCATCTCTTAGCCGCCACGGCTTATTTTTATTTTAATCTAAGTATTTTCATTTCTGAATTGTTATTTTTTTGTTTTTGTTTTTATCTTTTTTAGTACGGACGCTTTTGACGTGCACGTCCTTCTACATCGTTCTCACATGTATAATTTCAACTTAAATGATGTAACCAAAATTTTGTAACGATTTTGATGATTTAAAAGAGTGTCCGTGGAGTTTCTTGTCCGTTCTTCTCCACAGGTACCTACTACGCTTTGGAATGGGCAACTAGCTTCATCTTTCTGACTGACCGACCCCTTGACAATTCAAAAGTGCCTGTAATTGGTTTACTTGAAATAAATGCTTTGAGTTTGAGTTTGGGTTTGTACGAATAATCGCTGATCAAGGACGGTGCTTTTCGACCGGGTCACATCACCACAAGATATCAAAAGAAACTGACTGCGGTAACGGCCGAGTTGAGAAGCGAGTAGATGTCTGTACTATTAATCTAGCTACGAATACAGATCTATTGTCTACCGAATCTCGTGAGTCGTTTTCATTTTGTTTTGACTCGGGTACTGAGTGTTTCCCTGGTAAACAACAGTAAAAACGGTTACATTGTTAGGTATAGCCCAATATATTTTAGTTTACAATGCGATTTTTTAATACGCTCACGATAGGTTAAGAATGATGCCAGTAGGTCATGTACCAGTCAAAGTAGATGGTGATCACAGTGGTGATGAGCAAGCCTACATTATGGGAAACACGCGAGTAGGGATTCTCTATCGGCCGTAGTAATAAGTGTATAGTCATCCGTGTGCATCGCGATGGATGTGTGAAAGCAATGCGATTACTGTTCGACTAGAGCCGTGGCGTTAGAGTGGCTTACTCATGTGTGGCTTTCCAGGTGTCGAACGCTCTTAGTGAAAAAGGTGATCGTTAATGGGGATAATGATGGTACACGGCTCTGTTTTATGATTTTCGCTATGATTAATCAAAGTTTGCTTACATGACTCTGGTTTAATCAAGTACGCTCATGAGGCTAAGGCTCATGGCAAGGTAAAAATATTAATCTACACCTTATTGCGACTGGTTCACCTCGTGCGAATGGTCAACTGGAAAGTGTGCTCAAGTCAATGTTAACCGCGACAGAGACTGATAAAAATCGGTACTGTATAACTTACTTAACACATAAAAATAAAATCAAACATAATTACAAAAGGATTCATGAAATACTGTACAAAAGATTCACATTAAAGGGCGAACTGGTGTCTCCTAAACTAGGCGAAAAGCCTATGTTTTAGGAGTCAAAGTTACTCCAGATATAGTGGCATACAACTGGTATTAGGGTCATGCAAGTTGGTAAAGACAAAACACCTTTTCTGCAGAAGTAATTTGGTTTTTGATTTAAGAAGTTGGAGAGTTCGGTTTTCAGATGTTCCTCATACATGATTTTTTCGTCTTGTAAATAATGAGATCACAAGATAAGATAAGATAAGTGGAAATCAGAAGGCATAAGGTCTGGTGAATACGGTGGGTGGGGAAGGACAGTCCATCCAAGTGAAATAATTTTTTCACGAGTCACTAGCTGTATGGGGTCGGGCGTTTTCATGTAAGACACACACACTTTACTTTGATTCTTCGGTAATCTAGCTGCAATACGATCCAGTTGCTCACAGTAAATCTCAGCTGTGATTGTATTATTAGTTAATAATCCCAATTATTCCCCACCACACACTCAAAAGAACCTTTTTACTTGTGTCAGCCTTTGGTGTCGGTACGCCTGTTTCCTCAGCTCTTAGCCACTGGCGCTTACGGGTGTAATTGATATACAGAACCTACTTTTCATCTCCTGTTATTACATCACGCAGCCACGCATTGGTATGATGAAAACTTAGCAACTTCATACATGTGTCGGCTCTCTTCTTAAGTTGACATTTTATTAGTTCATGTGGCAACCAAATAGAATATTTCCAGGTGAACCCAAAAGCTTGGAGGTGATTTTCTATTGCAGTATGAGAGCAGTGAAGTAGTTCCGCCAAACGGCGTGAACTTCCATTTCTCTAAGCCGTTCTAATTCATTCACATTTATTGTAGAGGGTCGTCCTGGATGAGGTCGGAAAGATCGAAATTTCCTTCCTTGAATATCCTGAAACAATGTCTAGCGGTATCATTAGAGAGCACAACTTCACCCATCGTTGTACATATATTGGAAGTTGCTTCGGTTGCTTTTCGACCTAAAATAAATTCATGAAGTAAGAGCAGTCGAAGTTCCCTTCGAGCAATTTCGATATTTTTTTTTTTTTTGTAAAATTTATTGCTTGTAGTTGAGTTGTCCAATGATTGGGTGACCAATTTGAGCTTTATTTATATACTGCAGTGGATTAGTCTAGAAGCTTCTATAACGTTCTAGAAATCGATCGAAAAAAAGTGACAGGTTTATAAGCTGCCAACTTAATATTTCAAAATTTACATATGCCCATAAAGCTATAGTGGAAGCAGATTCATCTCAAACCATGTTGGAACTTGCAGCAGCCTTCAACGTAAGTAATGAATCGACTGACTGACTCATGAATGGGTGACTTTCCTTCAAATTGGAAAGATAAAAAAGCTCGGAAAGTGGGTACCATATGAACTCGCAGAACAACAACAAGAAAATGGCGTCGAAGCACCGCACAACCTGCCGTCTTAGAACTATAGGAGTTACGACTGGAAACTCTCCGTCACCCACCATACTCATCAGACCTTGCTCCAACTAATTTCCATTTTTATTCGGAATTTGGATAACTTTTTACAGGGTAAAAATGTTAAAACCAACAAGGCGGTGAAAAACGCCTCTAAAGAGTTCATAGATTCCCGTCGCCAGGATTTCTAACCTCCGCTAAAATGGCAAAAGTACATCTTCGATTACCGAAATACATATCAAATCAAATCAAAATCAAAAGTCATTTATTCAAACTAGGCTGAGAATCAGCACTTTTCGAACGTCAAAATTACAAAAGACAGTCCCCCAAAACGCCCGCCCTTCACCACTTCCTAGTGCTTTCGCTGGGAAGAAGAAGTGGCGCAACAAACTCCCCAGCAGCACAGCTGTCTGTTCAGTTAGAAAATATACTTGACTAAATACAATACAAGGTATGCAAAGCAATTAAAATTACAAGACACAGAACGCTAAATTAAATTATTTGCCATATGTCAGCTAGCAACGCCAATATACCAAGAAATACAATAAAAAACTATACGTACTCAAGCAAAAATTAATAAATGGAAATTAAATAAAAGCCTCCAGGTATAAAGGGCGTGACCGCTAACATATTTATGCAATGCTGGGTTCATTTTACATAGCTTTCGCTTGAAGTCACAAATGATAAACTAGGACCATAAGGAAACTAAATAAACAAGTTATTAATAATGATAACAATGATAAAACCATGGTCAGCAAGACGACCAGTCACCACAAGCAGCAACCGTTCACGAGCATAACGCAAAGGTCAGCCATTACCCCCCTCGCCATATTTGAGGGAAGGAGACAACCCGACCCCCGACGCTACCGCAAGCAGTGACATCTAAGGGAGCATGACGAACTTGCTGCCGGTTGCTCAGTTAAGAATAATATGATCAATTGTCGAGGTCACTAGCTAACCACATATTGCAATCAACTCATTAGAAAACATTGCAATGGGTTGATTATGTCAATAATAAAATTAAAATTAAATTAAACTGATTTGACTTATCAGATTTGACAGCCCAATAAAAAAACAATTGTATAATGAGCTCACCTATCAGTAATTCTTTGTAAATTAATTCTGGAGAAAGAACATAAACATTGTCTTGATTTAATCAGGGCGACCAACTATTCTTATCGTTTAAGTAGTCGTTGATAGAATAGTATGCCTTTGAACAAAGGTTAGATTTTACTTGAGCTTTAAATGCATTAAAAGGCAAATCTAGCAAAGAAGAGGGTAGCTTGTTATAAAAGGCTATACCAAGACCAACAAATGAGTTATGAACCTTATGAAGCCGGTGAAAGGGAGCACGTAGTTTGTCCTTATTTCTGGTGTTAACATTGTGAATATCACTGTTTTTAGTATACAAGTGTATATTTTGCCTAATATATAAGATGTTGGCAAAGATGAATTGTGATGCAACCGTGAGAATACCAATATCTTTAAAAAAATCTCTTAGAGAAACTCTAGCACCTAGCTGGTAAATTGCTCGAACAGCTCGTTTTTGAAGGACAAATATATTTTGTATATCAGCTGCTTTGCCCCACAGCAGAATACCGTAGGACATAACGCTGTGAAAATAACTAAAATATACTAAACGAGCTGTATCAACGTCAGTGTACTGTCTTACTTTCCTGACGGCGTAGGCAGCCGAACTGAGCCTTCCTGCTAGGCTCGATATATGTGGTCCCCACTGAAGTTTGGCATCTACTGTTATTCCCAGAAAAACTGCCGAACTCACAGTTTCAAGCGCCTCTTTATCTAAGACGATGTTGGGTCCTAGATTTCTAACATTCGGTAAGGCGAACTTTACACATTTCGTTTTCTTGGCATTGAGAACTAGGTTATTTGACGTAAACCAATCCGTAACTATTGAGAGTGCACTGTTTACGTCGTCAAAATCTTGTCTATTCCTATCTACTTTAAAAATAAGAGATGTATCATCAGCAAACAGTACAACGTCACAGATTCCCTTTAAATGGAATGGTAAATCATTAATATACACTAAGAACAAGAATGGACCCAGTATTGAGCCTTGCGGTACAGGTGTACCGCAAGGCACACCTAAGTTAGATAACAAGTCAAGTCGAGTCAAGGTCAAGTTAGGTAACTGAACTGGTAGCGCGGAAGATTTCACACCATTTACATCTACACATTGGAACCTATTATGTAAATAACAATTTATTACGTTGAGAGCTTCGTTTTGGACACCGTAATGACTTAGTTTACGCAAAAGCGTGTCATGGTGCACGCAATCAAAGGCTTTGGAAAGATCACAGAAAACTCCGATAGAATTTTGCGAGCTCTCCCATGCGTTAAATATGTGTTTCAGCAAAGCAACACCCGCATCTGTAGTCGAACGACCTTTTGTAAAGCCATACTGTTCATTATGAAGGAGGCTATTTAAATTAAAATGTCTTAGCAACTGCTTGAGTATTAATTTTTCAAATATTTTGCTAAATGCAGGTAAGATGGAAATAGGCCTAAAATTACCAACGTCGTTTTTATTACCTGATTTAAATAAAGGTATGACTTTACTACTCTTCATGAGGTCAGGAAAAATTCCATTTGTTCTATGTAAAACGGCAATTTCATATGCACCAATCCAATACAAAGTGAGACATACATTTTATTAGTTGTATTTAAGGAACATTTGATTGTCTATTAAACACAATTTATTTCATTAAGTTAGCATTCTTAGTTTCCGAGCCGTTCAGGTATCTTTATGTGACAATAATTCATTGCTTGTACAGCTTGCTTGCTTGTTGCTTGTGCAGTGTATTAGTACTACCTCGTAAGTTTACATTCAGTAGCTACATCTGATAATATAAGCGATTAGTTAAAGACTGTATTATTTTTCAGGTGTACTAAACAAAATTGCCTTTTCGAAATAGGAAGGATTTAATGATAACATTAATCATCAGAAAAGAGATCGGCGGACAAGCCTTATTATTAGTAGAATACATAAGTTAATGCTGCATTCACATAAACCGCGCTTACAAAAGAATGCGCTCCTGTAGTTCAGTGTGCACTGCACACCGCCGACTTACATCAGACGTAAAGAGGCGCGCAGTAATGTGTAAACGTAGCTCGGGACCACCCCGCTGAATACCGATCAGTTGCGACGCGGCGCGGTGCGGTGCGAGCCGGTGCGCATGTAACCACATGCGGTCAGGTGCGGCCGCCGGCGTAGACAATTACGACAATTGTCCCCAGTCGCACGTCGCCGCTGATACTGTGAGGTGAGAAACTCTCCCTGCGCTGGCATTTCGGCTACCGTGGAACTGTATTTGAATTTTTGACAATGTTGACAGTTGGCATGGGTATACTATTAATTTGCCCATTTTGTACAACATAATCACTGACTAGCTAGATAGCGATAAATCTGTGTTGTCGGGACTAGTAAACTAAACCAAAACCAGGCTGAGGTGACGCTTTGATGTGCGTGTGAACTGAGGGACCAAACTGGGAATAGCATAAATGAAAGTCGAATAATAATATAATTTAATAATTTTTTTTGGAGTCCCCGCCTGCCTCTTTTTGGGAGAAGGGTATTCAAATTTTGCCCAGTAGATGGCTGACTGTTGTTGATAACGAGGGAGACTATATAATTGATAAAATGTATTTTTATGAATAAAAAAATATTAATAATAATTTGTCTTTTAACTGGCAATAATTTATGAGACAACCTAATAATATAGCATTACTAGCGTCTGCCCGCGACTTCGTCCGCGTGAAATTTCATTCAAAATTATCAGTGTTTCTCTACTATATTATGCATGTATTATACATATAAACCTTCCTCTTAAATCACTCTATCTATTAAAAAAAACCGCATCAAAATCCGTTGCGGAGTTTTAAAGATCTAAGCATATATAGGGACAGACAGACAGGGAAGCGACTTTGTTTTATACTATGTAGTGATTTAGACGAAACGAAAACAAGGTTGTACGGTTAATTTAATGGTGGTGGTTTACATTGTATTATGTCCGTAAGGATTGAGGTGCCACATTTCCTATATTCATGAAATTCAATACTTATTTAGTAATAAGTTTAAAAATGTTGTAGGTTGGATCTCCAACCTACAACATTTTTAAACTTGTAATTTGTGGCTACTCAATCCAAACATTTAGATTGAGGCAACACCTTTATGTTCATATGACTTTTGAAGGATTATACTACAAAATCGAGGATCCAACCTACAAAATTTTTAAACTTGTAATTTGTGGCTACTGAATCCAAACATTTAGATTGAGGCAACACCTTTATGTTCATATGACTTTTGAAGGATTATACTACAAAATCGAGGATCCAACCTACAACATTTTTAAACTTGTAATTTGTGGCTACTCAATCCAAACATTTAGATTGAGGCAACACCTTTATGTTCATATGACTTTTGAAGGATTATACTACAAAATCGAGGATCCAACCTACAACATTTTTAAACTTGTAATTTGTGGCTACTCAATCCAAACATTTAGATTGAGGCAACACCTTTATGTTCATATGACTTTTGAAGGATTATACTACAAAATCGAGGATCCAACCTACAACATTTTTAAACTTACTACTAAATAAGTATTGAATTTCATGAATATAGGAAATGTGGCTCCTCAATCCTTACGGACATAATACAATGTAAACCACCACCATTAAATTAACCGTACAACCTTATTTTCGCTTTGTCTAAATAATGCTATATTAAATGAAGTATAATAGCACTGTCTACATTTTGTTTCATTGTGTGGTCACACCAGTCTATCTATTGTCATTGGTTTAAAAAAGTAATATTATCTCAGCTAATAGGTATGAAATTAACAATTTTAGATACCTATTATTTAGTAGAAACTTTCTACTAAAAGTTAAGAACACTAGACTTTCTGATATTCCTCTCATCTAGCAGCTAGCACACGCACATATGTCAGTGGAGGTGAGAATTGAGGGACCAGTCTTAATCATCGCTATCTTCAGAATGCTTCGATATTTTTGCTCCATTTCTTTTTTACAATACGTTTTAAGACTTCTACTAAAACGTTATGTAGAAAATGAGGGGTTTTATTCAGTAATATTCACTAAAATATGTATCTTTGTTGTGTGGACTGAGGGACCACAGTTCAGTTGTTATATTTTTTTATCTTTAATGCTTTGTGGTCTGTTATTTTAGTATATATCTTTACAAATTCTCTACTAAATATCTGTATTCACGAAACCTTTATTTTTAAGATACTTTCCGAGATCTGGCTGATGTTCTGTGAGAACTGAGGGACCACACTTTAAGGGCAGTAGTTTTTAATATATTGGCTTACGAATTCCCAGATTCGGTCTACAATTGTTTTAAGTCTACTACTAAATCCTAGGACTTTCATTTTGCTATTCCCAGTTTGGTCCCTCAGTTCACACGCACATACGCTTTGCATATCACGTTCACCTGACATCATGGCTTTATATTACCAGTCGTTATACTGAGTGCAACTATGTGTTATAAATACTCAAGTGAGCGTATCGCTGTCGGCTAATTATATTGTACATAATTCAGTAATAAGCAGTGATAGGAATAGGTAGAGCCTATTCGCCTAAACTTCGAAGAACAGAGACAAGAAACGGAGACTTCCTTAGTACTAATCTTTTTCCGGGACAACTGTCCCGAAGTTCGAGACAACACTTTTAAAAACATTAAAAAAATATGTTATTTGGAATAAGTAATTCGTCTATATTTACCTAAAGTTTGCGACTAGAAATAACATGTATAATTTATTTTATATTACATAATAATAATTATAGAGTTATAAATTACAAATGTTATGTTATGTCATTTATAATTTATAACTCCATACTAATAATTATGGAGTTATAAATTATAAATGTTATGTCTAGTCGCAAACTTTAGGTAAATATTATATTTACCTAAAAAATATGTTATTTGGAATAAGTAATTCGTCTATAATAGACGAATTACTTATTCCAAATAACATATTTTTTTAATGTATTTAAAAGTGTTGTCCCGAATTTTGGGACAGATGTCCCGGAAAAAATTTAGTCCTAAGGAAGTCTCCGTTTCTTGTCTCTGTTCTTCGAAGTTTAGGCAAATAGGCACTACCTATTTCTTGAATTGTTTCTTCATTTGTTTTTTTTACATTGTTCACACATTTAGAAGCAATAAGAATAATTTACCCAGGATATTGTAATATCTTGATTTGAAAAGTGTCCTTGATTGGAAAAGCGTTTTGGAATGGGCAACTAGCTTCAACGTTCTGACTAACTGACCGACTACTTAATTTTGACAATTCAAAAGTACCAATAAATGGTTTAATTCGCGGTGTAAGAACCAGATGACTGTATCTACAAAAAAATCAAAAAAAGTTTTTTTTCATAAAACGGTTCACAATATAGTCCTTTATGAATTGGCAAAATGACGTAACGGTAAAGTCAATATTTATCAAATTCCAAAAAAACGAAATAGCTTAAGAATCATTTTCAATGGAACCAGAAAAACGTATTATGAATACCGTTTAAATAGTTCTAATTATCTTCCTACCTCTTTAGAGCTATAGGAACGTATTTCTAAAAACAATATTTTTATTCTTACAATATAGTTTGTTTGGCAATATTATACAAACCATAAGAACGTAAAAGCTTATACGTTATTTTGGTCGTTACAAAATTTTGTTTTGATGCTTAGTTTTAAAAAGCCAGTGTAACGTTTGTGTATTTACGTTTTATTGGCACAAACATTTTTGTTAGATAAATAATACAAGTCAATGGCCAAAACGATGTATTACGATAATTACGTTTTTGTGGCAGTACTATTTTGTTTGATTAGTATTATTGTCCATTGGCAAAATATAAACTTACGTTAGTTTGGCACCTAAAAGTTTATGTAAGGTCTCAACGATATGACGTCCATGAAATGGGAACAGAAGACTTCGTAGATATTAAATACCTAAAAAATATATTAGTTAAGAATGCTAAGGTGAACTGTGATGGCAATGCTGTCAAATGGCTAAAAATAAGATGGCTGCAGTATCGTAAAGAAGACAATAAACATATATATTTTAAATATGATCTGGAGGATGATGATTTTAAAATGATTAAGATTATCAGAAGAGGCAAAAGACTACCTGTGGAACAAATTGTGTTGAAAAATGCATATGACAAACCCTTACCCATTTCTAGTGAAAAGTATGACGATTTACAAGACTTATGCAGACAAGGCATCATTCCAACGCAGTACCATGATTTTTATAAAGGGTTTTCAGTTGGAACTCCAACAACAGATGACGAAGATAATTAATGTTTTTCTAAACGCTAATATGCTGATTACAGGTTTTAGTATTTAAATTGTACTATTTCAGGAGTAAATAAAGATTATTGATTTATTACCTATTTTCCTATTTTTTTTTTTTTCCTATTTTTTTTGTTACTCATTTTATCACTACATAGACATAATAAAACTTAACTTCACAAATGACGTATTTAAGTTTGATAACAACATAAGTTTGAAAATAATTAAGGGCCACTCTAACGTATGTCAACCGAATTTTAAAAATATATACATTGCGTCTATGTACGCATATATAAATAAATAATTTCTAATTTTTTCAAAGCTCTAAGAGCAACACATAGAAAAAAAATTTTGTTTCTTTACTAGTATTTTATCTGTATTAAAAAGCGGGTAAAGTTTAAAGAGCCGAATTTTCACAGTATTTTTGCTTTCCTGTAAAATTGAGAAAATGTAGATACGTTTATCTGACTCTTACACCGCGAATTGAAATAAATGCTTTGAGTTTGAGTTATGAATTGCACGATTTTTGACAAATGCGTGCACTGACTGGACAGGTCCGCTCAATCTGTGTGGTTATTTACTCAAAAGACCACTTCAGACACCAATCTACATGGTCTTCACATTATCTGACCAAGATTATGTCTGGACTTTAAAAGAGACTGTGACCTCTGAGTTTGTTTCGGCCTTTCTTCTCAGAGTAGTCAGATAGGAAACGCCGACCTCATCTAGTTTAAAAAAATATGATTGACATGTAAAAGTGTTTGTACAAACCTACTTACAGAAAATAAATCATTTATCATTTACTAGTTTGCTCACAACAATGCGATCCGTTAATCTCAAGTGATTATTAAATTGAATATGTGTTGTAAGTACACAGCGTGTTGTTAATTAGATTAATATTAATATAACGCCGCCACCGCCGCTCCGCCGTCCAACACAACACACGAGGCGCCTCGCACAATGCTTCAGACAACATTTGCGTGAACATAGCTTTCATTACTCGCAATCACATAAGTAAACTACGTTGTAGACTTTTGCTGATATACAAATTACAATTACAGAAGTGTATTCGTAGCTCCTTGCGTGTGTTGTGCCTGGTCGCTCGGCCCGCTCGGGTCTCTCGCTCGCCTGTCTCCTGACGCTCGTCTTCTAATCGCCGCTAGTTTAAACTTGCTCGTGCCCCCCCCGGCGCATGTGAGAGACACGCACTTATGTACACACTTGTGATGCGTACCATTTAGCATATTGTATTCTTTGTCAAAGTAACACAATTTTGTAAGGCGTGTTATGACAGTTACCTTTGAAGTGTTCAGCGCATGTTTAGTTAATAGTTACACTCGGATCTTTTTTTTTATTCGGTTTGTTCGCGTCGCTCGCGGGCCCGGCAAAGGGGGCTTGTCTTAGCTCATGTGAGGAACAAAGGTTCACGTTTTTATTTGAAGGCGATTGTTATCTCCGAGCGAGTGCCGCGTGTGCCGCGTATGCCCCCCAGCCTGCCGCGGCCCATGGCTGCCCCGCGGCCACACAATCTCTCGCTTTTGTAGCGTGATAACCTGCGGGGCATGGGTCGAGGGGGGTGGGGGAAGGGATGATTACACCCGATAGGGATACCCTTCAACTCGAAGGGATTGCCACCGACTGAGCGAGCTAAAAAATGCTTCAAAAGAAACGGCCGCTTTGATAACATTAAAAAATAGTTGTTTTTCTCTGCATCAATATGTAGGTTATCGTTCCTTTTTTACAGTTGGCGTAGAATTTCCGGGTACGTGTTATTTTTATTTCGTTTGCATGAGAAAATAAATACGTCATTCTTGTTGTATTCTCGTATATACCAATTTCTTATACTATTTACATACCAACAAGCTCAAATAGTACACAATTGTACCATGAATGTTGTATATACCGCTCACACAGCAAGCGGTTGTTATGTCGTACAGGCAATCAATTACTAGTGGGTTACATAATAGCACGTCAGGGCGTATTGCAGGTACGCCGTACGCGGAACTACGCGGCGTACTATGCGTCCCGAAGCGAAGGACCGTTAATTGTGTTAGCAGTTACAAGTTGACGCGTTAACGTGTCGTCTACCAACAGTTAGCCTGTTTGCTCGGTCGGGGAAGAGGATTCTAATTAAATGCTTATTTCAATGACAGTGCTATACAGACTACATTTTTAGGGTTCCGTACCTCAACAGGAAAAAAACGGAACCCTTATAGGATCACTTTAAGGATATCGTAAAGAGACGGACGACCCGTCTGTTTGTCTGTCTGTCAAGACCATAGAGAATATAACCACTAGAGAGCGTATGGGCCGATTTCTTCGAAGCACACGACTCACTACTGCGGGCCGGGGGATGAGGAAGAACGCGCGGCTGCAATTGGTCAGTTCAAGGTTAAGTTGCATCGTTAGGGCTGCTTTACTTCATTAAGAGAAAATAGTCGATATCGATAAAATGGATTTTAACATTATAATAAATACTAAATCAAAATCATAGAAATAATATTTAATCAAAATCAATCAATTACAAAAAAAAATCCCGGAAATGGACTGATCGGCCCCGGTCGGGGACAGAAAGAACAAAAAAATCCCGGAAAATACAAAAAAAAAAAAAAACCGACGAACTGAAAACCGAGGAGGTTCTCAGTTCGTCGGTATTTCTTTTTTGAAGTCGGTTAATAGTAGATAGTTATTTTATTAAAGTATGTGAATTGAATAAAAAATGTATTCATTTTATTTTTCTCGATATCAACTGTCAGCTATTAAAGATAACAGCACTATTTTTTACGATAAACATACAAAAGGAAAGAAAGGGATAGAAGCATTAGAATTGTCTAATACAAGAACGAGACTTTTCCAAAAGACATCAACGCGCGACTCAAAAAGTGTGCTCGTTTACCCAGCCACCATTTTAAATAGACCCCTGCAGTGGCTTATAATCTGATTAAATCAAAAATAATTTTTCGTAATGTTTATGTACCGATGAAAAGTTATGTCATCCTTTTTGTAACTAGATGTCTAAGAATGTTTCCCACACCACTTCACCGCGCATGAAGGCATTTTGATGCGTTATAATTGCATAAACGTTATAAAAAAATTATATTAATTTAGCGTGCACGCAGGTCTAACACTTGGACACAACTAAAATTGCTACTAGTACCGTAGCCTATTCATAGGCGACAAAATACTAATAGTTTTCGTGCGTCGGGGCACTGTATACGCAGTCAAGTGGTTATAATAGTCTTTGGTCAAGACCCTTTACCTCGGGAATGAGTTGAGGTATCAAATTGAAATTAAAACCATATACTTAAGCCTACAGCCCCTTGAAGCTTTGAAAGAATCAAACATTCAAGTTAACTTAAAAAAAGATACGGCCGTTTATGCCGCAAAAAACGTAAATTTCGAAACTCAAAATTTATAGAGTACTTCCCGTTGACCTTGAATCATGAAAGGATCATGACCAACGATGTATGGAAATCCGTCTTAAGTTGAAACACAATAAATCTTTATTTATTATAGACTACGCTTTATATACTATTAAATAAAAGTGTTCATTTTCACACAAGTATCCGAGTTATAAAGTAATTAAACAAATTAGGAGATAACCTAAAAATTATGTCTACACTACTCGCAACTTATAAAATGACCACAGATCACTCATGTAGGTACAAAACAACAAAGATAGTTAAAAACAAAATAAGAGAACAGCTGCTAATTGAAAAAAAAACGTGAATAATCGTGAATAACGAATAATCGTGCTTTTTATGGCCTCGCAGCGTTGATGTGACATTATCGAAATAAAACAACTTCAGTCAGATGGAGATTATATTTTATTAACTTAAATTTATCCCAGATCTATACACAAGTGAATAAGTTACCTACCTAATGTATACAAAGGTATAAAACACATAATATGAACAGACTTTTCATGTAGGTAGTCATTAGGTGTATTTAATGTTACAACAAGTATACCTATAGATATTCTACGTATTTGACATGTAAAATCAGCAGAAATACCATTGTGTTAAGTACCAATTACCTTTATTATTCCTCATACTCATCAAAATAATTATCTAAAAACGAAGCTGGAGCAGTTATATCGTTATAAAGATTAACGATTATAATTATTAACAATTCTTTCCTGCGATTCGGGTAGATTTAAAAATCGATCTTGTTTAGGAATAATCGTCATCCCTACCGGTACGTCTATCTGCCTTGACAGTTGCATCTGCGTGAAACGAAACAGAAAAATAAATATTTTCACAACGGAACTATGAAATACATATACAGTACCTACGTTATGATTATGATATTACTAATATAAATTAATAATATTATTTAGCTATCTATGAGTTTAATATCATTTTTGTGATGTTTTTATGTAAAGGCTCATACTTACGTAACTCGTACAAATGAAGAGAACGAAACGTCCATCATGACTAAGTATACGGAAATGTACCTACCAATCGTTAATTTACTGTTTATCTTAACATCATAATTCCGGATACGAAAACAAAATTCCTGAAGTGAAAAGCTTGTAAAAAATAAGCAAATAATTTGTATATTAATTTGGTTTTCATACGTGCAACTTTTCTAGACTGCTTTTGGTCAATCTCCTTTGGCAAGGAGCAATTTCGTATAGCAGAAGTAAAGAAAAAAATCCGAAAACCGTATATTTATAGTTACATACCAACAAATTTATACGGAACCCTCGCGAGTCCGACTGGCACTTGACCGGTTTTTTTTAACTATGACAGTATGGGGAAGTCGGATCTATAAGGGAATTTTATCCATTTTATGTACAGCTCGTGTTCGGGTCAGTCACCGATAGTAAACATGCCAGCGTAATTGCGGCACCGCACTGTATGCCTTGAATAGTTTATGTATTATCTAAGTAAAACAGTCAGTACGATTACGGATAGCAGATCGGGCGCGACTCAATGTGATCTCATTCGGGATCCCTTCTTTTCGCATAATATTCTTTTTCCTAATATACTTTGGCATACCGATTTTGGCATAATTTGTTTTGCCATAATAATACTTTGCCATATTTTTTTGGCATACAGACTATGTAGTGTACAGACTTTGAAGTCAATAACTTATTTACAAATGAACAATTTGGCTTTCGTAAAGGAAGATCTACCAGCGATGCTCTTTTAAATTTTCTAAAGAAAGTAATGACCGGATTGGATAGCAAAAAACATATAACCGCCATTTTTATGGATATGTCCAAGGCTTTTGACCACGTTGACCATGACATTCTACTTGATAAATTGGAAAGGTATGGGGTAAGAGGAAATGCCCTAAATTTGATTAAGTCTTATTTATCAAACAGATTTCAAATAACACGTATAGCGAAAATAGATAAAGACACAAAATTTGAACATATATATACGTCGGACCCTAAACTTGTTAAATTTGGCGTCCCCCAGGGAAGTATCCTTGGGCCCCTTCTTTTCATTATATACATTAATGACCTACCAAGGTCTATAAACCAGGACATTATATTATTTGCTGACGACAGTACGGCTATTTTTACTGATAGCGGTCAAGAAGATTTTGAAGAACAGGTAAATAAGTCTCTCGAAGATATTATAAACTGGCTGATAATGAATAATTTAAAAATAAACATCGATAAAACAAACTATATGTCCTTCACAAATAAAAATACTAAATCGAATAAAATTAATATAAATTATAAAGGCAATACGATAAATCAGGTCAATAGCACAAAGTTTCTAGGAGTCCATATCGACTCAGAACTTAACTGGAAAGTGCAGGTGGACGGTGTCTGCAAAAAACTTAACCAGTTTTCATATGCTCTCCATGTACTTCGAAAAGTGGTGAATGAAAACGTACTACTAAATGTGTATCATGCATATGTGGGATCTACGCTAAAATATGGCATTTTGTGTTGGGGTAACACTACTAACAAAGAATTTGCATTCAAAGCCCAAAAGAAATGTATTCGAAGTATATGTGGGCTTAAACAAACCGATTCATGCAGAGCGGAATTCAGAAGATTAAAAATCTTAACCCTAGCGTCAATGTATATATTGGAAGCAGCCTCAATCATAAAGCGCGATATCAGTAATTATGAGACAATGAGAAGTACAAGACATAAGAATGAACTTAAAGCACCTAAGAGTAGAACAATTAAGTTTAAATCAAGCATATTTGGTATCGGTGTAAAAATTTATAATAAATTACCAGATTTTATTAAAAATATTGAAACATTAACTAATTTTAAATACAAACTTAAAGAATTACTGATACAGAAAGTATATTACACAATCAATGAATACCTAAATGACAAATGTTTTGACTAAAATGTAATTAATTTTCTAATGCTCAATTTCAAAAAAAAAAATGACAGGCTTAGTTTATTTATTTATAATGTGGTGTTAATATTGTTATCTTGTTTATTGTGACGGTTTTTGACAGAAATAATTGTATCCTAATTTACATTATAATTGTATACTTCAATGAATTTCTAAATGACTAATGTTTTGACTCAATTTATTCAATATTTTAATCATGCAATAATTATGACAATTCCAAATTAATATTTATACACAATTAATTTATTTTCTGTAAAGGTAATTATTAGATTATGCTGCCTTGGTAATTTTTGAAGGTTTTCTTTTCTTTTTGACATGTAATATTGTAAATATCAAAGATTGTACACCCCATGGGTATGTTACAGTGATACTTGTTACGACAATAATTTTAAGAGCTGTACTTCCACCTGTGACAAACAATAAATATATCTGAATCTGAATCTGAATGTTGGCATAATTATCTTGAAGGCTAATTTGTTTTGGCATAAATTTAATTCGCATAACGTTACTAGGCCTAATGATTATTAGCATAATATATTTAGGCATACAATTAATAGAAATAACCGAAACAAATTTGAGTTAATTTTACGTTTTTATTTTGGATTTCCACGTTAATGATTTATTATACATAACATTTTGTAACTTAACTATGTTTTTTTATTTTAGGTGTATATTTTTAGCAATCGCTTGTAAATATGCAAGTTTCGAAGTATATTCATCTTTTTTACTAATAATTTTTTCAATCCTATTGTGTTTGTCCGTGTATTTTTACTTTTTTTTTTGTATTTGTGATGTTCCGACATCAAGTTTATCTATTTCAATGGTTTGGTGTTTTATTTCTTGAGGATGCAAGAGTGAGCGAAGCGAGCTCGGGAATTGGGGCACCCCAACTCGGTGTTAGGTTCCTTTAAACCCTGCAGACAGAAATAGGGGCCCCGCGAAGCGGGGCTCCGTCGACTACGCCTTATTATTATTGTTATGCTTGATAAAGTTATGCTTTAGAATGTTACACTTGATCGTTATTATGATTAGAGAAATTATGCGTAAAAAAATTATGCGTAAGCTGTTATGCGTAAATAATTTATGCGAAAATATGATTAGGACAAACAAAAGTATGCCAAGTTATATTAGGTCTTCAAATTTTATGCAAATGGATAGGGAACCATCTCATTCACCTCATTAGTTTTAATTGTTATCCCATTTGTATTACTGAAATATAGTTTATAATCTTTCACCTTAGTTTATCTTGATTTTACCCCAACCCCGAACAGCTCACATTTGACAGAAAAAAAAAGAATGGCGAAATAGCTTTCATGAAAAAAGAGCTACCGTTTCCTAAGACAGTTTCTCCATATCTCTGGATCAGGATATCCTCACTGTCAAAAATGCGCAGGACGGCCTCGATGATACCACAGCGAGGGCGTCGTATTTAGTTGCAGCATCAGGCGCAGGACTCTGGCCACGACTGCTGCGTAGAACGGGTTCCTTCTATTTGGCAGAATCTTGATACTCCGATTTTTATTTGGCATAACTCACATGGCATAATCTTATTTAATCGAATATTTTTAAGGCATAAAAATTATTTAGCATAACTTTTGTTTGGCAGAATATTTACGTGTCCGAATTTACAATGGCATACTTTTATCTTGGCAGAATTTTGTTTCGCATAATTACCTTTGCCATAATTAATATTATGCATAATTTTGTTTAGCATAACATTTATTTAGAGATACGATTATTTGGTATGGGTGCATATTTGAACATCAAAAATTAAAATAGATGTATCTTCTTGTAAAAATTAGTGTTCAAAACATCAAAAACTTATAATATATGGAATAAAACTGATAATTTAAATAAAGTAAATTTATGCTGTCGAATGGTTAGATAACCTACGTGCAATGTATTTAAAATCGAATGGTCTGCAAAAGTGACATAGAATGTTCTAAATATAACATGTATTGGTAGCATTTTCAATATTAAATTAAATTTGTGTCATAAAAAGTCAATACGTTGTGCTGCAAAATTTTGTGACAGAAACGAATCGCTGCGAAACCGACTTTACGCAGTCTTGTCTGCCCTACCCCTAGAGTGTAATTTAAACCTGCGTAGGCGCGGAGCGGTAGGGCGGCCCGCGAGCTGAGGAGCAGGTGGTTTGAAGGCCCGCCACCGCGGCTGAGGCTGGCCGGCAAAGCCGGCCAGCAAGCCGAAGCTGCGGTGGTGAGCGTTAAAACCATCTGTGACGATAAGCTCGCGTGGCGCCGCCCAAACCCCGCAGCGCCGGAGCCGTGACAGAAACAATGCTTGCTGCATGTTGCATGCCTGCTTGCATGCTGCATGCCTGCTGCATGTTGCATGCCTGCTTGCATGCTGCATGCATGCTGCATGTTGCATGCCTGCTTGCATGCTACATGCATGCTGCATGCATGCTGCATGTTGCATGCCTGCTTGCATGTTGTATGCCTGTTTGCATGCTACATGCATCCAAGGCGACAATATTTTTGTAATTAGCATTTAGTTTAGCGTTTTGATATTAGTAGTAATATCATGGTGTATTCTTGTTTGCATGTTTGAATGCTTCTTACAAGGAACTAAAAACAACTTATTTTCACAATCAACTGTTTTATTGAGTAAATACATGCAGAATCAACTGTTTTA
This sequence comes from Eremobia ochroleuca, assembly GCA_949629135.1. Classification (NCBI taxonomy): domain Eukaryota; kingdom Metazoa; phylum Arthropoda; class Insecta; order Lepidoptera; family Noctuidae; genus Eremobia; species Eremobia ochroleuca. The sequence continues at coordinate 237,598 of OX451402.1, read as the reverse complement.
TTCAATAATGATAATTAAATAATAAAGGTAGCAATTTTAAGTTATGACAAGTTTGTGTATTGTACCACTCACCCAAAACAGACTCACACTAACCCAATCCCCGTACGTACGCTCGCTTACACAGCCACACGGTCAGGCACGCTTACACAGCCGCACGTTCACGCACTGCACACACACACACACACACACACACACACACACACACACACACACATATACAGACCCACATACGCACACACAGCGCGCACGCACACACACAGACAGACATACACAGCACTCACGCACACACACACACACAATGCGCTTGCGCACTAATACCCTGTTATTTCTATTCCGCGGTAATACTTGTAACTGTACTTAAAAATATTCACTTTTAAAAATAAAATTGTAATACAATTAGAGGGGATCGGCACTGTTACTCCTTAATACAGGCTATGTCATAGCCTAGCAAGGAGAGCAGCACGTCACCCACTTGATTGCTAGAGATGTAATACTACCCACTTTGTAAAAACTGTTTTATGTACAAATAAAGATTATTATTATTATTATAATTAACGTTATCGTCGCATGTGTGTGGCGAAAAAAATCAGTTCTGCCTTTTAATGACTATCGATATAAAATGTATGCCAAAAGACGATTCTGACTGTGAATTTTCTGCGATATGATGGTTCTGCTTTTTAATTATTATGGATATAAACATTATGCCTAAAGATGATTCTGACTAACAAAATTATGAGTTTTGAATGTATGACAACTGAGTGTATGCGAAATGATTTTCTGCGAAATGAAGTTTATGCTATCCGTTGTTATGCAAAACAATATTATGACGTAAAAAGTTCTGCTATAAAAGGTAGACCCTTTTCAATCCTATTGTGTTTGTCCGTGTATTTTTACTTTTTTTTTTGTATTGGTGATGTTCCGACATCAAGTTTATCTATTTCAATGGTTTGGTGTTTTATTTCTTGAGGATGCAAGAGTGAGCGAAGCGAGCTCGGGAATTGGGGCACCCCAACTCGGTGTTAGGTTCCTTTAAACCCTGTAGACAGAAATAGGGGCCCCGCGAAGCGGGGCTCCGTCGACTACGCCTTATTATTATTGTTATGCTTGATAAAGTTATGCTTTAGAATGTTACACTTGATCGTTATTATGATTAGAGAAATTATGCGTAAAAAAATTATGCGTAAGCTGTTATGCGTAAATAATTTATGCGAAAATATGATTAGGACAAACAAAAGTATGCCAAGTTATATTAGGTCTTCAAATTTTATGCAAATGGATAGGGAACCATCTCATTCACCTCATTAGTTTTAATTGTTATACCATTTGTATTACTGAAATATAGTTTATAATCTTTCACCTTAGTTTATCTTGATTTTACCCCAACCCCGAACAGCTCACATTTGACAGAAAAAAAAAGAATGGCGAAATAGCTTTCATGAAAAAAGAGTTACCGTTTCCTAAGACAGTTTCTCCATATCTCTGGATCAGGATATCCTCACTGTCAAAAATGCGCAGGACGGCCTCGATGATTGATGCCACAGCGAGGGCGTCGTATTTAGTTGCAGCATCAGGCGCAGGACTCTGGCCACGACTGCTGCGTAGAACACAAGATAACGCTTCGTTTCTTATTTTTGTAACAGACTGAATACGAATGATGCATGTGAATAGGTCCAGTGATCACAGTTGAGAGGAGATAAACTTATTAGCACCAACGTATCAATGGCACAAGCCACGACCCACGAGCCCCACGGCCCGACGGTCCGGGAGTCGCGCTCGACGATAAGTGACGTTTTTACAGTAATGTTTGTATTCAATCACGTATTGTTTTGATTAGATAGCAGCCCCCCCCCCCCCTCTACTCCCTGTGCCGCGTTTGAATAACAAAATTGTTTCGTTGTTCGCTGTAATTTCAATTGTCGTATTCATGGAGAAAAGTTGTCGCGTCATTCGCGAGCTGCATAAATATTCAGTGTTCTACCCCGCGCCCCCGCACATCCCCGTACGTACCCTCGCATACCGCGCCACAAGCAGGCGGCTCCGCGGCTGAGATTCACGGAACCGGGAACGTATTTTTTGTTTAGAGATTTGAATTGGGATTAGCACAAAAGAGGGGTCGCACGCGTACATAAAAAAATATAGAAAATTTTTATTGAAATTCTTTCAATTATTTATGAATGCAACAGAGCGTATGTTTGAATAATTAAGCGTTGATTGTGTAGCCGGGCTGCATGGAAATATAAATTCTGCACATCGGAAGCGTATCGAGGAATGAACTGCAGATATATCTCACGAATCTCGCACGCACACACACACACACACACACACACACACACACATACTGTGACGTCAGCTGGTACCTCCGCCGCTCTGAGCGCTGCTTGCATGTCATTGTTCGTTATAAAATTGGAAACGTAATAAAAACACTCGTATTTCACGAAATAAACTCATGATTCCGACTTTCATTCTGACATGGCCATTCAGCGGAGTGGCTACGCTCGTAGCCCGTAGCTCGTAGCGCGGCTACGGCGTAGCGGTGTCCGCCGCCGCCGGAAGCGGAAGTCGTTAGCCGGCGCCCGCCGCGCCCTCTGCAAGCCGAATGTTAAATATTATCTGCGCCAAATGTTCAGCTTCATGCAAGAAGTAAGTACATACGAGTACATACTGTGAGTGTCCACACCACACCGCTACCTACTTACTAATTACATTTACTTTTGCACTGCATTATATTTTACTTCTCTGTGTTATCGTGATGCCGTGGACGTCCACACAACAACACAACGTGTAACATTATAAATTATAAAAACTGCAGAATCGTTTCCTCAGAAAGGTCACGGGAGCTCCCTTCTATGTCCGCAATGAGAGTCTACACTTAGATCTCAAAATACCCACCGTCCAGCAGTTCATGAAACGCCTTTCCAAGCGCTTCTTTGATACTGCTATAAAGCACCCCAATCCCGTGATTGCGGCGACCGCCCGATACACTCCCTACCGCATAAGTAGGATTCGCCGACCAAGGCATACTCTTACTATCCCCGACGATGCTACGGCCCTCCTACCGGAGAGTAGTAAAGCCACCAGCACTCTCACAAAATATAAGTCCCGACAGCCGTCCTTCCGTCCTCGCCGTCGTCGAGGCCCGACGCGACCCCCATACCATGTCCGACGCGACCCCCCATACCATGTCCGACGCGACCCCCCATACCATGTCCGACGCGACCCCCCATACCATGTCCGACGCGACCCCCCATACCATGTCCGCCCCGACCCTTGCTCGAGCCAGCCCGCGCCGCTGAGCCTGTAGTTCTAAATTCATCCCTATATCATTCCGGTCCAGCCTGTCCCTTGCTGCCCTCTCCCAGCGACGCCCTGACAGTATTCCACTAGCAGCCGGTGCGCGCGCATGATGTGTGTAGGTATGTGTTGCAGCTGCATCTCCTTTGCCATTTCATACGACTCATAAAGAATGACAGCTGTGATTTAAATATACGAAAAACTTAATGAGGACAGTGAATTTGCTGGACTGTCCGTTTCCTAGACTGCACGTAGGTACCTATCGTTAAGACTACAGAATGACGTTTGTGCTAACTGTGCTGAGCGAGTTCGATTCGAACCACCCAAGTACCGGGCGACGGCAAACAATACGAGCTGTAGCCGCAGCGCGTTGCTCGGAGCGACTGGAGCGATCTCAAACACTGCTAGTTCCTAAGTTTTTCTCGCAATCGGAAATTAATAAACTCGGTGAGTCATTAAACAGAAAGTTTTAAATGCAAATTCTTGGTTCTTTATTCTATCGTTCGTAGTTTGTATCGATATTATAATATTTCAGACAAACCGCTGAACATGTAGCAAATAATAAATTGGATAAGACTGACATTTCAATGTATTTACAATAGTGAAGTGACTATTTGATAGATAATAGTAAAATCATTAACGTCAACCGGCAGTGTGTGCTTGAAACTCGCAGAATATGTGTAAAGGGATTAATTTTAATATTAATTAACATTAATTAACACACATCAATGGCGACGTCGTAAGCAGCTGCGCTCTAATTACTGCTCATGTGAATACGGCTTTACCTACGAGTACTTATAACTGATAGCATAGAGAGGAGACGTTAACATCGCTCTCACGCATCGCAGGTGACAAACCAGTGACGACATCTGATAGCTGGTGGACGAGCCACTCCCACAAACAACCAGCCAACACACACAGACCACAGCAGCAAGCGCAGGCGACAGTGCTCGGCAAGCTGCGGACATAGTGTGTGTTCTTATGTTGAAATGTTTCTGTTGAACGAGGAAACGACCAGTTCATGTAAACATTGTATTCTTACTATAAATAACAATAACCATATAATGAACAATGGAAATTTTGTCATAAATAATTGCAACGTTGCACTGTTAATATGACGTATTAGTAGTGGTCAAAGTATCAGCAGCAGACTCACTCCCTGTTACGTCTATCTTAAAGAGTACTTAATCTCAAATACATAATAAGTATGTGTGCACTAAGTGCGGGTCACAAGTCACGCGACGTTAAACGTAGTGTCAGTAGTGAAGCCACAAGATACCGCGCACGTGACTCGCGGCGCGGTAACAATGTATGGAAATGTGCCGCCGCACCGCTTGTCACCGCGCGCCCGTCGCGCCGCGCCACTGAATAGCAATGTGCCCTTGATTTATTTATAGCGACAATACTGTTCTTCTGCAAATCATACACTGATTCCCAAATCGTTTTATGAATACTTGATTCAAGTACTTAGTAAAGCTATTAGCTATTGTGTTTACTCTAAACTACGAGGGGCGTTCAATGTATTCTCGGTACCAGGGCGATTTACTAAAGATGTGGGCAATTTGACCAATTCATTAATTAATGACATTATCTAAGGGTAGTTTGTTAGTTATCCATAGTCAACAACAACTGGAATGGCTAACGTGACAATGTTGAAGAAAATCGAGCACCGTACTGTTATTAAATTCCTTATGAAACAAGGAAAAAGTCAAAAAGCTATTCACGAAGAGATGGTGGCTGTTTAACAAGATTCTGCACCTTCATCATCTACGGTTCCAAAGTGGTCCAGTGAATTTAAAAGGGGCAGAGAGAGTATTGAAGACGACACTCGCTCGGGCGGCCGGTTACTGACTCTACGGAAGAAAACGTGAAAATCAAAATTATAGCAAAGATGACCCACCTCTCTGTTGGTTCCGTCTACATTATTTTTCATGACCTTCTTTACCTTTCAAAAGTTAGTGCAAGATTGGTGCTGCAAATGCGCACGACGGCGGCGCCTCAATATCAAATCGAGTGCTGTAGAGAGTTTTTAGAGTTCAGTAGCTCTACCATGAGTTTGCACAGTCGAAACTTGCTAGCGTCTTCGTAAATAATATGTATGAAATGTTGTACAGCGCCCCTATCGGTCACTGAATGAATTAAAATTCGTACCATGAACACTATAGATTTCGATAGGTACGGAACCTAACGTATCAATCAATCAATCAATCAATCAATCTTTATTTGCATTCCACAATGTGTATCTCAGGTGGTAGGTTAAAAAGAAGAAGAAATTGTGATCATTATGGACCCTGTCGGGCACAGCAAAAATAAAAAAATTATGTAGGAGAGAGGAAGCTTTAAATAGCAAAACTTGAATCTAAAATACATCCAATAATACCATATTTATATTTATATTTTATATTTAGATTTATATTTTGTCGCTTAAATATTCGCTGAGACTGTAATAGCATTTTTTAATTAGAAATTGTTTTAGTTTTCTTATAAATATGTTCATTTTATCTTCCTTTTTTATTAATTCAGGTAGTTTATTATATATTTTAATGGACATCACATATGGACTTGTTGAATGCATTTTTAATCGAGAGTATGGAATGTTTAGTCTTGATTTGTGTCGGAGTGTGTATCGTGATTGTATGTTTTCGCGCTTTTTATAAAATTCTTGATATTTACGAACAAATTTGCAGGTTTCTAATATGTATATACTGGGGAGTGTTAAAATATTATGATTTTGGAAGTGAGGTTTGCAGCTGTCAGTTTGATCTATATTCACGAGGATTCTAACTAGTTTTTTTTGAAGAGTAAAGAGTGTTGGTGCGTCTGAGCTATTTCCCCAAAGGGTAACTCCGTAGCTTAGCCATGCATAAGCATAAGCGTAATAGGTGGTGAGCGCTGTTTGGAGATTGGTGGTTTTTTTTATCTCATGGAGAGCATATGAAAATCTAGAAATTTTTGACTTAAGTTTTTGGATGTGGGATTTCCAGTTTATATGTGTATCCAAATCTAGTCCAAGTAAGGTAAATTCTGTAACAGTATCAATTTTTGAGTTATTAAAAGTAAAATCTATTTTTAAAGGTGTTTTTTGGTGGGGATGAAAGGTAATTAGTTTAGTCTTTGAGAAATTTATTTCGAGGTTGTGTGCGTTCATCCAAGTAATGATTTTGGTGAGTATTGATATTAGTTCTTCGTTTAGGTATAAGTTGTTTTGACATGATATTAATAGAGAAATGTCATCCGCGAACAATATACATGGTGCGTCTATGATTTTAGGTAAGTCATTGATATAAATGAGAAACAAGAGACATCCTATTACACTTCCTTGGGGTATTGCGGCGCTAATTGATTTGCTATCAGATCGGAGTTTTTTTATTTCTTTCGTCTGTTTATTAAAAAATTCAATTTCTACTGTTTGCTCTCTGTTCTTTAGGTAAGATACAAGCCAATCATGGGCTTTTCCACGAATTCCTATTCCATATAATTTGGCAAGCAATATATTAAATTGGACTTTGTCATAGGCTTTGGTCATATCTAGTAGTATGCCTACTGCATATTGTTTTTTATTGATTAAGTGCTTCTTAAACAAATTTGTAAACTGCCAAACGTAATCTATTCTATAGTCACTGATGTTATTCAGCTGTCGCCATACCAAACGGCACCATGAGTCACTAATTTGACAGACACTATCGAAAAATACACTTACGATATTAGCTACGTAACTTACTAGCATTTTGTCGTGTGAAACATAATGTTTACATTAAAATTATAAACGTTTTTGAGTTTTTTGAGTCTAAATATTGTCTGGAAGAGCTTATTTAGCAAGGAATATGTTAGTGGCCGCTGAATTTGAAGACAACGACATGAACAGCGTGAATTTCATGCCAAAATTACAGGAAAATGAAAATTCTAGCTTACTAATGGGCAGGGCATTACGCAGCTAGCTAGGAGGCTTTCTGTGATGAGTATTAACTTAAATTTAAATCATCATCTGCCTAGCCTTTTCCCAACTATGTTGGGGTCGGCTTCCGGTCTAACCGGATGCAGCTGAATACCAGTATTTTATATGGAGCGACTGCCTATCTGACCTCCACAACCCAGTTACTGGGCAATACGATACCCCTAGGTAAGACTGGTTCTCAGACTTTCGGGCTTCTTACTACCCGTAACGACTGTCAAAGATCTACGAATGACAGCCGGGACCAACGGCTTAACGTGCTTTCCGAGGCACGGAGGGGTCTCGGTATGTAAAGATGGTCACCCATCCACAGACCAACCGCGGCAAGCGTAGCTTAACCTGATCGATCGACCTGTGCGGCAGTTATTATTTAGCCACGGGCCCCTCTTTTTTTATTTAACTTAAATTTAAGTACAAGACATTTAACTACAATTAACTTAATTAACTTAAATTTAAGTACAAGACATTTAACAATTAACTTAAATTTAAGTACAAGACATTTAACTTAAACAACATTTTTATTTATTTTATTATTATAACAGAAACATATAGCTTAGATAACAAAATAGGGAACACAAAAATTGACATAAAAACACATGCCTACTTAGTACCCATAATAACTACATGTACACTGTTTTCTTTAAACATTGCTCCACACTAGGATTTCCCCTGTACCGTGGGTGCATTTACAAACACAAATCTCACATGCACAAACACCCAGACCCGGAAGAAGTAAGTATCTTTGGAAGAGTGGATCACACTAATTTTTGCTCCATGCGAGAAATGAACCAGCGACTCATACCGCAAAATCGTCAAGATTGGTGCAGTTTCTGAAAAGTGTGCCATACTGGTCGTCCTCATTGTATTATTGCCTTTTTGTAAACTTATTTCAATGAATTTAATTAAAAAACGCCGCAAACCATACAACTTCAACAAAATTCCAAATTATAAACAACACGCAATGACTCAACAATGACATATAAGGAATAAAAATTCAACAACCACTAAATACCTTAAGTAGTTCACTAATCGCCAACCTTTCTATTTAGTCGGATTATTGACTGTCACAACATTTTTTAGCATACACGATAGCACTACATTTTGTGCATATGTGCCGATCTCTCTTCTTATTACTGAGAAAGAAAGAAACAAAACTTAAGGAGTGAAGTTAGTTAGACGACACGATCTATCGAGCTTACGTTAGCGCCGGCGTAAGAGTCCGTAAAACTCATGGTGCAAGCATTATCGAAATCTGTTCGATCCACGTTAATACGCTAGCGAGTTTAACGCTAGCGAGTAAGTTTTAGATAACAACTCATGATAGAGCTACTGTGGTAAAGTTCCATCAAGTATTTTCGATCGAATTATTACTGGAGATGAAACGTGGGTTAATATTTATGACCCTGAAATTAAGGAAGACTTCATGCAGTGGTACAAGAGTACAAGAAGGGCATTCCTCCCCCTAAGAAATTCAAAGTCGTTCCGTCTGCCGGAAGAAAACATGGCCAGAGTATTTTGGGAGTCAAAATGAATTTTGCTGATTGAGTACACAAAAAAAGGTGAAACCATAAACGCAGCATCCTACGCATCCACTTTACGGGAAGCAATTTAAAAAAAAGACGGGACAAACTGACCACCGGTGTGTTGCTTCTTCACGACAACGCCCCGGTCCAAACGGCGCGTGTTTCCAAGGCTGCTGTGCGAGATTGTGGTTTCGAAGAAATTAACCACCCACCCTGTATTGAAAAGTCAATTTCGAGATGTAATATTTATTTGACTGTATAAGTCAGTTCAGTTTAATTTTATTTTAATTTATATTGACATAATCTATTCATTTCAATGTTTTCTAATGAGTTGATTGCAATATGTGGTTAGCTAGCGACCTTTAAAATTGATCATATTATTCTTGCCTGAGCAAGCGGCAGCAAGTTCGTCATGCTCCCTTAGATGTCACTGCTTGCGGTAGCGTCGGGGGTCGGGTTGCCTCCTTCCCTCAAATACGGCGAGGGGGTAATGGTTAATCTTTGCGTTATGCTTGCGAACGGGCGGTGCTTATGGTGACTGCAAGATGACCATCTTGCTGATCATGGTTTTATTGTTGTTATTAGTAATAACTTGTTTATTTATTTTACTACGATGGTCCTAGTTTATAATTTGTGACTTCAAGTGACAGCTATGTGAACAGCAGTGCGATTCTGTAACCATCTCACCGTGAAAACTTAGGTGCAGTGAGCGTGGAGTGAGCTTTCAGTGTCATCCCACCTGATACTAGGAATTTACTAAGCATACATTTACAATTATTTATATATATTTCAGCGGTAACGTTGTAACTAATTTTATTACGATCCGCATATACAAGTCTAAAAAAGTTTTTGTTTTATATAATTTTATTGAATTCATCATGCTTTGTAAACTATGAACCTTAATAGATCACTGGCTGGCAATTAAAATACTTAAATAAATGAGTAATAGTAATGACATGCCGAGTTTTTGCCGTCTTCATTATTGTATTTAGTATTAGTATTTATTATTAATAATCAAGTACATGATACATGGCAATTTGAACGGTGATCCCCAAACTAGACGTTAGTCTGTATCTTGAGGTGTGGTGTTTAAACTGTTTGCTATTGTCTATGTTTACTATTTATAAATTAAATATAAAGCAGTTATAATAACTCCTTGTCAGCTGTCATACTATCTGCAATTTTTTATGCAATAAAACCATATAATCACTAATGATTTTTCTATTTCTCTCGTATCAAGTTATTGCACAAATAAAAACGCAGTGAAGAAAGGCAATGGCTTCTATTGCGCGACTGCTCAGTCCTGAAAAGTTCGACGTGGATCCGGGGACTCCAACCGCCGAGTTAAAATATCGGCACTGGAAAGAAACATTTTTAAACTATCTTTCAGAAGAAACGAAGGAAGACAAGATTTCAGATGGAACAAAGCTAAAAATTCTTTTCAATAATGTGTCTCCTAACGTTTACGTGGCAGACTATATACACACATTACAACAACTAGCGTTAGAGTGGTCTTTCAAATCTGTTTCTGCTGAAGAATATCGAAACGAATATGTCCGTGACACTTTCATTATGGGCTTAAGTTTCCAAAAAATCCTTCAAAGGAAAATTTAGAAATAAGCTTAGAAGAAGCATGCAATCAGGCCATGTCGCTCGAAATGGCTGAAAAGAATTCTTATGAGTTCAAAACTGTAACGGAAGTCTACCAAATTGAAAAAACAGATGAAATGGGAAATAATAGTTCCAATCTGGCTGCGGCTACATCACATAAACGCTGCTTCTTCTGCGGGGGAAATGTTCATCAAAGAATAAAATGTCCGGCTTTTCAAGTAAGTTGTCAAAACTGCGGAAAGAAAGGCCATTTTGCCAAAGTATGCAGAAGCGGAAACGTCACAGCTAAGCCAGTTAGCAACGCTGTAGCGCAACCAAAGGAGCCAGGGGCATCAAAAATTTTAGCAGCATCTCCAGCTAGTAGCAGTTCCAATTTACTCGTATACCATTTGGAGTCACAAACGGGGTCGCTGCATTACAAAGAACACTTCACTATATTATCAATAAGATAAACTGGCAGGTACTTATTCGTATTTGGATGACGTCACAATTTGTGGCAAAACAGTAGCGGAACATGATCTGAATTTGTCTCGATTCATGGAGGTTGCGGCAAAATATAATCTCACTCCTAATAAGGAAAAATGTGCATACAGGCAAGAGTCTATAAAATTGTTGGGGTACAAAATTGAAAACAATACCATTCGACCAGATGATGATCGCCTTAGTCCTCTATTGAACTTGCCCATTCCAACTGACTCGTGATCACTTAAAACAACACTAGGCATGTTCGCCCATTACTCGAAATGGATTCGAAATTTCTCTGAAAAGATCAGCCCCTTGACTAAAGTTTCTGAATTTCCCCTCGAAAAGGACGCCGTTGATTCTTTTCAAAAACTGAAAGCAGACATAATGGAATCAGCCTTAACCGTCATAAATCCTAACGAAATATTCACCGTTGTAACTGATGCTTCGGAACACTCTATTGCAGCTTCCCTGTCTCAGAACGGCCGCCCAGTAGCTTTTTTCTCGCGTTCATTCAACATTTCCGAACGCCGACATTCCTCTGAATCTGTAAGAATATGGCGGCACTACCTCATTGGTAGACATTTTTTATTAATAACTGACCAACGATCTGTATCTTTCATGTTCAACCAATCCCATAACAGCAAAATCAAAAATGAGAAGATAGAGAGGTGGCGTCTTGAGCTATCCAATTATAAATATGACATAATCTACCGTCCGGGTAAAGATAATATTACGGCTGATACCCTCTCCCGTATGTACTCAATGACCACGAACAGGCTGAACGAGTTACACAATATCTTGGGACATCCCGGTATCGTACGAATGTTTCACTGGATACGGTCTAAAAATCTGCCTTACTCTGTAGACGATATCAAGAAAATGACGTCTGAGTGTCGTATTTGCGCAGAAATCAAACCTAGGTTGTTAAAAAGCAGGGAACGCTTATAAAAGCAACTACTCCATTCGAAAGACTCAACATCGACTTTAAAGGACCTCTACCTACCAATACTCAAAATCGCTACATCTTGACAATTATATATAGATGAATATTCAAGATACCCATTTGCCTACCCAACCAAAGATGTGTCTGCTAGCAGCGTTATTAAATACTTGAAGGACTTATTCTGCACTTATGGTGTTCCACAATATATCCATTCAGATCGTGGAGCAGCCTTCATGTCTAACGAATTACGGAACTATTTGGTAACAAATGGAATTGGATGTAGTCGGACCACGCCATATAATCCACAAAGAAATGGTCAAGTAGAGCGCCTAAACGGTACCTTATGGAAAATAATAAAGTTATGCTTGAGAACCAAAAATCTTGAAACAGCTAGCTGGGAGCAAGTCTTACCATACGCTCTCCGCTCTCGTTCATTGCTGTGCACGGCCACTAAAGCCACACCCCATGAAATTTTTTTTAGACATACACGACGATCTGCAAATGGGGAATCGATGCCAACATGGCTTTTGTAGTCAGGACCTGTATTGATGCGTAAAAATCATAAAACGTCAAAATACGATTCCGAAGTGGAAGAAGTGGAGCTTGTGGAAGCTAATCCATCTTATTCTCACGTAAGATTACCGGATGGCCGTGAAACTACCATATCAAACAGACAGCAAGCACCTCTTCCGCTGCCGTCGCTAGAGAGTGAATCAGAATCTGAAGATCAATACGAGGATGCCGAGGATGAAACGGTTCAAGAATTAACAACAAATGAGAACTCTCAGCAGCACGAGACTACACCAACTCGGTGCTCCACAAGAGAGAAGAGAGCTCCAGCCCGTCTTCAGGACTATGTTTTCTGACGTGGGGGTGAATGTGGTGTTTAAACTATTTGCTATTGTCTATGTTTACTATTTATAAATTAAATATAAAGTAGTTATAATAACTCCTTGTCAGCTGTCATACTATCTGCAATTTTTTTATGCAATAAAACCCACATAAAACCATACATCACTAATGGTTTTTCTATTTCTCTCGTATCATGAGGATCAGAGTTGTACATTATTATTAAATCTAAAAAAGTCGTACAAGGTGATTATTAACAAAATAAATAAAATGAAATGATATTATAAGTAATGAAAGTGATTGTATGATATATTATATTACGTTTTTTGGTCTTATAATAATAATAATAATAAAACATTTTATTTCGGACAACTATGAGATCCATAAATTGTTAGTAAACAGTAAAAACAGTTTTGCACTTAAAATACTATTGTTAGTAACTTAAAATTAAAAGACGACATGAAAACGACGACCAGAAAACTATGGAATAAGTCTGCGCACAAATTGCCTTATTATGGCGGAGGAGGTATCAGTCGCCACAGCCCTCAGGATGCTATTGCGACTGCCTCTTATTCTGCTCAGGAGTGAGGCCGTTTTTTTGCGGATGATGGCATGAAACCCATCGGTATGCCTTACCGCGAACATTTCTGAGGCACTGCAAAAACGAGGCAGTCGCAACATCATCCTAAAAACATTATTATACTGGACGCGCAGAGCATCCAGCGATCTTTTCGAGTAGTTGACCCAAACACTACCGGTGTAAAAACTCTGACAGTAGGCTTTAAAAAGGGTAATCTTTACTTGGTCTGTACACCGAGCAAATCTTCGTGCCAACATATTACCCCTGACCGCTAGAGCTCTGCGCTCCCTCTCAATGTCACCATGTTATTAAAATTATAATAGTAATACTAAAATTAATGAAACAGTGAGTCAGTTTCTAAAACTGAAGGGAAACAACGATCAATCGTGCAGGTTAGTGGATGTGACGAGCATGCAGGCTTATCCATATTTCACCACATTACGCAGTATTGCGTTGTAATCACGATCTCGGGCCAGTGCGGTGCGCACCCACCGGTGCTGGTTATTTGAATAAAATAAAGCACGGCGCGTGACCAGCATGCCAGATGTCCTCTGTCCCCTTCAGCACGCAGGCTGTACAAGGGCCCACAGCTCGGGGCTTATACATAGCTCCGGACCCACCGCGCGGGGCAGGAGAGCCAGAGGCCCGACGACATTCATTGCAGATGAATTAAAAAGAAATCAGGATTTGTCAAGTTATGAGTTGTTAGTGTCTCGTTATGAGAGTATGATTGCCAGATTTTCTTAAAGTCAAATAATAACTAGACTAGAATTTATTTTGCGACTACTTCTATTCTCAGATAGAATAAGTAATCAATTGGGAAGGCAAACATTCATAATGTAAAATATTTCTTTTCCGGGTAAGTAATTTATAGTGTAATTGATTCCCAGTGTCTAGTCTAGTCTTCTCCGTAATGTAACGTATAAGAAAATGCTCACTTCTGATTATTACATTTGGAGCAGACGCTTAGTAATTACAACCGCTCAGCAAAGTCATACTACCAAACGAAAAAAAAAGAAATAAAAAAAATAACTAGTTAATATAATATAAAAAAAATATTAATATAATGTACGCATCAAGTGCTCCACTAGTTTCTACAATAAAGCCCATGTTCGGGCTCGAATCAAAGTAATACACCCCGTGCCGTCATACAAATGTGAATGACTGCAACCGAATTGACAACGCTTAAAATTATTGCTGATAATCGTATGTCCTTAAATATGCCGAAGATTCCAGCTGGGCACTATTCAAATTCAAATTCAAATATTTTTATTTCGGAATTATGTACATCCATATATTGTTAGTAGAAATATAACTTAGCCTAATGTTAGTATTAAATTCAATTTACAATAATAAACAACTGTTCGTTCAATGGTACACCACTTATTTGGATAAGTGTGTCTGTACACTTACCCACCTTCGTAAGAGGGGAGAGTCCCACCGATCTGTAAACACATTCAGGATGCCATTGGAGGAGGAGCGCAAGCGCGCCATCATGGAAGCGCATCGCTCCCGCATGATCGCGGCGAACCCGTCGACGCACGCTTCCGCGAACATCCCTGACGCGCTACATCGCCACGGCAACCCCAAAAGCATCCTGAATGCGTTATTATACTGTACGCGCAGGTCGCTGTATGCCCGCTGGGTATACTTGGTCCACATGCTGCACGTGTAAAGCGACTGGCAGAAGGCCTTAAAAAGCGTTATCTTTACTGCATCAGTACAGCTTGCAAACCTGCGGGCCAGCATGTTGCAAAGGACAGCCAGCGACCTGCGCTCCCTGTCTATGTCAACATCATCTTTTAAGTCATCAGTGACCCAGTGGCCCAAATACTTGAACTTCGAAACCCGACCTAAAGGAGACCCAGAGAGCGAGAGTTCAGGCAGATGTTTATAGGTTAAAGTACCAGCTTTAAAAACCAACCATTCACTCTTATCGGTATTGTATTTGAGCCCGTGAGCCACTGCATAACTTTCACAAATTTTAAGGAGCTTTCTCATTGCACCGATAGATGGGCTCAGCAGCACCATATCATCAGCATAGCTGATGTTGTTCACGCAAACACCGTCCACGTGACAACCGATTTTAGTGCTACTGAGCCTACCTATCAGTTTGTTTATGTATAGGTTAAAAAGACGGGGGGAGCTCAAACCCCCCTGCCTCACCCCGCAATCCAACCCATACATATCAGAATATGAGCCAGCCCACTTAACTGTATTCTTTTGGCTACTGTACCAATATCTAAACAGCGATATCACATCAGCGGGGACAGTTGTGTCGTGAGTGAGCTTATGCCAGAGCAGGTCATAATTGACGAGGTCGAACGCCTTCGATAAATCCAGGAAACATGCCATTACATTTCCAGTCTTTCTGTCTGTATAATATTGGACAGTATGCTTAAGGCATAAAATTGCACTCTCCGTTGATAAGTTCGGCCTAAAACCAAACTGACCATCCTCGAGAGCAATATGCTTAGCTAGGATTTTATCCAGCAGACTATCCAAAACCTTAGCACAGACAGTGGCAAGCGATATCGGTCTATAGTTTGAGATATCGGAGGCGTCACCAGTCTTATTCTTTATTACTGGCACAACGACCGTATTGCTAAGTTCTAAAGGTAAGTAACTATGACTTAGACATAGGTTAAAAAACATAGCAAGCACTCGCGGTAAGTGTCTCCCGGCGTATTTAAGATGTTCGACGCTGAGGCCGCCGTGACCGGGGGACTTTCCCCTCACCATGTTCTGTATAGTACTCGCGACTTCATTAGCTGAGAACCTGACTGGAGGAGCCCCGGTCACGGCCACCCCCGCGCCGTTATTTGACGGTTCGCTATAGCCACACAACCGCTTTACATTAAAATGTTTTTGAAATGCATTAGCTATATCCGAGGGGTCGCTCACGCCCGCGACGCTCACCGGTATCCCCGATCTATGTTTTAATTTATTCGTTAACTTCCAAAACTTACTAAATTGTTTACTTTCATGACAAGATGCTAACATATCCATTTTAATTTTCTTTTGATTGTTTTGACAATATTTTAATTTAGTTTTAAAAAGACTTCGCGACGCACACATATTTTCATAAATAAATCCAGAAGTAGGTTTGTTGTATAACAGCCACATTTGATACCACTGTCGGGCATCACAGTGAGCATCGCGAACGTGTTTGTTCCACCCTACTACATATTTTCCTTTATGATGCTTTTTAACAGAACCAGCATGAGTGAGTTCGGCTCCTTTTTTCAAAACACAAATTAATTCATTGTACAACCTATCCACCACCAGCCGATGCTGGGGTTCGTGACACATATTATCAGCACATTTACAAACTTCTGGAGGAAAATCTATTTGTCTTAAGTTGCTATTACAGTAATCAAAATACTTATTTATCTGTTTTGAATCCCTCTCACCCCATACAACTTTATTACAAGAAATGTTGGATCCAATAATTTTAGGTTTAATTAGCTCAATGTTACACTCTATTAATAACGGAATATGATCTGACACGTAAACACCATACAAAACAGACGCATTATTCACCAGATGTCTGGCGGCCTCAGTGACAACACAGTGATCTAGCCAGCGGAGGGAACCGTTGGCGGATCCAGTAAAAGTATGCGAGTCTTGTGGCAAAAGTTCAGTATCAATGCAAGACCAAGATTGATCAATACAGGTTAAAAGTAACTCACGTGAAAATCGTGTCCCTGGGTGCGCATTAAAGTCTCCTAACACAAAAACTGACTCCACTTCACTGCTCTCAATCACTGAGATAATCTCACTTAGACAACTCGTAAACTCTGTACGATTTTCGGCACAGTCAGTGGGCATATACACACTAAATATTAGCAAAGACCGCTCACCCTGCTCTATTTTAATACACACGATACGATCACTGGCACAATTTAAAACCGATACAGACGCAAATAACGACTTCCTCCACAGCAGCGCCACACCACCGTACGGTCTTCCAACCAGAACACCAGTAGAGATGTCTACGGCTGATTTCCCAGTGTACGCGAAATCTCCATCAATGGTCGCTAGGAAGGGCACGTCGTGGGGCAGCAGCCAGGTTTCCTGTAACGCTATCACGTCGGCTCGTGTACATAGTTGACGCACGCAATCAGCTGATCGAATAATATTTTTGCAGTTGAATGTACATAGTTTAACGTTCGACAAACAACCCATTATATGTTTGTTATATTTTCAACACTTTGCACCTTATTTACTTTTGTTATATTTTTCTTAAAGTAAATAAACTGTCAGTAAATAAACTCAGGCCATATTTTGTCATCTAGAAATTTATTTAATTTGTATTTTGAGACAAACAATTTAAAGGCATTATACGGTCTTTCAGATTTCATACTGATTTTCTCAAGCTGCACTATAGCAACATTGTGTAATTTACAACTAAATAAGGCTGTCTCTCCGTTGTAACCTACCCACTTTACCAGGTAAGCATGGCTTGTGCGCTACGGAGCTACGCGCAGCGAATATCAAAAGGGCTTATGTGATGCAGCAGATTGCGCCTCTAATGAATGAGTCTAAATGAGCCCCCCCCCCCCCCCCCCCGCCACAGCCACCTACTGATGAATATTTAGATTTATTGACACCCCACACACACAGATTGGATGAGAATTAATAAAGGAGGAGTGTACTCTTTGAATAAATAACCTGTTTTATCTTAATTCTCGTGCACGCGAGCACTCGGCCGTGCGTGTGCCCAATTATGTTACGACGGAGGAAAGTCTACCCAACATCTATCCAATTACGCTTGTTTGTTTTTTTTTTTTCGTCGCTGTTGATTAAATTTATTTGGGATCGGTTCTTGCTAATTTTGTTTTCCACTTTATGAAATCAGTTGTTTTAATTTTGAATTATTGAGATTGGTTGTAACAAATTACTGTTACTTCGTGGCACATTATGTCATGTAGTAAATAAATCAAGTTTTGTATTATACAACATGTCCCAGAATTAACGCACAACCTCTTGAGGTATCATTGTACTCATCATCTATACGTACCTATGTACAGAAGCCAGCACATCAAGCTACTACAATCTATCAATTTTCTTTAATAGATTTTCTACTTTATCGCTTAAATATAAGGTTCAAAGTTGATTGGGAAAATTTGACAGTTTCGGGTAGCTTGATGTGCTAGCGTCTGTACATATAAATAAAATAGGAGTGTCTGTTTGTAATATTGAAATAACCGTTTTTTACTACATGCATATGAATATATATACGGTACATACACCAAAATAACAATTTTTAATTTTTTTTTTCTGTCTGTCTGTCTGTTTGTTCCGGCTAATCTCTGAAATGGCTGGACCGATTTTGACGGGCCTTTTATTGGCAGGTGGCTGATGTAATAAGGAGTAACATAGGCTACTTTATTTAAAAAAAATCTTTTTTTTTAGAAAAATAAAGTAATGTTGCAATGTCCAAGTACTGTCCAGTACCGCGCGCAGCTCACGCGCATGCCACCACTGTGCCGTCACGTCGGGTGCCTCCCACCAGTTCTCCCAACAACGAATCAATATCACAAAGGCTGCCTCGGGCTATTCCTGAAGGTTTTGTCTCAACGACTTCATTTAGAAATCGATGATTTCCATTGCTTATATCATTTGACTGATAGTTTAATTTGATTGATAGGTATCTTTTATCATTAATAAAAATGTGATACTCAGTAGCAGGGTTTACACAATTAAACACGTACTATAATTCACACTCAGTCTGTATTTGGGCAGAGCAACGTCCTTATCGCTAATTCACAATATAATGCATGTTAAAAACGATTCGCCTCCATTTTTATACACATAACTGACATATTCCAAATCAACTGTCAGTTAACTATTCAAATTGTTAGAAAAAGTAAAATAGACGAGAAATAAATACAAAGAGTATTATTTAGATATTAATGACCGTCGAGTATCTATTTGGTGCTTGTTAACACTCGGCCATCCTGCATAGGCCGTGTCGCACGGCCCTCGTTGCTTTCTTCAGCAGTTTGCCCGAAGTCTTGAAATAGAAATAATGTACAGCAGTAATCTGTTTCCGTCACTTGTCGACATTAGATCAAGGTCAGGTCCTTTAAGACTACAATACAAGTTTTTATTACATACAGTAAACTATAACACAGCACTATTAAGAAAAAACATAATGTCAATGGGGCCAATAATATATAATAAAATTCCACATAATCTCAAAGAACACCCCACACGCATATTTAAAACTAAACTGACTGAATTACTATTACAAAAATGTTACTACTCTGTAAATGACTTCTTGAATGACAAAGATTTATAACTGTACCTTGACATCTTGTAATTGACATTTTAAGTAAGTTTTTGCAATAATTTATAATTTGATAATATGATTATTAATGTAGTGACTTTTTATTTGACAATTTATTTATGTGTATTAATTTTTTGATGTCTTGTTATTTTAATCTCAATATATTTTTTTTTCCAATGTTTTTGCATGCCGTAAGGTAGAATGTAGCGGAAACATCCTACTCTGTACCATCTCAAACCTGTACCTACATTGTTGGCAAATAAATATTTCTGATTCTGATTCTGATTCTGATTCTTGTTTTTGTGAAATATATGTATATTTGAATATATTAGTTAAAGACCTTGGTTTATGTTCTTTTATTTTCCACTTGATTTGTTTTTGTTTGTCAAAATAATATATTATATAGTTGTATAATGTAGGCCATATCTGGCATTTAGCAGTATTGCATAGTTATCTTTACAATTAATGAAGTCTTGGTCACACAGCTAAGATATGGACTTGGTCACAAAGCCGTCCTTATTATGGACTTGATCACAAAGCCGTCCGCGTCCCTATTATGGACTAGATCACAAAGCTGTCCCTGTTATGGACTTGATCACAAAGCCGTCCGCGTCCTTATTATGGACTAGATCACAAAGCTGTCCCTGTTATGGACTTGATCACAAAGCCGTCCGCGTCCCTATTATGGACTAGATCACAAAGCTGTCCCTGTTATGGACTTGATCACAAAGCCGTCCGCGTCCCTATTATGGACTAGATCACAAAGCTGTCCCTGTTATGGACTTGATCACAAAGCCGTCCGCGTCCCTATTATGGACTTGATTACAAAGCTGTCCCTGTTATGGACTTGATCACAAAGCCGTCCCTATTAATCACAAAGCGGTCCTTATCATGAACTCGTACACACAGCGCGATTGCCTATTGTCTCTATTATTATGGACTTGATCACATAGCCATGCCTATAAATACTAACTAGATCACACAGCAGTCTTTACTAATAGATTTTAGATCACGTAGCCATAGAATATACTGATGGACTTGATCACACAGCTGTCTTTACCCACATAGTATATGTATAGTCGCTATATATAAGTACGTAGATTTGTTGCCGATAATTATTGTCACACAGTGAAATTATGAAATGAATATAGGTAAAATTCAGAGAAATAACTATTCACTGTATTGTATTTTTTTTAGGAAACTACGTATACTTTTGATTCTGAAACATTTCTCCGACATTCGTTTCGCCGTTGATCGGTTCACCGACAGAACGATTCACTTTTCATTTTTTCTCCGACAGAACTTTTCAATGACGAACGATTCGCCGACAGAACGATTCACTTTTGAAAATTACATCGACAGAACCTTTCACCGGCGAGCGATTCGCCGACACAACTGTTCATCTGCCCCTGGGTATAAAACATAGGTATTCGACATGTAGACCTGTTTCCGTTTATTGTTTTAAAGAAACACACAAATACAATCAATAATACAATATAATACTAATACATAAAATTAAACTTTGCATTCATAGTCACTCCGAAGGATTTTATAATTTCCGGCTAGCTTATCATTTAATTGCATATAATTCTAAATTAAATGCACAATGCAGGCTAGTATTATTGAGGTAATGATAGACATACATACTTGATATTAATTTCTAAACGAAAACAATTAAATATAAAAATGAGGGTAGTCTTCAGTTTTTTACCTGTCAACGTCCCTCATTACGTTGTTATGTCTGCCCGGAATTAATTTCCAACGTGTAGGTTTAGATTTGTTGTTAAAAAATGAGTGATTGTGTAATGTTAAAGTCAAAACGCGGTAAAGATATATTGATTCACGAAGGATATTCATATCATCTAAATAGAATACGAAATACGAAGTTCTACTGGCGGTGTACGAGAAAAAATTCTACCCGGTGCAATGTTGCTATCACTTCAACAGTGTCTACGAATAATTCTCATATTGTTATTTCGAAAAATTTTAAACATGTTCATTTGCCGGATCCCGATAAGCAGATTGAATTAACTGTAAAAGCTAACATCAAACAAAAAGCCCACCATTAAATGGATGCACCCTCACAAATTGTTCAACGGTGTATTCAAGATGTACCAAGTATTAGTGCTCCTTACATGTCGACTAAGGATGCCATGAGAATGATGGTTCATCGGGTAAGGAATAAGAATTTACCAAGTATTCCCAAAGATATACATGCTGTTGTGATTCCCGATGAATTAACCAAAATTAACAATGATGTCAACTTCCTTATCGGTCACTACACTTATAATGAAGAATCCGTAATCGTATTTGGCACAAATGAGAATTGCAGACTTTTAAGTGAAGCAAATTATTGGCTGATGGATGGAACATTTAACTGCTGCCCCACCTCGTTTCGACAAATATATTCTATACATGCAATAGTCGGAATCCCGGACGGTACGCATAAAGTACTTCCTTTAATTTATGGTTTACTTTCACATAAAACTGTAAAATGTTATGAAATATTTTTAGAAATATTAAAACGACACACACTAAATACCTTGAATATCGATTTGTGCCCACAAATAATCCTCACCGATTTTGAACGCGCAGCAATGAAAGCTATAAGAATGGTGTTCCCGGACTGCTTAAATAAACTTTGTTTTTTTCATTTGAACCAAAGCATATGGCGTCACATTCAATCGGCTGGTCTCGCGAAACAATACAACAGTGATCCAGTATTTGCCCACAAAATGAGACATATTGCTGCACTGGCATTTTTAGAGCCAATAGAAATTCCCGATGCACTTGATATAATAAAAAACGAAATTATACCTGATGAAGCTAAGAGAGTGATGCGATGGTTTGAAAAATATTATGTCAGTGGATCAGCGATAATTAAAAACTCCATTAGCTCCAAAATTACAGTAAAGCGAAGTCCGCCAATATTTCCTCCAAGGATGTGGTCAGTATACGACAGCCAACTTTCACATGTACCATTATCACAAAATGCGCTGAAGTCGTGGCACAATAGGTGGAATACCTTATTAGGCCGGCGAAAATGGAACATTTTCAAAACAATAGTAGAGTTCCAGAAGGAACAAAAGCACACAGAATGCACTATCGAACTCATTAATTCGTCGGAGCCAACGCTTAAGAGAAAAATATCAAAATATCAAGAGAGGATTACTCAGCATTTGTCAGAAAAGGATGATATGGACATAAAAACCTACTTAAGTGGCTGGGCTCATATTTCTCATTTATGTAATACAAAATAAGTATCCTATGAAGTTTATAATTGTTTTTGTTAATCATAGTTGATTTGTTATGTTTTTGTTTTGATTTTAATCATGTTGGTTAGCTATTTGTTAATAATAAAAATTATTTTCATTTGCAAATATATTTCAGTTCCCCTTACAAAACGTATGTATAACCATAAAATGTACCATACATGTATTGACGTTGAAGCAAATACGTTTTTGTCACTTTTTAAGTTAGTTTTGTTCAAGTTTTGCATAAAACTTTAAGTTTCGTCTTCACAACTTGATTCAGGTGTAAACAACAAACAGAAACAGGTCTACATGTCGAATACCTATGTTTTATACCCAGGGGCAGATGAACAGTTATGTCGGCGAATCGCTCGCCGGTGAAAGGTTCTGTCGATGTAATTTTCAAAAGTGAATCGTTCTGTCGGCGAATCGTTCGTCATTGAAAAGTTCTGTCGGAGAAAAAATGAAAAGTGAATCGTTCTGTCGGTGAACCGATCAACGGCGAAACGAATGTCGGAGAAATGTTTCAGAATCGATATTTATGACCGTCGAGTATCTATTTGGTGTTTGTTAACAAATGTTTAGTATATATGAAAAAATTATGAAGTAAGTAGTGATAGATTATTAACATTAACAAATAACTATACAAATTAAAAATGACCCAGCGAAGTGGGTATTTACAGCTAGTAGTTCATATAACAGAATGTCTTGCGCGTCGCAGAAACGCGGAGACACAACAGGTTACCTGCGTGTCTATGATATTTTAAAATATATGACTGGAGAGTTCACATAGATTCTGACATAGAGGTATACGATTCTGACAATCCTAATGAGGCATATGACATTTTTTTTGAGCAATTTCGTTTAATATATAATTTATGCTTTCCGGTTAAACTAATTAACATAAAATCCTCTAGAACAATAAATTGGGTATCAAAAGGTATAAGAATTTGTAGTAAGAAACAAAGATAGTTACTATGGAAATATAGGCAAACACCTTCAGAACAAAACAAACATGCATTCCAACAATATTCTAAAACATTTAAAAAAAATATTAAACTCACCCAAAAAGCACAAAACAACCACATTATAAAAAATGCTCAGAGCAAATCTAAAGCCTCTTGGCAAATAATTAAAGGTAGTAATCGAACTGCAGAACCAATATTACAAATTAGGAAGGAAAACACTATTATCAATAATCCTAAGGAAATGGCTGAATGTTTCAATAACTTTTTTATTGATCAAGTACAAAACTTAAGTAATGACAATAACACAAACCAGATTATTAGTATAGAAAACAACCCACACTCAATATTTATGGCCCCAGTACTACCAGAAGATATCGTGAGAGTTATCAAAACATTAAAAAATAAAAAAAGTGTCGGATACGATGGAGTAGCGACCAAAGTGGTAAAACTCGTTGCAGATGTAATAGCTTCTCCCTTAAGTCATATTATGAATCTGTGCATAAGCCATGGCACATTTCCAGATAGCCTAAAAACTACAATTGTCATACCAATTCATAAAAAAGACAATAAAGAAGAAATGTCCAATTATAGCCCGATAGCTCTTACTTCCGTATTTTCTAAAATACTCGAAAAACTGATTTATGAATCTGTAACTTCTTTCTTAAATAGGTATAATATCCTTTGCAATGAACAAAAAGGTTTCAGAAAAAATAAAAATATAAACATGGCTATTTACGACTTGCTACATAACATAATGTTGAATATTGACAATAAAACACCAGTTTGTGCAATATACACTGACATGACTAAAGCCTTTGACTACGTTAAACATGACATTCTTCTGCACAAACTTGACAGGTATGGTATTAGAGGAAACGTCCTGAGACTCATTGAATCTTATCTAAGCAAACGCATACAACAGACAGAAATCACTAGGATATGTCCCAAAAGTAAGATTCAATATAAATATTTATCGGAAAGTAGGGAAGTCAAATTCGGAGTACCGCAAGGCACTGTTGTCGGACCCTTAATATTTTTGCTTTATATAAATGACTTGCCTAGACAAATTCAACACCCAATGGTATTATTTGCTGATGACAGCACGGCTGTAGTTAAATTTACAGAAAATGCGGATTATGAAACTGATATTAATGACACATTAAAAAATATAATAAATTGGCTTTCTATCAATAACTTAATTATTAATTTGAAAAAAAGAAAAGTAATGCACTTTTACCAGCGTTTACGTCCAGACGCTTTGACAATAGCATACAATGGACAAAGAGTGGACAATACAAATGTTGCAAAATTTTTAGGTATAATAATTGATAATCAACTGACATGGAAACCACAGGCCGAGGAAACCTGCAAGAAATTAAGCAAATCTGCATACATTTTATATAATTTGACAAAAAAAGTTAACACTGACACGATTGTTATAGCTTATCATGGACTCGTTGTTTCTGTTTTAAGATACGGAGTAGTTTTTTGGGGTAATTGCAGTGAGAGAGAAAGGATTTTCAGAACCCAAAAATATTGCATTAGATCAATGACCGGAATAAATTCAACAGACAGCTGCGTTCCTAAGTTTAAATCCCTTAAATTACTAACCTTTCCGTCACTCTATATTTTGGAAATGGCAGTGTTTGTAAAAGGTAATCAAAATTTATTTCGTTCAAATATTGATCACTCAACAAGGTCAACATTAATAAGATCTCAATATAAAAATCTTTTACATACAGGCAAATTTAAAACAGCACTGCTGAAAAAGAATATTATGCGTATGGGACCAGTGGTATACAATAAAATACCTGATGATATTAAAAATTGTACACTACAAATATTTAAAAAGAAATTAAATAAATTGCTACTTGAAAAATGTTATTATACAATAGATGAATTTTTGAATGACAAATCCATATAATTGTTTATAAACAATGATTTTCCTCATGATTCTATTCTATTTTATTCAGATTTTGAATGTATTATTTGACGGATTTATTAAATTATTACTGACATTGTATTATTGACTAATTATTAACTTATTATTGACATTGTATTATTGACTATATATTATTATTGACCTTGTATTATTGACTAATTGTTTTTGACATTGTTTACCACTGAATGAATTTACAAATTGAATGATTTATATTTTTGTTGTCTATTTTAATCATTTGAAAATAAGTGACATATTTGCTGTCTTAATTATTTCATAACTAATTCTTATATTAAAAAAAAAATTGCATGCCTCACGGTAGATTGTATTGGGTCCTTCTCTTACTTAACACCACATTTTTGTACCTACATTCATAGCAAATAAATTATTTCATTTCATTTCATTTCACATGGCTTGAGCTGACACTTGCAGCACAGTGCAAGTGTTGTGACGAGTTGGAGACCCAATACATGTGTTATATTAAAATGAATACTAATAAGTCTTTAGGGTCAAACTCCAAAGTCTTAGTGAGGTCAATGATGTTCAAATTGTTTTTTCACGAGCACTTTATCAAACAACGCCGTAGCGGATGCACTGAGTTTAGATTAATATTTTAAAAATAATCCATCACGCTCACACACGCAAACTAGAGTTTTTAATGAGTTTCGCTTTGTGAGATGAACAAATTGGACGGCAGCGTCCGCGAGGACCTACGTTCACTTCGCTCGTTCCCCTCATACCGCTTGTGCCGCTCACAGCGCTCATACCGCTCACTTGGCTAATTTAGTGTGTGAGCTTTGTGCAGCGCACACCGCTTTTAAATTCATTTACCGAGTCGCGACGCGCATCGCGACGTTATCATTTCACAAATAATTTATTCGTATCTACATGCTGCGTGACTCCGGGCTACGTGGAGAATTACATACTTATAGGTTACTGAATTGAAACGGAACTCATTTCAGAACATGTTTTGCTTAAAACTACGAGCAGCGAGTACTGCTGGAAACGCGCTTGAATATACAAGAAGAGCTCACGTTCGACAAATCTGAATGAAAAGAAAAGTGCACATCGTTTCTTGAATCACTTAAAACGTCTGTCACTCAGTAAGTACATCCCGAGCGGTTCATGTAATAGCCGCTCAAACCAACAACAGTTATAATGAAAATTATGGTGTATTTATTTCGCAATTACTCAGCAAGTACAAGCTCCTCCCCCTTAGCTCTAGAAGGAATTACCTCGAGGCCACAGTACTATATAAAATTGTCAGAAACAAGTTTAACTGTACAAATCTGAACAGTATGATTTGCTATGCTGGACCTCGAACCATCCACAGGCGACAGGTACGCGCAGGTACTCTTTTCGCTTTGAACACTTGCCGAACTAACTCAGGCCTGCGCTCACCTGTCCGCCGTATGGTTGACACATACAATAGTACCTCTGTAAACATAGATATCTTCAATTGCACAATAACTAAAAGTCTCATTCGCCATTCCCTATTAGATAACACAATAAGTGTAATATGTTAGCGTTTGCTTTTAATGTAATTAAATGTTACTGATGGATGCAGATTATTTTTATAAACGTTTGTGTAAATTATTTGAGACTTTTTGCAACTGACTTCCGGTGCTCAAAATACCGTCTCTGATTAGTAAACGGAAGTCGTTGAAAACCGTATTAAAATAATATTTAATATTTATTTCCGGATGTTGCCTAGCACGCCACCTGGTGGCCGTTTTGTATCTTGTAAAAGGATATAAAAAGCATTAGGAGGGCATTTTAGAGTTAGTTCCGTGTAGAATAAACGGCTATAACGTTATGTTACTCGTTTTCTTGTCCCAATCCATTCTGGTTTCTTATATCAGAAGTGGGATAGTACCTAATGTGCAAGTAAACTAATAATTAAGAAGTCTCTTAATTTTAAGCAATATTTTTTCTTCTGGTTTTGTTGTTTTCTATACCCTCTGTGTGAGCGTTAAAACAGACATTGTAGTAAACTGTACGGTGTGTTACTGTGGTGAACGTTAAACGGTACAGTGTGTTACTCTGGTGAACTTTAATATGCCCAAACGCACTCGTAATGTGAGTAGTGACTCCTCGACAAGTGAATATTCGCATAGAGAGACAAATTCAAAACGACGAAGTGATAAAAAACAGTCAAACTCTAACCGTCGTACACGTACCCACAAAAGAAAAAAAAATCTAGAAGATCACGCAGAACGAGAGAAAGCAGCGGAAGTCCGAATAGAAGAACCTTGAATGATGGGAGGTCATGTGAAACTCCAATACGGCAACCAGGAGGTGAGGTTGCTTCTGTAGCGGGAAGATTGCCATGTTCCTGAATCAGGACCCGTAGATGACAACAATAGCTATAGGAGTACTGCGGCGACTGAACGAGAGGCAGTTCCAGGATCTTCAGGAGTTCCAGATGGAGGTTTGGAAAGTTAGACGGCACGGTTGGCGCAGTGGTTAAGCGATTGACTGCTGCGCTGCGTGTCGCGGGTTCGATTCCCGCACGGAACAAATATTTGTATGACCTACATGTATTTGTTCCGAGTCTGGGTGTTTTCCTATCTATAATATGTATGTATTTACAAAAAAAAAAAAAAAATGTATATAAGTAGTTTATCAGCCATCTTGTTACCATAACACAAGCATTAGGTTGCTTAGCTTGGGACAAATGGTGCTGTGTGAAATGTCCAGGGATAATAAAAAAAAAAAAAAAGTAACCCACTTAATTTTAATTTGCCAATCAATTTGCATGATTTAGTGAGTTTTATTTCGTCTCGTGTGAAACCTGATAATTCTTCATATTCTTCATTAAAATGTGACAAAAATATAATTCCGGAATTTGACCCGTCCGTTAAAAATCAAAGAATAGATACGTGGCTATCTAAAGTGGACGAATGTGCTCATATCTATGGTTGGTCTGATCAACAAACGACCCATTTTGCTTTGCCACGATTAATAGGTCATGCCAAAAAATGGTATGAAGGGCTTAAAACTATAAAGTATACGTGGTTAGAATGGCAACATAAGTTAAAACGCCCTTTTCCTTCTGATACCAATTATGGTGCTTTATTAGTTGAAATGCTAGAAAAGAGATATAAAATAGGTGATTCGCTTGATGATTACTACTACGATAAAATGGTTTTGTTAAATCCATGTGATATATCGGGCAAGAAAGCAGCAGATTGTATCATTTACGGTCTTGAGGACCGCACTATTAGAGCAGGAGCATCTTCAGCCCGTTTTGCTCAACCTGAAGATTTATTAAAATATCTCAAAGACATGTGCCGCGATTAAAGAGAGTTAGTAGCAAAAAATAAATCGAAATCCCTTTTGCCCAATAATTCCACCATAATTTGTCACATTTGTAGTAAGAGTGGTCATCGTGCGAACCAATGCAGGCAATCAAACAATACTCCTTCAGTATGCTTTAATTGTAAACAAACTGGCCATAGAGTTTCACAATGTTCAAAACCTATTATTAGATGCGAATAAACTTTTTGTTATCTCATTCTTAAATTTATCTTAGTACCTAGTTTAAAATTAGCTGTAAGTTTCTCCTTCAATTTTGTATGCCAACAGGCAGAATGTACTGGGATAAGATGAGCAGGTACAAGTATGGTCTTAGTATAAAATATATTCAATTATATTTTATACTAAGACCATACTTGTACCTGCATTCTATACAAATAAATAAATTATTATTATTAAATTATTATTATTATTGATTAAATTATTATTATTATTGATATTTTCTTTCTGTTTATCCTAAATAACACTTTCTGTCCAATAACTATTATTAATTACTTTTAAAATTCATTTTTCTCAATGTGTTAAGCATGTAACCTAGCTATCGGATCTTATTACTGTACTAAAAGGCCGTAAACCATAACTTAACATATCCGTAAACATAACTAATGCAGTGTTGATATTGTCAGCCGCAGCCCGCGCACTGTGGCCTAACAAGTACTCGTATAAGTATAGTGTTCGAACTTGTCGCTCGTCCATTTTTCTTCAGACTGACTAAACCGATCTACCCCCACATCACAAGTACCTAGAATGTTCTACAACATTCTGAAATATTATCGACAACAATTAACTTGAAAAAGGAAATGTATAGAGTTTTGTAGAGTGTCTCATTACTTTTGTGCCAACCCAATAAAAGCTTGTAAAATGTACGGTGATGAGACCGTACAGCTTTCATTTTGTTTGGCCGGAAGTGATGCTATGTCCTCCTCATCCTGCGAGGATAAAGAAGACGATGGCGATGAGTCATTAGGTCTCGTATTATTTGAGTGCTGAACTCTATCCTAAGCTTCAACATTTGAATTTTGTTCACTTACCTATACAATTTTGTCCGGATTCATCTTGATACTCGTACACCAATCACAGAACAATAATACTCCTAACAGCGTTTTCCATGTTATACACTAATTCACAAAGGAAAAACCCGACACGTATACTAAATTGACACTGTGTGTTAATTTGATACCATAAATTATTGTATTTAACACTTTTTTTTAAACTTTGATTTTTCGATGTTTTAGCGGCTTTTAAAACGCTATGACATTGACAGCTTCGCGCCAAGCGTCTTTCATGATTAGAAAAGGCCGCATGCTGGTGAGAGAGAGACAGGTATAAAACCATGGATAATTCGGTAAGTTTTAACCAAAGATATCAATATAAATACTTTACATCAGCTTCTTCACACCTAGCAACACTGTGTTTAAGAAAACACATAGTAAATAAAATACCACTCGATATTCTTCAACTAAATGAGATGAAAAAAACATGCATTAAACGCAAACTATGTAGACAAGCATAATATTATAAGTTGGATGATCATAATTATGGTAGATAAAAATGCATGGCTTAATGCTGGTCCTGCTCCACAGACACTTGGGCTCACTTTTTAAAAAATTTCATATTTCGAAGAGAGCTTTCGCTTTTTATTTTTTATTGCTTCTGACATTACGAAATTAATGTTTATTTTTATTTTATTCAATCAAGTTTTAACTGTTGAATGCTTCTTTATTAAATATATCTTCCTTTTTAGTAGTGTTTTATAAAGCTCTTAAATAAATAGTAAATTATAGTTTTGTATAATTTAGAAGCATTTTTCAAACTCTTATAAATGGACCATGGATTCGTTTATTAGGATATCATGATGTTGCCTTTAAAGTGCATGGAAGTTGAGAATGTGTCACGCTCACTTAAATGTCTCACTGATAGTGGCGCGTGTGTTCGATCATTCCGTTCCCTACAAAATGATTGAGCTGGATGGTTCTGATCCACGCGTCATGTTCGCGAACGGGCGCCGTCGGTTGAGACTGGTCATCTCTTAACTGCCAGTGTTAATTTTTAATCTTATATTTTGAATTGTTTCTTCATTCGTTTTTATTTTTACATTGTTCTCTTATTTATAGAAGTGACAGGAAATCAAATCAAATCAAAAGTCACTTATTCAAACTAGGCTGAGAACCAGTACTTTTCGAACGTCAAAATTACAAAAGACAGTCCTCCAAAACGCCCGCCCTTCACCACTTCCTAGTGCTTTCGCTGGGAAGAAGAAGTGGCGCAACAAATTCCCCAGCAGCACACCTGTCTGCTCAGTTAGAAAATACTTGATTGAATACAATACAAGGTATGCAAAGTCAAACATTACACGACACAGAACACTAAATTAAATTATTTGCCATATGTCAGCTAGCTACGCCAATAAATCAACAAATACAATAAAAACTATACGTACTCAAGCAAAAAAATAATAAATCAAAATTAAACAAAAGCCTCCAGGTGTAAAGGGCGTGACCGCTCACATATTTATGCAATGCTGGGTTCTGTTTACATAGCTGTCACTTGAAGTCACAAATGATAAACTAGGACCATCGAAGGAAACTAAATAAACAAGTTATTACTAATGACAACAATAATAAAACCATGGTCAGCAAGACGACCAGTCACCACAAGGAGCACCCGTTCACGAGCATAACGCAAAGACCAGCCATTACCCCCCTCGCCATATTTGAGGGAATGAGGCAACCCGACCCCCGACGCTACCGCAACCAGTGACATCTAAGGGAGCATGACGAACTTGCTGCCGTGTGCTCAGGTAAAAATAATATTATCAATCGTCGAGGTTACTAGCTAACCACATATTGCAATCAACTCATTAGAAAACATTGAAATGAGTTGATTATGTCAATCATAAAATTAAATTAATTTAAACTGATTTGACTTACACAGTCAAATAAAAAACAATTATATAATGCAC
Source organism: Eremobia ochroleuca (assembly GCA_949629135.1). Taxonomy (NCBI): domain Eukaryota; kingdom Metazoa; phylum Arthropoda; class Insecta; order Lepidoptera; family Noctuidae; genus Eremobia; species Eremobia ochroleuca. Next base: position 205,651 of record OX451402.1, on the reverse strand, counting down.
CCTATCAATAAGCTAATTCTGGAGAAAGAACATAAACATTGTCTTGAGTTAATCAGGACGACCAACTAGTCTTATCGTTTAAGTAGTCTTTGATGGAATAGTGTGCCTTTGAACAAAGGTTGGATTTTACTTGAGCTTTAATGCATTAAAAGGCAAATCTTGCAAAGAAGAAGGTAGCTTGTTAAAACAGGTTATACCAAGCCCAACAAATGAGTTATGAACCTTATGAACCCCGTGAAAGGGAGCACGTGTTTTGTCCTTATTTCTGGTGTTAAAATTGTGATTGTCACTGTTTTTAGTTTACAAGTGTATATTTTGCCTATATATAAGATGTTGGTAAAGATGAAAAACTCTAGCACCTAGCTGGTAAATTGCTCGAATAGCTCGTTTTTGAAGGACAAATATATTTCGCATATCAGCTGCTTTGCCCTACAGCAGAATACCGTATGACATAACGCTATGAAAATAACTAAAATAGACTAAACGAGCTGTATCAACGTAAGTGTATTGTCTTACTTTCCTGACGGCATAGACAGCCGAACTGAGCCTTCCTGCTAGGCTTGAATTATGTGGTCCCCACTGAAGTTTGGTATCTACTGTTATTCCCAGAAAAACTGCTGAGCTCACAGCTTCAAGCACCTCTTTATCTAAGACGATGTTGGTTCCTAGATTTCTAACATTCGGTAAGGCGAACTTTACACATTTCATTTTTGCATTGAGAACTAGGTTATTTGACGTAAACCAATCCACTGTTGACGTCGTCAAAATCTTGTCTATTCCTATCTACTTTAAAAATAAGAGATGCATCATCTGCAAACTATACAACGTCACAGGTCACAGATTCCTCTTAAATAGAATAGTAAGTCATTGATAAATATTAAGAACAAGAATGGACCAAGTCTTGAGCCTTGCGGTACACCTAACTGAACTGGTAGCCCGGAAGATTTCACACCATTATCATCTACACTCGGAAACTATTATGTAAGTAAGAATTTATTACGTTGAGAGCTTCGTTTTGGACACCGTAATGACGAAGTTTACGCAAAACCGTGTCATGGTGCACGCAATCAAAGCCTTTGGAAAGATCACAGAACACTCCGATATAATTCCCGATATGATTTCTCAGAGTAGTGAGATAGGAAACGCCGACCTCATCTAGTTTAAAAAAAAAATGTGATTGACATGTAAAAGTTTTTGTACAGTAAGCTTCAAAGAAACCGAACCCCCTTTGATGATGATATCATACGTTTAAGTTTTTAGTAGAGTAACGTGAATGGCGTGTTGGTCTAGTGGTTTGGACTGCGGCTTAGCAATTCGATGGTCACGAGTTCAAGTCCGCGGACAAGATTTAATTTTTTCTTTTTTTTAGTTTCTTTAATAGTTGATTAGGTATTTTCGTAACTTTATTTCAGAAAACATCCATATATAAGAAAACAAATGTTAAGTATGGGGTTTGTAAGAACAGCCAGGCATGTTGCATAAACAATATTCATTTATTTAATTAATTACATTTCTAGGAATCCACATATACAGTTATTACGAGTATACAGTTTTCTATCTGTGTTAAATTAGGGTTATTTACTTAAAATATTAACTAAATACAAAATATATACCCTGGGTGAGGTGTAGAACGTTTAACATTAGATAACGGTTCGTTTATAGATATTTCTAGTAACATAACTACAATATTTATTTATTCAAAGTTGTAAAAACATTATTTTTTTATACTCTGTATGATCTTATGGAGAAAAAAGCCTGATTAAAAATGAAATGTTGTCATTTGTGCCTGTGAATTACAGAGGAAGAACCAACATGCTAAACTATAAAAGTATAGCAATATAAATCTTTCTCTTTTATCACAATTTCTGATAACCCTTTTAACACAGCATTAGAAAAATATGTGAGGTCAGATGGTGCATCGTTAACACATTACAAGACTACTTGTAAACAAGAGTTACTGGATTCATAATAATAAAGGTTGTTTATTTTTGATTAACTACGAGATAATGATCCCACAAATATTGGGAATCATTAACACTTGCTCAAACGTTCCAATGCAATTTTATCAGATAAGTTACACAATCAATCTGCCGAGTAAATTGTCTATTAATAACGCAGACGATGGCAATCACTGTCTATCACTTCATGAAGACTTTTCATGCCCGAAACCATATTGAAGCTTGCAGCACTATTTCGAATTAGTTCCCAGGTTTTGTGTGTCCCAAGGTGTCGCTCCGATTCATTAGTGTAAGCAGTTGGATGAGATCACATTTCACATCACCCGTCGCTTGATACCTTTGTATCCATCTACGAACTATTTTTCTCTGTAATGAAAACGATAATATTAGAAATACATAAAAAATCCACCTTGTAAGTAATAATGCAACATGGTTGTAACAATAAATATATGTGTATAACGTAAATCTTACCGTTAGGCCCACATTTCTCGTGTTATTTTCTTTATGCTTTGTTCCTGTTCCCAGAGAACAACAATTATTTTAGCCTTCAAAAAGTTGTTAATCGAACCATACTATCGGTTAATAGAATCAACTGTTCAAAAGCTTCGTAAATTGGATAATTTTACGACGAAGACATTACACACAAGCTGATCGGCATGAAAACCAAACGATTTGAAAAATAATTATACGCTCAATCACAGTTTAGTAAATAGGGCGAAGAAGTATTCTAAATTCAACCTTAACTCGCAGTTCATACAGCAGTTAAGTTTCTGAAGTAAAATGACGGTAGTGCAACAATCGGAATCAAGCACATTCTATTCACCGAAACAAGAAATCTATGCTAATTTCAACCTTATCTTTTAGTTAATTGAGGAGTTACGTATTGCATTTTGTAAAACAAGGTTGTGGACGGTAGGTGTATCTCACTTGGTGGAAGTTGAAATTTAAACCTTAATGTCTAGAAGATTAGACCGTTATCAAACTTGTTCGATAAAAGGAGTAATGCTATTTGAATTTTCGTTGAGATTACTAACTGAGCCAATAGCCTATTGGTATAAGGCACGGTCTTAATGATCGTCTGGCGCCTATTGATGCGGGTTCGTATCCTATACGGCACGTAGTGTCTTTTTGTAAGTTATTCTTGGTATACGGTTCGGCCAGAAGCCGAAAAAAATACCACAATACCTAATTATTAAAAACATGCAAATAATGTTTGAGTCGGATCGGTGGATGCTCGGGCAGAGATGGGTGCGGTGCGGGCGGCGGGGAGGGAGCTGCTCGGGGCTAGTCACGTGACGCACCCGCCGTCGCTTGAGCGATAATTCTTGAAGACTTGGGGGGGTTCGTTTTCTCTGACGCTGACTGTACAAACCTACTTACAGAAAATAAATCATTTATCATTTATCATTTTTCATAATTTTGCGAGCTCTCCCATGCGTTAAATATGTGTTTAGAATAGAATAGAATAGAATTTTCTTTATTCAAGTAACAAAGACTCACCAAAATTGTTAGTAAAACTTACGACTATGTTATTAAGTACAGACACTACACAACAAGAAAAACAATACAATATAATAACGGTTGGTCACCGTTGCAACATCCCATGAGAGACGGCACAACAGTGACCCACGTACACACAGTCTAGGCGACTCGCAATCATGCTTACGACACTGTTGGAGCCGCCCCACACCCTGCGCACCAGGGAAGCGCACCTTTTACGCATTGTTGCGTAAAAGCAATCTACATGCGCATCTGCGAACATCCCTGACGCACTACAGAAACGGGGCAGTCCCACCAGTATCCTAAACGCATTATTATATTGAACGCGGAGAGCACTGTACGACTTTTGCGTATACCTAGCCCACAGGCTGCAAGAGTAAAAAGCAGTACAGTAGGCACGAAAGAGCGTGATTTTAACAGGAAGTGAGCATCGAGCAAACCTGCGAGCCAGCATGTTCGCTCTAACCGACAACGCCCTCCGCTCCCGTTCAATGTCATCATCGTCTTTAAAAAAAAAACATCGTTCATCATCGTTTTTAAAATGTGTTTCTGAAAAGAATAATGTTCCCAGGACTTTGTAATATCCTGATTTAAAAGAGTGTCCTTGGAGTTTCTTGCCCGTTCTTCTCCATAGAGATCTGAGTTTTGGAATGGGCAACTAGCTTCAACTTTCTGACTAACTGACCGACTATTTAATTTTGACAATTCAAAAGTGCCTATAAATAGTTTAATTGAAATAAATGCTTTGAGTTTGAGAGTTTGAGTTGAAGGCGCCACCTTGTTTCCGCCTGATAGAAGACTATTAAAACCATTCTTTAGGCGGCCAAAGAAGCGCAATCCGTTTATAATTTTTGGGCTCCGCAGTTCTACCTGTTTTGTGTTTGGAGCAGGTGAGTTATTCCTGTCATTAGAAACTGAGGCAGTGACTCCTGGCCCTTAGGCTGAGAGAAACTGGGATGCCAAGTGGGCCAGCGGCCTTTGGATCCACTTAATGTTTTTGTTATTAGTAAGAGTTGTTAAAAGTAACTGTTTATTTACTTTACTCCGATGATCCTAGTTTATCATTTCGTGACTTTGAGTTACAGCTATGTTATCATAATCCGGCATTGTACAGACGCCAGCACATCAAGCTACTAGAAGCTGTCAGATTTCTTTAATAGATTTTCAACTTTATCGTTAAAGCATAAGGTTCAAAGTTGATTGGGAAAATCTGACAGTTTCGGGTAGCTTGATGTGCTGGCGTCTGTACATGTAAGCGGGCACGCTCTTTATGCCTGGAGGCTTGTATTTAGGTATTAAGTTTTGTTTACATTATAAGTTTTTATTTTTTGCTTGAGTATAGTTTTCATTGTATTTGTTGCTGTATTACCATGTGCTAGCTGACATATTATGGTAAATAATTTAATTTGATTTTCTGTGTCTCGTAATGTTTATTACTCTGTTTACCTACTATTGCATAGAATCAAGTTTTATAACTGAACAGACAGCTGTGCTGTTGAGGAGCTTGTTGCGTCACTTCTTCTTCCTAGCTAAAGCATTAGGAAGTAATGAAGGCCGGGCGTGCCGGGGACTATCTTATGTAATATTATCGTTCGTTAAGTTCTGATTTTCCTAATTTGAAAATATGAATTTTGATTTTATAACTGACACATTGGTATGACTGACGTTAACCCCTCTAGCAGTAATGTCGGTAGTTGCACGTAGACTTCAGGTTAGTCACTGTGTAATAAAATGTCTACATTTGACGATCCACCGATTGCTTTATTCATTTTAAAAAGCGTAATGTTTACCAGACGAGCCAGATTTACTAGGGCAAGCAATAAGATTACTGAACCAAACCGTTCGTCAATGAATGGTGCCTAGATTAGCTTTTGCGTTCGTCCTTGGAACAGAAAGCCAACTGTCTGTTGTAATTAAACACCATTGGTTAACAGATGGAGAATAATGGCAGTCATCGACATGTGGGGAGAATCAATAAGTGAGCGAATTTATTTCTTCGAGTAGCGGCGATTGCTTCCGGCCCGACAAGCTCAAGACTAATACACCTCGGGAACACACTCATTCATTCGACTACCCTTTTGTTCTATTGGACTCGATGACGGCCAAAGTATGAACAAATACAATAAAAACTATACGTACTCAAGTAAAAAAATAATAAATCAAAAATGTAAACAAAAACTTATACCTAACTAAAAGCCTCCAGGTATAAAGAGCGTGACAGCTTACATATTTATGCAATACTAGGTTCAGCTGGTCGATTCTTTAAAAATCTCACCGTGAAAACTTGCGTTGAGTGAGCTGTCAGTGTTATCCCACTGATGCTAGGGATTGAAACAAACATTTACAATCATAATCGAGATTCTAATACTATTTTTATGCTAATTCTTTTAATCGTTTTAAATAATTTCAAAGGTAGTATTTTAGTTGTCAAAACATTACGATTTTGTGGGGTTTTAAAATAAAATAGTCAAACAGAAACTCAATCAGAATCTCAGTGTGGTTTTTTTTTTCTAGACTAGTCCTTATATGGCCTGAGGTGCGAACGCGTTACGCACAACAATAATTAAAATAAAACATTCACAGCTACTAGACCGATGAAAATACGCATCGACATTGTTTATTATTATTAATATTATTAAAATCTCGATTATAATTGTAAATGTATGCTTGGTCAATCCCTAGTATCAGGTGGGATGACACTGACAGCTCACTCCACGCTCACTTCACCTAACTTTTTACGGTGAGATGGTTACAGAATCAAACTTCGGTTCACATAGCTGTCACTTGAAGTCACAAATGATAAACTAGAACCATCGAAGTAAAATAAATAAGTTATAACTAATAACAGCAATAAAACCATGGTCAGCAAAACGATCAGTCACCACAAGCAGCACCCGCTCACGAGCATAACGCAAAGATCAGCCATTACCACCCTGGCTATATTTGAGGGAAGGAGGCAACCCGACCCCCGATGCTACCGCAAGCAGTGACATCTAAGGGAGCATGACGAATGGGCACGCCACAATTGCGGCGATAAGTTCCCTCTTTGAGGAGTGGCTAGAGAGGCGCCACGGTGTCCTCACATTCCGCCTGACGCAGGTCCTCATCGGACACGGTTGCTTCGGGAGGTTCCTGTTCCGTATAAGGCGGGAGGAAACGCCCGGGTGTCACCACTGTGTGGATCGCCCGGAGGACACGGTGAAGCATACGGTGGAGGTCTACCCGGCTTGGGCGGAGCACCGCCACGTCCTCACGGCGATGATCGGTGGCGGCGATCTCTCGCGTTTCGCCCTGGTCCAGGCCATGGTACGGAGCGAGAGTGCATGGGAAGCCGTCACCTCTTTCTGCGAAGCAGTAATCAATGTGAAGGAGGAGGTGGAACGCGTGAGGGAGAGGCAATCTTTGCGCCCTCACGCCCCTAGTCGCCGCAGGAGATGCCCTTGGCGTCGGGAGTCAAGAGCCGACTCCCGGCCACCGTAGGCGTGGGCTTGCGGACGGCGACCAATGGGCAATTCGCCTAAAAGAGATGTCAGCAGTAACTGACCGGGTCCGCTGGGGCCGATGCTTGCCAGGGTCGCGGGTCGTTCGAAGGAGTTACCGTGGCCCTTGGCACAGGCAACTAATGGAACACGGGTGGGTTTTAGTCAGTAAAAGTCTGACGACACGCCCTCCCGCAAACAAATACATAAACCTGCACGATAATCAGTTTGGGTTTCGGCCAGGACTGTCTACAGAAGCTGCAATATTTTGTCTTAAGAGTGCTGTTAAATACTATACCGAGAGAAAAACATTTGTGTACGCTTGCTTCCTCGAGCTGTCCAAAGCCTTAGACCTGGTCTCATACGAAATTTTGTGGAATAAGATGAGATCATCCCAGATACCGTATGAACTTATTAACATTATAGGGTAAGGAGCAATTAAACGGCGGTGATCTAGTCTCACTATATAATAAAACAAAAAAAACGGTGAACTATATACATTTGAGGATATAAATATGTACATGAATGAGACGACCGGGTCGGCGCGCGGCCAGAGCGCGCGTACGTGTTTATCTGTCGCTGGCTCGCGTAATACTACTGAGACTGAGTGACGCGCTCGGATTGCGCGGCACCGACTCTGGCGCTGATGCGGGCGGAGCGTCGACTCGGTTGAAGGGGCTGAGGAGTGCGGGCGGGTGGCGAACGACTAGCGCGTAATATGGTACGTGCTACAACCTCCCCCTCCAAGACAGCAGAAGTCTCTGGAGCTGGCTTGGAACCCAATACCTTACGAGGACGGCCCTTCTTCCTGTTGTATACAACTATGTCGGAACCACCCTCATAAGGCGTTAGGAGACTGGCATGATACCTGCCTCGAGGTACTTTATCCTTATCAACCACTTCATAAGTAGTCAGTGAAACTACTTTACCGACACGATAAGGACCTTCGCGACGCGGAGCAAACTTACTGGTGTATCCCTTTGCTGCCTGACTAAGGCGATGACTATTCACAAGGACGAGGTCACCCTCCTGATAGCGGGGTCCCGGACGACGCTGTTTGTCAGCTGCTTCCTTACGGATGTCTTGTTGGCGTTCAACTCGCCACTTTACTTCCTGCAAGCGGTGCACGAAGTCGCGCAAATACGGCGATATTTGCGGCACGTAGTTTTTCTGCTCTACAATAGCCCGCAGATCGTGGGCTACGTCCACCGGGGACCTAAACTCGCGTGCAAAAGTCAAAAAGGCGGCGGAGTGGCCAGTGCCTTGATTATGGGCTGTATTTAAGGCGAACCGTACAGCTGGCAATACTTCTGGCCAACGACGATGTTCCGGATCCAACAGGATTGCCAACATTTTCTTCATCTCCCGATTCTTTCGTTCAGCGGGGTTGGCCTCGGGGTGATAGACGGGAGTCAAAGATTGTTGAACCCGAAGAACGTGCATGGCTTTCTGCATCACCGCTGACACAAACTGCGTCCCGTTGTCAGACATTACTCGACGGGGAAAGCCATATCGCATAAAAATTTCTTCAATAAGTGCTTTTGCACACGACTCTGCAGTCGCATCGCACAACGCAAATAATTCCACCCACCGGCTAGCGGTGTCCTCCACCAGAAGGATCCACTTCTCTCCCTTGTTACCCTCAGGAAGTGGACCAAATAGGTCCATTGCCAGAACTTCAAAACGCTGCTGTGGCACTGGGGTCTGGAGTAGACCGGCAGGTTTGAGGTTTGTGGCTTTATACTTTTGACACAGATCTTCTTCTTCCTGCCCTTGTCCCATTTTATTTGGGGTCGGCGCAACAAGTTTTCTTCTTCCATTCTTCCCTGTTAGACGTCATGGCATCATTTACTCCTTTCTCTTTCATATCATTCCTCACACCATCCATCCATCTTTTCTTTGGCCTTCCTCTCCCTCTCCATCCATCTACATTCATATTCATCACTCTTTTCGTTACATGCGTTTCATCCCTCCTCATTACATGTCCATACCAAGACAAACGACTTCCTTTCAATTTTTGTGTAACAGGCGCCACTTTTAAACTTCCTCTAATATACTCATTCCTTACTTTATCCATTCTTGTCACTCCACACATCCATCTCAACATTCTCATCTCCGCTACATGCAATCGTTTTTCATCCATCTTTTTCACAGCCCAGCATTCTGATCCATACAGTACGACAGGCCTAATCACGGACTTGTATATTTTCCCCTTTAACTTGGGGGGCATCCGTGGGTCACAAGTTGTTCCAGTGACCTGTCGCCATTTCATCCATCCTGAGTTGATCCGGCGCGATACGTCCCGGTCTACTTCGCCATCCCCTTGGACAAGCGACCCGAGGTACCGGAAGTCGGAGCACATCGGTATGGGCGTTCCGGCAAGAGTTATAGGCACAGGACTGGAGAGGCCGCCGAAATCGCAGAACAAGGTATTCCGTTTTGGTTCTACTCAATTTCAGGCCAACATTCTCCAGTCTTTGCCACCACATCTGCAATCTCATACTTTTGACACAGATCGCAGGACTTTAAATATTGTGCCACATAAGCTCTCATGTTTCTGAAAAAGTATCTCTCTTTGATCTTCCTCAAGGTCCGCTCCAAACCCAAGTGTCCAGCAGTGGGCGCATCATGAAGCTCCTTCATAAGCTCGGCCTGTAATGAGTCTGGAACAACTAGTTGCGGTTCTTCGGAATCACCATTCGGGTCACAGTGGTACAACACGCCTTGCGAAAGATAATAACCTCTGTCAGTCCAGCGCATGGCTGCCTCTGGGTTATTGGATCCTTCAAAATCCTCTATGATTGTGTTTACTTCAGGATCATTAAGTTGAGCATCTCGAATGTCTTCTGGTTTCCTCTGAGGTAAGTCAACGATCACCGGACAAATGCTGCAAGAGCTTGTAGCGCTCGGCTCTGCAACATCGGCGTATACTGGTCGACTGAGAGCATCAGCGACTAAGTTGACTCTTCCAGGTGTATACTCGATATCCAAGTTGTAACACTGAATTTTCATTGCCCAACGGGCCAAACGACCACTAGGTGTCTTCAGGGACAAGAGCCATTTCAATGGCTGGTGATCGGTAGCCACACGAGTCTGCGCTCCTTCGATGTATCCTCTGAATTTGTCCAGAGCCCAGACAACCGCTAGAGCTTCACGCTCTGTCGTGTGGTAGTTACGCTCGGCAGATGTCAGCAATCTACTCGCGTACTCAATAGGTCTTTCTTCGGTAGGATTCTCACCTTGCATTAAAACTGCTCCAAGCGCATAAGCACTTGCGTCCGTGCGCAGTACGAAAGGTTTTCCAAAGCTTGGTTGGCGAAGAATGGGACTAGTTTAGAGCCGTAGCTTAAGCTCTTCAAAAGCTCTTTGCTCATTCTCCCCCCATTGCCAACGTCGATTTTTCTTTGTAAGGTCCGTCAAAGGACGCGCTACCTCTGAAAACTGCGGGATAAATTTACGGAACCAAGAACAGGTTTGCAGAAAAGTCTTCAGCTCTTTAAGGTTCGTCGGCGGTTTCATGTTCACCACCACTTCTACCTTCGTGGGATCAGGCTCGATTCCACGTGCTGAAATGACGTGTCCCAGGTAAGTTACTCTATCTCTAGCGAAAACACACTTACTTCTGTTTGCTTTCAGGTTGAACAGGCGGAGGCGCTCGAAGACCTGCTGCAAATCCCTTACATGGGATTCTAGATCCTCGGAAATCACAAGGATGTCATCCAGGTACGCTACCACAGTGATGTTCTTCAAACCAGCTCGAAATCTGTCAATAAGGCGTTGGAATGTCGACGGGGAATTCTTCAAGCCAAACGGCATACGCCGGAAACGAAACATTCCAAAAGGTGAGATAAATTTATTTATTTATTTATTTATTTGGGACAAACAAACAGTAACACATTATATCTGCGCAAATAATATAAACAAAGATATTATATAAATGTGAAACTCACACCGTTATCCACAGCATATACAATTCATATAACTTTACTAACGAACAATCTATGCGAGTAAGACTACAAGACTGGTCAAATAACTATACATCGGAATCCTTCAGTTTCTTTAACAAAGCAGAACGAAATCTATTTGTAAAAGTAGTATATAATAGTATATAGTATATAAAAGTCGTTTTGTCCCTGTCTTCAGGAGCTACTTCAATCTGCCAATACCCAGCCTTCAGATCTATGGTTGACATCACACTGTTAGTCTTGGTGGACTGCAGAACCTCATCAATAACAGGCAAGGGATATTTATCCGTTTTTGTTACCTTATTCAAGGCCCTGTAGTCTATGCAGAATCGTACTTCTCCGTTTTTCTTTGGCACCAGCACTACTGGGGATGCCCATGGTGATTCTGCTTCCTCAATTACTTCTTCTTCTAGCATTTTATCGATCTCTTTTCTTATGATCTCTTTCTTTGCCGGTGTCACCCTGTAAGGTGGCACTGAAATTGGAGCACTGTTCCCAGTGTCTATCCTATGCAAAGCAAAAGTAGTTGGTCCTCCCCCTGGTTCAAAAATATCCTTATTGGACTCCAGCAGGATGGCCAATTTACTGCGTTCAGATGGTTTCAGGAGAGTACCCTCGTCATCGCGGAGACAAAAAGTGGCACACACAGTTTCGGAACGCCCTTCCTCATACAACATGGGATAAATTACCTGTGAGCCTTCCAAAGACCAAGAATTCTTATGGAAGTCAAGTACCATGCCAGCATCCCTAATGAAATCTATGCCGAGCAACGACTCCACAGCCCCAGGTAACACAATAAAATGGGTGGGTACAACTCTATTACAAAAATGAACATCAACCAATGCAGACTCTACATTTAAACAATTGACAGAACCATCAGCAAGCTTAATTTCAGAATAGGTTTTCACAAATTTTTGACCATTTTTAACTAAAACATTTTTTAAACTAATACTAGCAATCGATAGTTTAGCACCGGTGTCTAAAAGAGCACTACCATTTTCACCGTACATTTTAATGTTTAGCTTTGGCCTACTACGCGGATCTAATGATTCAACACCACACGCGGACACTGATTGAAACGGAAGGGAAGACGTATCTGGTTTATTCTCTTTACACTTTGAGCAGTTCGAACGAATGACGCCGGGTGCTCCACATCCAAAACATGTAACCGAAGACGCTGGCGGTTGCAACTCTCTCTCTACGGTACCGTCCTTGGCTTTCTTTTGCTTTGCCAGCCGCTGACAAGACTCTTTAACATGACCATACTGCTTACAGTAATTGCAATGGGGCCTTATCTTATTTGTGGAAGGCACAACCGTTGACCGCGGAGTCGGCGACGAAGAGGACGTCGGAGGTTTTCTACCCACAGAGACGCGCGGGCGGGATTCATCAAGAATATCTTCAACGCGGCGCGCCTGCGTCAGCATTTCCGCAAAAGTATTAAAAGCTGTGCGCGGAAGCTTTTCTCGAATGTGGTGGTTGAGCAACCCATATGCCATGTCCAACTGAACCACCACTGGAAGGAGGAATGGTGGTAGCTGAGAGATTAAGGCCCGAATATGGCACACAAACAAATCCGTAGCTTCGTCTACTCGTTGTTCTCGTTCAAATATTTTTCTATATAATTTATGCGGCGGCAATCGTGGTCCAAATGTTTGCTTTAATGAATCTACTGCAACTTGCCAGGAGACGGTGGTATCCTTCACTCCTTGCCACCACGTGGCAGCAAGCCCCGTCAACAACATCGGTAAACCACGAAGAGCGTTGTGGTCGTCGACGCCAACACACTCTTTATACGTCTCTACAGCATCGATGAACGCCAAAACATTACTTGACTTTTCACCGTCAAAACGCGCCGTACACTTGGCGAAGTGGCCACTATGGCCAGAATAAACTGGTGTACTTACAGGTTCGCTGCGACTTAGCCTGTTTATCAGCAACAGAAGTTGCTCGGTCGACATTGTGACCGGAGCCGCTGCAGCGGCAGCAGCCATCTGCGGATCCTCCGCAGCCACCTGCGTGGCGGCGGTGTCAGCGGCAGCGCCGCGCGGAGCCAACTCCAGCGCGGGCGCAACGGGCGCAGGCGGCGCCAAGCCATCGGACAAAGCGCCAGCCGAAGTCGGGCTAGCAGCGCGTGACCTCGTTAGCACCATTGCGAAATAGTCCACAAACGAACGAAATTAACTTAGGTTGTCGGGGTACGTAGCGAGGTGTCGGTGTTTTTGAGGAGAAACAAATGTTAATGTTAAACACTATTTATTGACTCACTCTCAAACTGTTCTTAGTGATAAAATGTTGATGGAATGTTTGAATACACCCGGCTAACGCGGTAGACAAAAGTGCACTGAATGTAATATCTAATATAAAACAATAAGTAATAAAATTAGGTCAACGCTTTGCGCCGATATTGCTAACTAAGGTGTTCGGTGAAAACACCGAACATATTCCGGGCCACGAAAGATAGGGATGCTGAGATGAAACAATTATATGTTAGTAATATAATGGAACGATCATGATAATAATGTTTACAAGGTGAAAACAAGCCATCTTAAGATTAAAATGTTAGTAGAATAAATGTAACACTGATTTAAAATAAAATTAAGATCTTATTGTTCCTAAAGGATTCCTAGGCACGCTAGGACACGCCCTATTCACCATTGTATTGTTTAATTCACCGTAAATATGTGTCGCACTAGATTGATGTTCACTCATGTTTTGACGCGCACTAACACTAACACTATTGACGTTCACCTCACTAATATTTCTGGTGGGTCGAAGCTCCATGTCAGACGTGATGTGGACGCGGCGCGCTCTCAGCCGCAGCCATCTGTACAGCAGCGTTCCCGCCGCCAGCACCAGCGCGCCGACCAGGATATAGCTTACTGCATACTGATGGATGTCATGAGAGGATAATGTTTCTACTACTTCCTAATTCGTCGACTTTTGTAGAATTCCGGGTCAGCTAAATTAATGTTTTTAATGTAAGACCAGTTAGGTTTAGGGAATGTTTGGTTTGGCAAGCTTTTAATAAGTTCGTTCATGATGAGCACATCAGATTCGAATTCAAAGTTGTTGTACATAGAAGTGCATTCTATGCTTATCATCCCCTTACAGCTGTTTTCCTTTTGCCCTACTCCAAAGATGACTCCTTTGCATCGTCGTCTCTTGATACCTAACATCTGAGACGCTTCTTCTGTTATTAAGGATATCTGAGATCCTTGATCGATCAAGGCGCGCATGGTTTGGTAAGTCCCATCCACCCCCTTGACCTTCACCAGAGCAGTCGCTAGCAATATCTCCGCCTTTTCATCTTGAGAGGCATTCACGGTGCCCGTCACGGGTTCATTGCGCTTTGCGTTTTGTTTTTCAACGTTGTTGCCGTTTGACGACAGAGTTGATGCATTTGCTAATTTCGCAAATGCGTCATGGAGAATGGTGTTATGTTGATCTTGGCATTTCCGGCATGTTAAGTTGGAGGTGCATTGCTTTCCGAAATGGCTAAATAAGCAATTTATACAAAGTTTCAATTTGGTTGCAGTTTTTAGCCTCTGGTCGTCACTCATTTTTAAATATGTTTTGCAATTATAAATGCCGTGTTGGTTATTGCATAGAGGACATTTTATGTTTGACACGTGCATCGATTTCGCAACTGTTCTATTTCCGTTGCTCTGGTTGTTTGAGTTGTTGTAATTATTTTTCTTATTGTTAGATGTTTGATTGGGATAATTGTTTTGATGAGAAGTCTTGGAGGGCACATTGTCTTTCCGGCGAACTGTTTCCAATGACGTAAATTTTGTTTCCAAAAATTCTAAGAACTCTGCGAGTACCGGTAGCTCTTTCGAATTCTTCAGCGACTCTATGTAGTCTGTATATGTTTCCGTATCTAGCTTTTGACCTAGAATGTGTACAATCATTGGGTCCCACGATGTGGTGTCAACTCCTAAGTTTTTGATGGCATTAAGACATTCCAGCGTGGTGTCGTGCATTCGCTTAATCTGCTGTAACGATTGCTGTTGGATGTTTGGTAGGCCTAGCAGGATGTTCATATGGGCTGAGAATATTAGTTTTTTGTTGTCATACCGGTGGGTAAGAATATTCCAGCATGCCGAATAGTTATCGGTACTTATCGATAAATGTTGTATAAGTTTCTCAGCTTCTCCACGAACCTTCCCCTTCAAATACTGCATCTTTTGGCCACTTGACAACGAGGGGTTGTTGTGTATTACTTCCGTGAATAGATCTCGAAACGATACCCATTGGTTGTAATTCCCGTTGAAGTTCGGTATCTCCAGTTGAGGTGTTGATTTTTCTCTGTGTGCGACTGACCACATTTTCGTGTTAATAGCCCTTTTCAGGTTGTTGAATTTTTTCTCATACTTATCGTACATGTTGCTGTATTGTTCGTTCTCTCCCTCCAGTTCGATTTCGATGTCCCAATGTAACATGTCGATAGCTGACCACCTAGACTGCAGTGACTTCAATACGTCCTCAAATTCCCACTTATCTGAGATAGAGTCTACGTCTATGTTTGCGGTTGTACGCACAAAGGCTTTAAAATTCGCATACTGTTTTTTCAATAATGCGTCTAGCTTGCTGTTTGGCTCCAAGTTCGACTTCTGAGCTGGGCGGTCACTCAGCTGCAATGGGAAACTTGGCCCCGCCTCCTCACCTGTTTTATCTGCTGCACGCATACTCGATGCCGATGGCGATCGGTCACGAGCTGTTGTTTGCTCACCTGTTGAGAGGCTTCCCGCTTTCAGGGACCGCAGTTGATACTGTTGGTTGATCAACGCCTTGGTTGACTCATACACGGTACGTGTTTTCTCGTACTCTCGGTCAGTGAAATAAGGATCAGTTTTACTTACTTCTCCCTCAATTCGCTCATGATTAACTTGGTAATCATTCCAATAGCTCTCCAAAGTATTAAGCTTTCGCTTAAAGTAGTCTACTGTTTTCCTATCAGCGCTATCCTTCTTCAAGTTAATGCCAAGTTTTATGATGCTATCATAGATCATTGATTGCGTTTCAATGAGTTCTGACATTGTTATTCAGTGTTAAAACGCTTACTGACTAGAAATAAGGAAAATTATTACTTTTATTCTCCGCTGTTAGTACTCAGCTTTAGCTGCTACTTCAGTTTCTGCTCCAATGTTCGCTCCGACAGCCCTACGACGCACACACACTGTTGTTTGTTACGATAGTCCAGACCTCGCACACTAAAATTTCGAAATTACGCGACGCGTGATCCGGCTCGAAGGACCAAAATATGTCGGGGTACGTAGCGAGGTGTCGGTGTTTTTGAGGAGAAACAAATGTTAATGTTAAACACTATTTATTGACTCACTCTCAAACTGTTCTTAGTGATAAAATGTTGATGGAATGTTTGAATACACCCGGCTAACGCGGTAGACAAAAGTGCACTGAATGTAATATCTAATATAAAACAATAAGTAATAAAATTAGGTCAACGCTTTGCGCCGATATTGCTAACTAAGGTGTTCGGTGAAAACACCGAACATAGGTAGTCTAGGTTCCACTTAAGCACTAAGACTCACAGTTCGTAAAATAAAACGAATTTACGCACAGTAGGTTATGAAACAGTTAACTAACGAACGAAACACAAACTTAGGTACCTTAGGTAGTCTACGTTCTACCTGAGGGCCAAGACTGTTCGTAGTCCCACAACACTTGAACAGTTACGCGATCAAACAGTCAATTAAATTAATAGTCACATTCACTAACAGATTCCAAGTAACGGAAGTTTATTTAGACCACAAGTTAGTATTGTTTACGTACACGTATTCATTTATTAATCTTTACACAAATCACAAGTTTCCAGTTCATACCGGCACAGTATTTAGGTCCATAATCTTGGTTCAGGTTTATACCAAATTACCTGCGACGAAACCTAGCGCACAAATTACGACCTTGCGCTTACGCCCGAAGCGCGAAACTTGCAACCACAGTGTCGAGCGTTACACGAGCGCTGTGACAAATATACTTCACGAACCGTTCGCGCGCTTTTCTGTAGAACATACCTATACCAACATTGTACGGTAGGTAAAGACGTGCTAATGATATTGATAGGTAACACACTACACGACACAAATAATATTAGGTATTAGTTCTAACACGCGAAAGTTCTGCACTTCCAAAATGTACCTAGTTAACTGATTCACTCACGGTTCAGCCAAAGTATAAAGAGGGGAAGTAAGTTATCTTCATACAAACGCACCGCGCGCGGCTTGTATGTGTGCGCCAAAGTATCTATGCGTCGCCGCACGCACACTTAAACAAAATCTCGACCCGTTTCTCACAGCGCCAGCCGGGGCTAACACCGCACGAGGTTCACGCGTCGCGGCTTTTGTTTATGAACAAATAAAAGATTTACATTTTTCACCGCCCTGCCCATGCTTTCCGAAATTATATTTGCAAAAGTTATTTATAAGGATGCGGATATATTACACATTAAAGTTTAATAACAAGGCGTTTCGTAATAGTCGAAACCGAAGAAAGTATTTTTCTGTAGCTAATTTGTAATTTTGTAATAAATGTGTGATTCAATAGATATGTTTGTATTAATTAAAAATAAAAATAAATATGGTCCTTTATGTGTACAAATACTACATTGTTCCTATCAAAAAATATACGATACACGAGATATACGATATCTTAGTCTATAAATATTTGTTAGCGGTTTGAGTGACAACCGAATCTGACGCAGAGCGGACAGTCGCGCCCCCATCGCCCCGCCGCGCGCCGGTTTATTTTATCACTTTTTTTTATAAATAATACTGCTCTGAATCTTGAATACATTTCTGTATTTGTTTTACATTTCTGTGTTGGTTTGCACTGAATTAAAATTTTCCTAAAAGTGACAACCCTAAGACAGTAGGCAATTATATCGCGGATTGGGCCGGAGATAGCCTACTTCCCCTCTTTATACTATGGTTCAGCTCCACGTTAGGAAGCCAGTTACAGGGTAAGGAGCAATTAAACGGCGGTGATCTAGTCTCACTATATAATAAAACAAAAAAAACGGTGAACTATATACATTTGAGGATATAAATATGTACATGAATGAGACGACCGGGTCGGCGCGCGGCCAGAGCGCGCGTACGTGTTTATCTGTCGCTGGCTCGCGTAATACTACTGAGACTGAGTGACGCGCTCGGATTGCGCGGCACCGACTCTGGCGCTGATGCGGGCGGAGCGTCGACTCGGTTGAAGGGGCTGAGGAGTGCGGGCGGGTGGCGAACGACTAGCGCGTAATATGGTACGTGCTACAACATCTTTAAGTATTGGTACGGGAATCAGGTGAACTACGTGAAGTGGGCGGGCGCGTTGTCGGACCCATATAGGTTGGAATGTGGTGTGAGACAGGGGGGGTTGAGCTCTCCCTCTATTTTTAACCTGTATGTGAATGGACTGATCGAGGCGCTCAGCGAGCAACATATCGGTTGTCACATAGATGGCGTCTGCTTTAATAACATCAGCTACGCGGACGATATGGTGCTGCTGAGCGCCTCGGTCTGTGGACTTAGGAGGCTGATGAGTATATGTGAGAACTATGCAGCTGGTCGCGGACTGCGATATAATGTAAAGAAGAGTCAGTGTATGGCTTTTCAGGGTGGGACTAGGAAAGTGCTAGAAATGCCACCTATAAAGCTGAATGGCTCACTAATGGAAAGGGTGGACATTTTTAAGTACTTAGGACATTTTGTGACTCCTACCTTGAAAGATGATGCGGACATTAAGGGGGAGCGAAGGGCGCTGTCGGTCAGTGCGAGCATGGTTATCCGCAGGTTTGCACGGTGCTCTAAAAATGTTAAAATAACGCTTTTTAGAGCCTACTGCACTACACTATACACGTGCAGCCTGTGGACTGACTATACGCAAAAGTCGTACGGCGCCCTTCGTGTCCAGTTCAACAGCGCGTTCAGGATGATGTTGGCACTCCCCCGCTATTGCAGCGCATCGGCTATGTTTGCGGAAGTGCGCGTGGATTGCTTCCACGCCACTATGCGCAAGAGAGACACGTCGCTGGTGCGGCGGGTGCGGGGGAGCGCTAACAGCATGCTGGCCGCGCTCGCGGGGAGGCTTGACTGCTCCATCATCTCCCACTGTTGTCAGCGACATGTGGCAGGCTGATGCGACTTCCCGAGCGCCGGCTGTAGGCGGCTCTACGTGGGGATCGTGCGATCCATGGCCCTGTACGGGGCCCCGGTGTGGGCTTCTGACCTGACCGCTGAAAGCATCGCAGTTTTGCGAAAACCGCAAAGAGCGATGGCCGTCAGAGTCATCAGGGGGTATCGCACGATCTCCTACGAGGCGGCTTGTGTACTGGCCAGATCCCTGCCATGGGACCTCGAGGCGAAAGTACTCGCGTCATTGTATCGGTGGCGCGAGGAAGCGAGGGCGCGGGGCGAGCAACCGATGCAGCGACACTTGGAGCTGCGTCGGTCTCAGCTCCGCGAGGTCCTGGTGGCGGAATGGCGGGACAGGCTTTTGCGCCCTACCTCGTCACCATCGAGGCGGTCCGGCTGGTGCTCGAGCGCTGGCTCGGGAGGAGGCACGGCTCCCTGTCGTTTCGGGCGACGCAGGTGCTCTCCGGGCATGGTTGCTTCGGGAAGTACCTGTGTCGCATAAACAGGGAGCCGGACGCCCGGTGTCACCACTGCGTCGACTGCCGGGAGGACACGGCATGGCACACGCTGGCAGAGTGTGCCGCTTGGGAGGAGCCATGCCGTGCCCTCATCTCAGGAGTAGGCAGTGACCTGTCGCTGCCGGCCGTGGTCGAGTCTATGGGGCTGTGGAAAGGGAGAGAGAGATCTCGTCCCCTCACCCGGCCCGCAGCAGGCGCACCGAGCACGGGAGAGGACGGATAACGCCCTCTTCCAGCCCCCCTAAATGGGTCCAGGGGCGACGGACTTGGGGACGTCCGTCGCCCCCCACACATCAGGACCCGACCCCTCTTAGACTTTGCGGGGGAGGTTAAAACCTCACTCCCCCCCCCCCCCGACACGAGGAGGCCCGCGGGCGCGGGCCAGCACCAGCCGGGGGCTGCGGAAGCATCGTTCGTTCCCGCGACCCCCGGCGTAGGTGAGAGAGGGAACACCGGGGTGGTTTTTAGTCAGTAACAGTCTGACAGACCCCGCCGCCCGCCCCAAGGCGGCGGACATCCATGAGGATTTTCCACCACGAAAAAAAAAAAAACAAAAGGCTGATGCGACTGACTAACCTAATTTTGTTTTTATTTTGTAATGTAAATTGTTAATGTAATTGTAATTAATTTTTGTTATTGTGAATTGAATTTGTAGTGTGTGTATGTAATGTGACTGTGTGAGTGTATTATTTCTATTATGAGTCAATTATCATTGACTGATTTAATTGGTCGAATTAAATGATTTTTTTTTTATTTAGAGCGGGAGAAGTTATTTGATAATTTCCCATAAAAAAAACACGTATTGCAATCAATTCATTAGAAAACATTGCAATGAGTAGATTTCGTCACTAATAAATAAAAATAAATAAAAAATATATACCTATAATGTGCAGTCAATAAAAAAAACAGTTATAATTATGTACTCATATAACGTGTCAGTAAGCTAATTTTGGAGAAAGAACATAATCATTGTCTTGAATTAATCAGGTCGACCAACTATTCTATGTATATTATTTAAGTAGTCGTTGATGGAATAGTAAGCCTTTGAACAAAAGTTGGATTATACTTTAGCTTTAAACGCATTAAAAGGCAAATCTAGCAAAGAAGAAGGTAGCTTGTTATAAAAGGTTATACCAAACTCAACAAATGAGTTATGAAGCCGGTGAAAGGGAGGACGTAGTTTTTCCTTATTTCTAATGTTAACATTATTAGTGGGAACGATTGGAAATAACCTCGCGACGTCCACTCAGAATACAGCGCGTTACATCGGTTTCAAGTGAAGCTGGTCTGTGTCGGTGTCATAAACACAGCTCAAACAACGTGTAGTGCAAAGAATACGTTAAGGCTCGTTAGGAGCACAGAGACGGGGCGACGGAGGGGTAACGAGAAGGAGGGGAAGAGGAGGGAGGTGTTCCTCTAATGAGCTGGCATGCGATCAGCTGTCACCTGCAAGTAGGATAGTCTCACAGGACCACCTCATTATGCTGTTTTTTTGTAAATGCCAGGTCTCCTTGGAAGCAACGTGTTTTTTCCAGACATGACTAGACATGTCACGCTACAGGCTACTGGTCACGGTACGTTGGGCTTACCAACAGCGCGCGCTACGCGGGCAAGTTGTGTAGCCATTAATGTTAGAGAGCTCAATTGAGCACTAATCAGATTAGAACTAATTAGTGATGGTATTTATCTGTACATCGCCATTATTATTTGTGTTGATGATGATTTAATAGTAGATTTTTAGTCTTTCCTAAGATGCCTGATAACGAGCGATGTCGTTTCGTAATATTTATTTATTCCTTTATTTCAGGCAACTAAGGCCCATAGAGAAAACAATACATAGTACTACAAACATACTATAAACTAATACATACAAAATTATCACAAATACAATACTATAATAATATAACTTAAAAATACTATAAATAAATACAACATAACACAACTTATACTACTGCACACAAAGTGTCGGCGTCATGTTTCGCTGACGTGTCATGTAGCCGGCCACGAAACCGGCGATACACAACACCCTTCGGCCAGAACTCTTCCTTGAGGAACTTCTCGAGATGATGTGTCGGAACACGCACCACGAACGACTTGAAGTTCGTGTTGTGACGCGGCTTCAACTTCTCGAGCCTCAAAGTCCAGTTGGTCTTCACACGCAGGTACTCCACGGTGTCCTCAACCTTCGTGGAGTGGTGCAGCCTTGAAACGTACAGCAGCGTCGTCGGGATTGCTGGACGCAGCAAGCAAGTAGTATGTTGGGTCCTGCCGGCGCGGTGCCGCACTGGTTCCGACAAGGAGGCTTCTTCTTCTTCTCCACCTTGATGAAACCATCCTCGTCGCTCGTGTCATTCCCTGGACCCTGCCTCACCAAAACCTTCTTGGTTTTAGACCGGCCTCGTTTACCCCCTTTTGGTTTTTCCGCTTGTTTTACCTGCGAGTTTTCGAATCATAATTATTAAGATTAGTCACGTTTCTGTCCGAGGTTTTGTGACATTTTATAGAATTCATTAAATATTGTGAAAACTTTTGAGATGCAATGCCAATCATGTAGTGCTAAAGTACCTAGTGTAAACTCATCCGCAATAATGGTAAAATACAGAATACAGTACAGAATGATTATAAAACAGAATATTTTTAAATTCGTCGTTATTGAAAATATTGTATACAATCATGCGTAAACGTTGCACCTCGACCCTAACTCGCATGCGAGCTAGTTCCAACAGCATCTTGAGCGTATTGACGGACCGGTGGGATTCTCCGATGCTTGAGCGGTGGATGCGGCTGCACGCAGTGAAGTAGCATACATGCGTTCTGGTGTCGGTAGATTGATGTTATCTTATATGTATTTGTTTTGTTACTAACATTAGCTCTTAAGTATTTTCGTGTTACTAACAATTTATATGGAGAAATCTGAAATAAATTATTATTATTATTATTATAATGGTTCAAGAATTTTCTGAAATAACTAGACTAAACCTAATCAGCTACACTTACACTCACACATCGGCATACAAATGTATTACTTACCACCCTTGCGCTAAGTGGCCTAACACTGTCTCCTAAGATACAGGACTACCTAGTTTAGGAGACAGGGTTACATGACCTGTGTAGATTTATGTAGATATACCATAACATCTTGTACATTATGCTCTTGTGTATCATGAATCTTGTGTGTCTCATAATAAAGATTATTATTATTATTATTATTAATCAGCCGTTGTTCAATGTAGCCACCAGCGTCAATAGCTTGGTGCAAGGTTGATACAACCCTCTAACCGGGCGTGGACCTGACGTGTTATGCCGATGACACGCTGGTCACTGCCCGGGGGAGCTCGCACAGGGAGGCAGCGTTGCTGGCGACGGCTGCGGTCTCACAGTTGGTGGGCCGCGTACGTCGCCGAGGCCTGGAGGTGGCCCTCAACAAGTCGCAGGCCATGGTGTGTCATTGCCCCCGGCGGGCGCCGCCGCCCGGCTCACATATTGTGGTCGGGGGGGCTTGGATCGCTGTCGAGTCTAACAAGAAGTACTCGTACCTAGGATTGGTGCTCGACAGCTGGTGGAACTTCGAGCCCCACTCCTGGCGGCTGGCGCCCAAGTTGTTGGGCGCTGCTGGGTCGCTATCAACGCTGCTTCCCAATTTGGAGGGCCCGAGCGCCGCCTGTAGGCGGCTCTACGTGGGGATCGTGCGATCCATGGCCCTGTAAGGGGCCCTGGTGTGGGCATCTGACCTGACGGCCGGCAGCATCGCAATTTTGCGAAAACCGCAAAGAGCGATGGCCGTCAGAGTCATCAGGGGGTATCGCACGATCTCCTACGAGGCTGCTTGTGCACTGGCCGGATCCCCGTGGGACCTCGAGGCGAAAGTACTCGCGTCATTGTATCGGTGGCGCGAGGATGTGAGGGCGCGGGGCGAGCGCCCGATGCAGTGACACTGGAAGCTGCGTCGGTCTCAGCTCCGCGAGGTCCTGGTGGCGGAATGGCGGGACAGAGGCGGTCCGGCCAGTGCTCGAGCGCTGGCTCGGGAGGAGGCACGGCTCCCTGTCGTTTCGAGCGACGCAGGTGCTCTCGGGGCATGGTTACTTCGGGAAGTACCTGTGTCGCATAAACAGGGAGCCGGACGCTCAGTGTCACCACTGCGTCGACTGCCGGGAGGACACGGCGCGGCATACGCTGGCAGAGTGTGTCGCTTGGAGGAGCCGCGCCGTGCCCTCATCTCAGGAGTAGGCAGTGACCTGGCGCTGCCGGCCGTAGTCGAGTCTATGGTCGTTAACGAGGAGTTCTAGGACGCGGTGGTTTCCATCTGCGAAACAGTCGTCTCGCAGAAGGAGGCTGCGGAAAGGGAGAGGGAGATCTCGTACCCTCAACCGGCCCGCAGCAGATGCACCGTGCATCGGCGGAGGGCGGATAACGCCCTCTTAACAGCCCCCCAAAATGGGTCCAGGGGTGTCGGACTTGGAAACATCCGTCGCCCCCCACACATCAGGACCCGAGGCGGCGGCGCGTAGTGTTCCACGCGCGCCCCTCTTAGACGTCGCGGGGAGAGTTTAACACCACACTCCCCCCGACACGAGGAGGCCCGCGAGTGCGGGCCAGCCGGGGGTTGCGGAAGTATCGCTCGTTCCCGCGACCCCCGGCGTAGGTGAGAGAGGGAACACCGGGGAGGTTTTTAGTCAGTAAGAGTCTGACAGGCCCCGCCACCCGCCCTAGGGCGGTGGACATCCATGAGGATTTTCTACCACGAGAACAAAAAAAAAAAAAAGGTTTATACAACCCGAGAGTACGAGCCGGATTCATTAAAAAAAAAAAGGATTGTGTGGTTTTTATGAAACCACGGTAAAAGTGAAACTTTTTTTCACATTATAGACATTTAACTAAAAACACAAATGAGTATGTTGCAAATGGAGGTTATTGAAAGAGTCCCAAGTATTGTTTGACTTGTTTAATAATATAAAATAGGACACACAAAAAGAACATGCTTACACAGTGGCGTTGTTGTAGAAAAAGGGAAGAGGAAGTTGGTGTTGTCATACACCAAACCATAACAAATAATTTTTAACATTGCAACACTCAATATTTCACAACACCCTCCCTCAATGTTAAAACTCTATAGAAAATATACAATGAACAAAGATTAAAACAAACTAACACAATCCTAAACAATCTTTGAATTTTTCAAACTTTACTTTACCCAAAGGCTTAGTCAAGACATCTGCCACTTGATCACCTGTGCTGATGTAATCAACACTTACAATATTATTATTTACCATATCACGTACAAAATTTACTTTAATATCAATGTGTTTGATTTTATGATGAAATTGCGGATTTTTACAAAGTTTAATTACTGACTGATTGTCTTCAAACAACTTTACACAACCAGTTTTACCTTCAAAGTATTCAAAAAGATTTTTCAACCAACATGCTTCGCTAACCGCTAAACTTAAAGCTACATATTCAGATTCGGTGGATGACAGAGCAACTGTAGTTTGTTTGCGAGAAACCCATGAAATGGTACAACCATAAATTTGAAATACATAACCACCAGTTGACCTTCTATCAACTTTGTCACCGGCCCAATCAGAATCAACAAAACCAATGATATTTTTAATTTTACCTCTTTTATAAACTAAGCTTATCTGTAAGCTCCCTTTTACATATCGCAGCACTCTCTTGAGAGCTACCCATAAATCATTACTAGCACAAGACTGGTACCTACTTAAAATACTTATGGAAAGACATAAGTCAGGTCTGGAACACAACATTGCATACATCAGTGAACCAATTACCTTTCTACATCTATGTTCTATTTCTGAATTCTCTGACTTATCTCTTTTTAACACACTGTGATCAAAATTTTCTTCCATCGGGGTCACAGCAGCTTTACAATCTAACATATTACAAGAATTTAGCAATTTTTCTAGGTAAGTACTCTGATTTATGTTTATAGTACCCTCCCTTACATTTTGTGTTACATGCATTCCCAAATAATGACTAATTTGACCCAGATCTTTCATTTTAAAGTGTTCATTTAACAATTTCTTTACATATTTTATCTCTTTGATAACACTAGATGCTAACAACAAATCATCAATATAAATGAGTAAGTATACTTTACACTCTGCGTTTATTTTCATATACAAACAATATTCATAATC
This sequence comes from Eremobia ochroleuca, assembly GCA_949629135.1. Taxonomy (NCBI): domain Eukaryota; kingdom Metazoa; phylum Arthropoda; class Insecta; order Lepidoptera; family Noctuidae; genus Eremobia; species Eremobia ochroleuca. The sequence continues at coordinate 179,926 of OX451402.1, read as the reverse complement.
ACATCTTAGAAATCCTAATTTAGTTATAACATCATGAAATTTTTTATTCCAATTTTTTGGTGAGTCTCTTAAACCATACAAAGATCTTTTTAACTTATACACATTAGTATTTTTCTTCTCATTATAACACCCTTTAGGTAAGGATACATAAACATCACCATCAATGTCACCATACAAAAAGGCACTACAAACATCTAATTGATGTATAGGTAGGTTATATTCATTGCAGAAAGCTAAAAATAGCCTTACAGAGGTTAACCTTGCTACAGGACTATAAATTTCTGACAGAGACAAATCTTGTTTAAAACCTCTAGCTACTAACCTAGCTTTATGGGACACAATGTTCCCTTTTTCATCTTTCTTACGTTTAAAAACCCATTTGCAGTCAATAGTATCACAATTCTCTGGCTTCTCTACACTTATCCATGTTTCATTTTCAGTAAGTGCTTTCATCTCTAACTCCATTGCCTGTTTCCATTTGTCACTGTCACTACTTGACACAGCTTCCTCATATGTTACAGGATCTTCATCACAAACTGTTAACAAACCCAAATCATAATCAAGTAACTTATCAGGTATTTTTATTTTATTTCTGTCTCTTAGCTGCAATCAACCATTTGCTTCATTTTGACTTACGAGTATGTCATCACTGCTCTGTTCCTCATTTATTACATGCTCACTTTCGGTTGTATCTACCTCCTGATCTTTCCCTTGAATATTATTCTCATCATCACTCAACACAACATTTTCCTGGTCTTGTACACACACATTTAAATTCTCTTTTTCCACATATTCAGTGTTACACACGTTAGATAAAAACACGACATCCTTGTGTACCTCTACCCTTTTAGATATATTACAGCATGACATTTCAAAAACATTAGAGTCGCATTCCAATTTATGCATTTTAGTTAATAGGGCATTTTCATACTTTGGATTATCATAAACAAAGTTCATCTTATATAGCTTACAGGATCTATTTGCTGTTGCACAAACTTCCCCATGCTTATTTATAAATTCACAAACATTACTATTAGACACTAAACGCATACCCTTGTCCAAAACATATCCTGCAGAAAACAAATTGAATTTTAAGTCTGGAATGTACAACACATTTGACAAAACAGTTTTTATATACTTACAATTATTCCAGGCATACACTACTACATTCCCAATACCATAAACTTCTAAAAGACTGCCATCACCAACCTTTACTTTAGAGGAACAAGACTTATCAATTATGGAATCAAATAAGGTTTTATCACAACACATATGCTCACTAGCTCCAGTATCCATGTATCAAATGCCGCGTTCCATACCCCTGGTGCTGGAACACATAAATGCATTAACTTCACTATTCTTTAAATGTTTATTTTCATTCATGTTTGTGTTGTTTCCTTTCCTATTCTTCAGCTTGTAACAATTTTCCATGATATGACCTCTCTTCTTGCAGTAATTGCACATCCTGGTTTCTTTTTGTGTGCTTTTATTTCTGCACACTTTAGCAATATGTCCTTCTTTACCGCAACTATAACATTTCTTTATACTAGCCAATGCCACTATTTCTTTATTTTCAGAACCCAATCTTTCTTCTTCCAACAATAATCTTGAAGTCAATTCTCCCAGGTTTTGACTCTCATGGGCAACTGACTCCCACGCAGAACGGAAATGCTTGTACTGTTCCGGCAAACTCATGAGAATTTTGGTGATTGTCATCTTCTCTGACACGGTTTCACCGGCTTGTTTAAGTTTGCTAATTACATCCTCCAATTTAGACAGAAAAACAGACATGGAACTGTCTTCAAACTGTAGCAGGAAAAACTTTTGCTGCAGTAGGTGCACACTGACAACAGACTCTTTATCATAGACTGACCTTAATTTGCTCCACATGGAACTAGCAGTTGAACAGGTTAACAAATGTGTCAGTGGTCCTGGCTCCATCCTCATAACAATAATCTCCTGGGCTTTTGCATCATGGCTCCTCCATTCTGTAAGGGCTTTCACGTCTTCTGGCTTAACTCGCTCACCCGTAATAATTTCATATAATCCCTTGCCTCTCAAAAGAACTTCCGTCTGAAAACGCCAGACCGCCCAATTTTCACCGCCTTTCAATCTCAAACTGTGTTGTGTGCTGTCCATCTTCACCAATTAGGTAACTATATTTCTAGTCACCACGACCACGCGTTCACGACGGTTTTTTCATAACCTCGAAACTTTTTGCCATACCAAAAGTTCTTCTCAAAAAAAAATACTTTAGGGACTTCGTGTACTGGGCCCATAACCTGTTGCAAATGGAGGTTATTGAAAGAGTCCCAAGTATTGTTTGACTTGTTTAATAATATAAAATAGGACACACAAAAAGAACATGCTTACACAGTGGCGTTGTTGTAGAAAAAGGGAAGAGGAAGTTGGTGTTGTCATACACCAAACCATAACAAATAATTTTTAACATTGCAACACTCAATATTTCACAACAGAGTAATAGTCACACGGACACACACACAGTACACGGTCAGCTGATGCGAACTATAGGCGCCGCCATATTGGCCTCGGCTGCTCTGACGAGCGCCTTTCACTTTATCCCTACTCCGCGGGCGACCGTCACGCGACATGCAACACACAGACGAAAAAGTTTGAGACGATGTAATAAAAGTTTCACTTTAAAAAGAAATATCATGTCGTGGCCTCTATATATTAGGTCTTTACCTATGAAATTGCCGTTCTGCACTACTGGCCATTTCAAATCAAAATAATTTTTGTTTGGCTAAGAATTCTAATTTCAAATTAATTTTATTTTAAATACATGGAATTTTGTTTCCAAAAGTAGTCATTTGTTTATTGATTAGTGTTTCATTTTCATCACATTTCAATATTTTTCGTCATCATGGATACGTTAAAAATTCGAGTAATTATGGAATATGAGTACCGTCGTGGCAGCAACACGGCACAATCGGCACGCAACATCAACGACGTTTACGGAGCTAACACTACAAACCAACGCACCACCTGTTATTGGTTTGCTCGCTTCTGTTCTGCAAATTTCGACTTGAAAAATGAACCTCGCGGTCGTCCGAAGACTTTGGTCGACAGTGACGAATTAAAGGCGATTGTCGAAGCTGATAATACACAATCTACGGCTGAATTAGCAGCAGCTTTCGACGTTAGCGTCAAAACAATATTGGTCCATTTGCGTCAAATTGGCAAGGTAAAAAATCTTGACAAATGGGTGCCCCACGCACTCAATATTCGCCAGCGCGAAGTACGCGTCGAGACGTGCCTTGCACTGCTCAACAGACACACAAATGAAGGAATTTTGAACCGAATTGTTACCTGCGATGAAAAATGGATTCTGTTTGATAACCGGAAGCGCTCAGCAAGTTGGTTGGATCCTGGTTCAGCACCTAAACAATGCCCTAAACGAAAACTTACCCCTAGAAAAGTGATGGTCACTGTTTGGTGGTCTAGCGCCGGTGTGATTCATCACAGCTCTTTAAAAACGGGGTGAGCATTGCTGCAGATGTGTACTGTGAAGAACTGAACACAATGATGGAGAAGCTGGTACATCTCCAACCAGCATTGGTCAATCGCTCGTCTCCGCTGCTCCTGCACGACAACGCGCGACCTCATACTGCACAGCAGATGGTCTCCAAGTTGCAAGAACTGGGGTTGGAAGCTCTCCGTCATCCACCCTACTCACCAGACCTTGCGCCTATAGACTACTACTTTTTCCAGAATTTGGATAACTTCTTGGCGGGAAAAAAATTCAATACCCGAGAGGCAGTACAAAATGTCTTTGAAGAATTTGTTGCCTCCCGTCCAGCTGATTTCTTTAAGAAGGGCATCAATAAACTGCCACTACGTTGGCAAAGATGCATTGATTGCATGGGTGATTACTTCGATTAATACAAATAAAAAATACATGAAAAAAATTCGTTTAATTTTTTTCATACAAAACGGCAATTTCATAGGTAAAGACCTATTATTACCTACAGCACAGTGACTATCTGACGGTACGGTAGTGCTCCCGCCAAGACGAGACGAAACAAAAAGCTGGGGCACTACCTGCCTATTTTCGAAACGTTTCGTCGTATTTTCAAATCCTCATAACTTTGCCCTGAATAATCCCAGAGAGCTCAAATTCTCAGGATAAGATTTAGTTTTATGAATACCTAAAATACTTCGATTTCGTCACTGACTGACTGACTCACTGACTCACTCATCAAAACCTTTAGAGCATTTCCGAAGTCCTAGAAAGCAGAAAATTGGTGTGGAGGCTAGGATTTGCAAACAAAAAAAAAGGCTTTTATTTCATTCACTTATGTAAAAAACATTATATAGATAGGGAGTGCCTTTTAAGCAAAAATTTTCTTGTGTTAGGTACTTCCGCTCTTCCGGTTCATAGTTTCATTTACATAAATGTGAAGCATTTGAAACAATAAATTCAATTTAAATTAAAATAATATTTAAAACTAATTCTATTCAAATCAAGATTCAAAATCCAAATAAAAAATAAAAAATAGCATTAAAATCACAATCGATATTGAAATCGGAGATATAAATTCTATCTAAGATTAGAATCAAAGACTAAATCAAAAAAGAAATAAAAATAATGACATGATGAACACACACACACACGACAACACAACGAACAAGACACAACTCACACACTCACACACAACACACACACCACCACCACCATGACCCACCAAAACCACCATGACACCACCACCACCACCACAGACCACCACCACACACCCACCACCACCACCATGAACACCCGCCACCATGACATCTTGATGTATCGGGACACTTAACAAACATTCCAACTTATATGTATACCTACATTATCAGCAAATAAATGATTTCTTTCTTTCAATAATTACAAGTAATATTAAAATTAAATTAATAAAGTAAACAATTATAAAAAGTAAAGTATAGTATGGGCACAGCGTGTGTGTTTGAGTGTGTTTTTGTGTGTGTGTGTGTGTGTGTGTGTGATTATTTCGGTGTATGTATCTTACGAATTATGTGATCGTATGTAGGACTGACTCGACTTCTTCGTAACTTTTGTTTGTCAGCCATTGAGTGAGTGTTTTTTTGCAGTTGTGGTGCGTCATAGAATATACGATTGTATTGTATAGTGTCTCGTAGCGAATGCAGTTTTAACTGGAGTTTCTGGAGCGACATTATTTTTCCTCCTAGATTGTGCCCTGGATGACATGAACGGATTTATGTTTTTTTAAAGCAATTTGAAGAATGTATAATTTTCTTACCGACAAAAGATTCGAGGTTAAGTATAGACTCTTCTTGCGGAATCTCAGCAATTTGAAGAACATGACCTTCAGTAGAGCTCTCTGCGCCCGCTCCAGTTCCAAAAATGTTGTTTTTGTTGCACAGCCCCAGATTGGCAAACAGTACATTATTACTGATTGACCCAGGGAGAGGTAGATTTGCCTGATTAGATCCTTTGTAGCCAAATGACGAAGTAACTTGAAGGTCCATATTAGTTTCCTAACTTTGCCCATTATTAGTTCCAAGTGCAAGTGCCATAATAGTCGTTGGTCGAGCATAACACCAAGGTATTTAGTGTTATTGACTTTTTTATTTTTAGGCAAGTGCAGTTGTTTTTTGAGGAGTCAGAGCATGTGTGGATTTTAATCTGGCGGTCTTGTGATGGTTGTGAACGATTGTGTATGGAGAAACAGATGTAATTAGTCTTTGATACATTTAATGTTAAAAGATTGCGATCGAGCCAGGTAGCTATCGTAGACAGGCCGCGTTCGGTAGTGCAGGCAACGCTATACCTTGATTCTCCCGAAAAACTATTGCTGTATCGTCGGTGTAAGAGAATATGTGAGCATCTTCTATGGCCATACTTCATAATGTGTTTATATAAATAAGGAACAACGTTGGGCCTAGCAACCTACCTTGCCCTACACCTTAAGTGACGATTTCGTAAAAATAACCGGTAAGAACAATATCACCGCCAAAATAAAAAGAAATAGACCACCCTCAAAAGAAATAAAATCCCACCAAAAATATTTCACGTAAAGTAAGTTGCCTAGACTTACATAATGCTTTCACTGTTAAAAAGTTACAAGATCTAATGTAGAGCCAAGTTAACTGTACAAACCTCGAAATGCCCCTAGCACGGCCTGCACGACGGCTGCGAAACGACTTTTTACAGAGAAAGCGTAAGTCTTGGCACCCTATACCTTAACATGAAATGTTTTTGGTGGGATTATTTAGAGAGGAGGCATAGATTTGGTATTACGGACGGGTTAACCTGAAATTAGAGATGTGTCCTAAAAAACAGGCGTAACCGTGAAATCAAAATTAAATATCTACATATCAGGTTGGCAAAAAGTAATGAGACGCTTGGTTTACGTTATATATTTTTTATTATTATTACAATACAAAAAGCTTAGTCAATGATGTAATCACCATTAGTATCTCAGACTTCCCAACGAGCCGGCAAAGTTTGGATGTCTTTCGTCCAGAACTCTGATGGCTGTGCCTCGAAAAAGTTGTTCAACTCCGCCTCTACATCAGAGAAATCATTAAATTACTTACACCGCAAATGTTGTTTCAGGGCTCTAAACAAACGATAGCCTGATGGGGCGAGATCTAGGGAATAAGGTGGGTGGGGTAATTGTCTCCCAGCCCAAGTTCTCCAACTGTTGGCAAAGGGCAGATACGACGTGAGGTCGAGCGTTATCGTGTAGTAAAACTACATTGATTCGTCTTCGTCGTTTTTTCTTGACAGCAGCAAATAGTTTGGTGAGCTGGTTTGAATATTTGTCAGCTTATATAGTTTAATTGTGTAATAGTTCATAAAAAAGCATGTCTTGCGCAGCCCAGAGACAGCAAAGTAGAACTTTGAAGCGGTTCTTTTGACTCAGCTTCTGTTAAGTTGGTGATATTTCTTCTCGAGGCAGCCAAAAAGCACGACGTATATCGTTCTCGTAATGAATATATGATTCATCTCCAGTAACTAGATCAGACAAAAACTCTTTACGTCGGGGTCGCAGCAAAAGTGATTGACAGATAGCGACACGGACTGCACGACTGGCGTCTATAAGGATGTGCGGTACCCACCAAGCCAAAACTTTTCGATACCCAAGCTCATACAGATGGTCATCCACGGCGTGGTGACTGCAGTTGAGTGCTTCCGCTAATTCACGAGTGCTAGCATCCAGATTTGACTGTAGTTCGCGGCGTAAATCCTCGTCATTCACTGCGGGTGGTCGTCCTGAGCGTGGCTGAATTTCAAGGCTCCTGTTTCCTGATTTAAAACGGTCAAACCATCTGGACACCGTCCCAAGGCTTGTACTTCCAGCACCCAATGCATTGTTGATATTGTCAGCCGCAGCCCGCGCACTGTGCATATTTCTTCAAACTGACTAGACCGATCGCGAGGGCGAGGCTTTATACAACGTGAAACGTTAAATGCGCAAAACCTGAAAATAGTTTGATCAGAATAACGAGCAGAATTAATTTAACCACTTTTTCATATAAGTCACAATTTTCAAAAAATCTTCATTAAAAACGTTGCCGTGTCTATTTATTAATAGGTCAAGCAAGCCAATGTGAGCGTGGCGCAGCGGCTCGGTGACGACTCCTCCCTTGGTAAAGCGTCGTCGAAGACGCAAGAATGGCCAGTAAAACTAAAACAGCACATAAAACCTTTGCAATTTTTTATGACTTATTTTCTCTCTGAAATAGGTCAATGGAATTAAAAATCAGTTGGGGTGTCTGAGGTTTTGCGTCTTTAACGTTACACGTTGTATACACCCGCCTCACAAGTACCAAGAATGTTCTACAACATTCTAGAATATTATCGAAAACAATTAACTAGAAAAAGGAAATGTATAGAGTTTTGTAGTGTCTTATTACTTTTGTGGCAACCCAATAGATACAAAAACAAGTCTCAATCATGTATGATAAAATTATAAAAGTAGATGAATAGTAAAAATCGTCAAATAACCCAAGACTAACCAAGTCACTTTCACAATCAGTTTTGTCAATGAATACTGTTGTCTTGTATCTGTCGGCGAGACAACGTTTACAAGCAATTCATCTATTTGCAATCGTATATCAGCATGTCGATTCTGTAAGAATCTCACCGTGAATACTTGCGTGGAGTGAGTGGTCAGTGTCATCCCACTGATGTTAGGGATTGACTGAGCAAACATTGTAAATCATAATCGAGATTTTAATAATATTTTTATGCTATTTCTATTGATCAGCACACTAATATTATACGCATACGCATGTACAATCACACTTATATAATATTATAAAATACATAAAATACATATTGAAAGCCTAGTAAAAAGAGTGCGCAAACTAATATATGTTTTTAAAAAATTGCGAATATTAGCCGATTCAAAATTAATCACACAAGTTTATTTGGCCCTATGTCAATCTATTATTCAATACTGTATCACTTCTTGGGGTGGTGCATCAAAAACTAATTTGCTTCCTCTTGAAAGAGCTCAGAGAGCAATTTTAAAGGTAGCAAATTTCCATCCCTTCTTTTTTCCCACCGCTCTGCTATATAAATCCTGCAATGTACTAACCGTTCGCCAGCTTTTCATTATGCACTTAGTATTAAAACAGCACACCATGCTTGCCTACAATGCCGACAATACTAACAAGAGACGGAATGATCTTGTATGCTTATCTAATGCAACCTCAAAACATGTCTTTGTAGAAAGATTTTTAACTTTCCTAGGCCCATTCCTGTACAATAGATTAAATAGAAAACTATGTATCTATAAACTAAATTACTATAACTGTAAAAAAAATATACTTAAGTATTTACTAACCCTCGACTATGCACAGACAGAAGACCTACTTATTGTCTGCAAATAAAACTGCTAACATACTATTTTACTTTTATTTATCTAAGTTTTAATTTAGTTTTTACGTTAAACTCAGTGTTAATTTATTACATTAAGTATTCATGCATTTTCTAGCCTGAAGCACAGGTTCAACCTAGTTCAGGCAAATTAGCAACTGTGCGCTATCGTAATTGTTAAGGTATTAAATTGTAAATGTTATCCCCATTATATAAATAAACGATTTTATTATTATTTAATTATTTTATTATAAAGGCGAAAGTTTGTGAGTGTGTGTGGTTGTATGTTTGTTACTTCTTCACGCTCAAACGGCTGGACCAATTTTGATGAAATTTGGCACACAGATAGTTCATATCCAGGACTAACACATATTCCCGATATTCTCACGGGATCTAGACCTATGCGGGTGAAACCGCGGGGCGCAGCTAGTTTTATATTCGAAACTAGTATTTTAGTTGTCAAAACATTCCTATTTTGTAGGGTTTCAAAACGAAATAGCAAAACAGAAAGTTGGTCAGAATATCAATTTTGTTATTTTTTCTTTTGTTCTTAGAATAAAACTTGCTTCATATCAGCATCGTTGATGGCTATTTTGTGGGGCTAACGTGTCCGACATACCCAAAAACTTAGATTTCGGATGAGGACAGGGATCTAAGGGTTATGGAATCCGAGAGTTAAATTCGCTCGGATTCCATAATCTCCCCTCGCTTTCTGCACATTTGTACACACCAAATTCCATCCTGATGGCACTACTGAATGTTTCAGTTACCTTCAGTAGCTCCATCAGACGCGATTTGTTGGGGGCAAAGAGCTTCAAATTATGGATAATTTGAAGCTCTTTGCCCCCAACAGAGAGATAGAGGAGGTGAGATATGACTTAACCAGCTCTCCTCAACATCGGCTTAGGAGAGATGGTTAGGTCATATCTCATACTACTGGAGGATTCAGGGTCAAGTAGAACTAAAGTGGACTCAAACTGTCGCCCTGAAACTGCTCATCATTCTCCTGGATCCGTCGGCACCCTGGATAGCGAAGGACCGTCTTCCATTGCCCCATACACGACTCAAGGAAGGTGCGTAGAGTTGCATCTATCTTTTACAACTCCAGCAGTTTCATGAGCCATGTATGTGGCACCGAGTCGTAGGCCTTCTTATAATCTATCCAACATGTCGACAGATCCTTGCGGGATCGACGAACCTGTTCGCTAACGGCCATGTCTATAAGGAGTAGCTCCTTAGTGCCGCGGGACCCATTCCTACATCCATTTTGAAAGGGGATATTGTCAATGTGCGTATTAATTTTCGCTCTCAAAATGGATGTAACAATTTTATAAACCGTCGACAAACATGAGATCGTTCTATAATTCTTGGGTTCCGTGGGACTACCTGATTTATGGAGAAGGTGGGTAACGCCTGTTGTTAGAAACTGCAGTAGCGACCCAGACTCTAAGGATGACTGGAATTGAGATGCCAAACGACTGTGTGAACTACATAATTAGCCATTTTAACCAAAAGTTATGCATGCCGTCCGGTTCCGGTGATTTCCAGCTCGGTAACGGAAGGACTGCTCTGGCTACATGTAATGGCGTAATTATAACTGGTTCCATTTCTGATATAGTTCCACACACTCGTTCGACATCCTGCATCCAGCCACCCTCAGCGTGACAGACGGGCACTGACCAGATACTGCGCCAAAATGCACTCATGGTGGCATCATCTGGGCGGCACTAGTCTGTCACGTTTTATTCAGGTTGTTCCTAAGCTCTATACAGGGTGGCTCATTCAGAGCGGTCAGTATGGGAAAGTCTGAAACTATAAGATATACGAAGATCTGTTCTTAGGAACCATGTCATCGACTTTAATAACAAGAAAAACTGCATTCATACATTTTAAAAAAACCTATACTCAGCTCGGGAATCGAACACGGTTGTATTGAAAAAAAAAAAAAAAAAAAACGAACACTACTTCTATTTAAATATCGATTGTGTAGGTCTTAAGCAGTAAATGTTTCTACGGAACATGATGTCTAAAATGAATAAAAGGCATTGTTTTCACATACTTTTATTTATTTTAGTAGGTGTTCGAAGTGACCACCATTACAATATTCGACAAGTTCAGGCATGTAAACTTGTCTCTATGGTTGTTTGTAGATACCTCTTTGCTGCTTTTAGAGGCCTTAGGAGAATTGTCAGCAGAAGTAAGAGAACAACTTTATTTTCAACAGGATGGAGCACCGGCTCACAATAGTCGCATAGCTAGAGACTTTTTAACTGAGCACTTTTCCCAGTAATGGATTGGTACGAGGTCGCCCGATTTAACGCCTCTAGACTATTTCTTGTGGGTTTATGTTAAGGATGAAGTGCTCAAAACATGCTTTGACACCGTTGAAGACCTAAAAGCAGCCATAGAGTCAATTTTAACGCAAATTCACCACATGAAGATATAAAATGTAATAGTAAGATCGTTACCTAAACGTGTTGAATATTGTATTGAAAAAAACGGTGGTCACTTCGAACACCCACTAAAATAAATAAAAGTATGTGAAAACAATGCCTTTTATTCATTTTAGACATCATGTTCCATAGAAACATTTACTTCTTAAGACCTACACAATCGATATCTAAATAGAAATAGTGTTAGTTTTTTTTTTTTTTCAAACCGACCGGGTTCGGTTCCCGAGCTGAGTACAGGTTTTTTTTAAAATGTATGAATGCAGTTTTTCTTGTTATTAAAATCGATGACATGGTTCCTAAGAACAGATCTTCGTATATCTTATAGTTTCAGACTTTCCCATACTGACCGCTCTGAATGAGCCACCCTGTATACCCACCTCTCATCGCACTGGAACACGCGATTCTGCGTGTACCGATCAACTCGCCGCTTATATTGTCGAATACGGTTCGCCCATGCACAAACTTTCTGCTTTAGGAAGTCGATGCGCTCTGTAACACTCGACATCTATTCTCGAGGGTTGATTCCAGTCCCCGAGAATGCCTACCTTACAAAGGCCATCACTCGTGGTCGTGTATTGCCCTCCCTGAAGCAGTATAGTTTGCTGATGAGTGCCCTGGCTCCATCGATACGACGCTCGATCCTGTACTGCGAGGCTGGTACGGTTGGTTTTGCTCGAGGAGCTTCGTCACAGTTTGGAAACTTATTGTTCCTTTAACTTATTGTTGTTTGTATCAACGAGATCTTCGCTGCTTTCGAACACATTCTTAAGCTGCGAGTCCAAGGCACACACCAGTGCCCTGTTTTTTTCATGCATATGTAAGCGTGGTAATTGGAGTCTAAGTTCGGTCGGAGTGGATCTATACTCGCGAAACGCATCTTCCAGTGCCGCTGCACCGGCCTCGAGCCCCATGCCCGCTCTTCCTCGCGCCATCGATATAATGAGACGCAAGCACTTTCGCCTCTAGGTCTCAGGGCGGGGATCCGGCCAGGACGCAAGCCGCCTCGTAGGAAATCGTGCGATACCCGCGGACGACTCTGACAGCCATCGCCCTCTGCGGTTTGCGCAGGATGGCGAGAGTGCTGGCCGTCATTTCCATCGCCCACACATACAGGGCCATCGCCATACAGGGCCATGGACCGCACGATTCCCACGTACAGCCGCCTACAGGCGGCGCTCGGGCCCCCCCAAGTTGGGAAGCAACGTTGAAACCGCGCCCGCTGCGCCCATCAGCTTGGGCGCCAGCCGCCGGAAGTCGGGCCCGATTCCCATTGGCTGTCGAGCATCAATCCCAGATACTTCATGGTGGACTCGACAGTTATCCGGGCCCCGCTGACCACGATGTGTGATCCCGGCGCCGGCGCACGTCGAGGGGATGACCTGCACCTGGCCCGACAGTCGTTGAGCCGTGACGTTGACGGTTGCCTCTAGTTCCTGAAACAGAGTCAGCATCCTACCACGGTACGCAGTGAGGTTAGTTCCCCCTCTGTAGCCCTGTAATATGCGCGCATGACGTTCTCATTCATAGACTGAGGACCCGGCTCGGGGCCGGATGGCCCCTAAGTCCCAAGCTCCTCGTCCGCCGGCCTCTTCCCTGCCGACGTATAGGTGTTGGCGACGTCGGCGGGGAAAAATACTCGTCGCTCGAGCTCGACGCAACTACCGCGGCCGGTGTCGTCACAGCGTTCACGGTGGGGCTGGGTACCAGTGGCGGCGAGGCGGAGCTGAGCGAAGAGTCCGGAGGTGGTGGGCGTGCACGTCGTGAAGCTGACCTTGTCAATATTTTCTCATTTTTATATGTGTTGTTTGTTTTGTGTCATCGGAGGTGATATGCCACCTCCGGTTTGGCAGTTTTTGACAAAAATTATGGTTCATTGCACTTTATTAAAATTATAATTATCTTGAGAGTAGTTTGTATTTTGGCTTTGGCTGTAGGGTTTCACTATAAATATAAAAACTGTTATTAAAAATTAATTTATCTGAAAATGATTAAATTGATGTCACGTGATGACGTCGGTGTTGCCAGCTTTTATATAACGTTAGTATTATTATTATTATTACCTATTAATATTTATGGCAAGACAATTCAGATATTTATCTTGGGAGCTACTTGTGATAACGTCAAGGCAACGGACTTTATAAGATTACGGTAATCTCCGGATCTCTCTGGTAACGTGTGATAAGGTGGGTGATAAGGAGAGCCCAGGCACGTTGTTGGGTCCACAACACACAGCACGCACTGCCGCACCTCCCTATAATTTCAAATCAGTACGAACTATGAACAATATGAACTTAACGGAACGCATTCATTTCTAGCTATCACACTAAGGTGAAGTGAGCGTGGAGTGAGCTGTCAGTGTCATCCCAGCTGATACTAGGGATTGACCAAGCATACATTTAAAATCATAATCGAGATTTTAATAACATTTTTATGCTAATTTTATTGATCATTTTATATAATTTCAACGCCAGTATTTTAATTGTCAAAATATTACTATTTTCTGGGGTTTTAAAATAAACTAGCAAAAGAGAAACTCTCAACAAAGACTCTAGTCTTGACGAGTCGGCGTGATCATCATCATCATCACCCGACTCGCGACATTTCGATTTTTTAACTTATTTAATAATAATTTAAATAAATGATTCTGCAAATAACCTACTATTACTTTATTTGAACCTAAAATATTACCTATTCCTTCATAATTGATTCCTTTTTGTAATTTTCGGTTTAAAAGCTAATTTTATTATAATAATTATATATAACATTAATTTAAATATAAAAAATAAGTATTGGTTCTTTATTTATAATAAAAAACTAAAAAAATCATAAAATCGATCTATACAAACGAGTGGGTTTCGAACCAACAGGCACTCGTTTACAAGTCATACATTGACTCCACTTTGCCACATGAACTGATGATTATATGTAGATTCAAATTTTAGCTTTACTTTCGAATTGGCTCGGTGCGAACACTAATATGAAGAAAACAAAAGTATATTGTTATCTTTGTCTAGTATTGACCCCACACACTATCACCTTCTCGTAGTATGACGAGTAAATGTTTGTGTTGAAATCACTCACACGTATGTATACGCGCAGTACCGTGCCGGCGAATATGGTCGTTGAGGTGGTAGTGGATTATTGTCCTGTGACTGTACTTACCAAAAACATTTTTCGAACATACCGTTACTGCAGTGTAATTTATTAGTAAAATTTTATAATGGAAGCTAACTTCAGCCAGGGGGATATCTGGAAATGACTGTAACATTTATAACAATATTAAAAATAAATTGGATTTGTATGTATTCAATACGGGAAGTACCACATTACTAGGAAGGAAATGGCTTTCGGAATTAAATATGTATTAGTATATCCCCTATTACAATAATCAACAATGCTAGTTTATCGGCTGAGATAAGTAGCCAACAAAGAGATAATATAGTCAAATCAAATCAAATCAAATCAAAAGTCATTTATTCAAACTAGGCTGAGAATCAGCACTTTTCGAACGTCAAAATTACAAAAGACAGTCCCCCAAAACGCCCGCCCTTCACCACTTCCTAGTGCTTTCGCTGGGAAGAAGAAGTGGCGCAACAAACTCCCCAGCAGCACAGCTGTCTGTTCAGTTAGAAAATATACTTGACTGAATACAATACAAGGTATGCAAAGCAATTAACATTACAAGACACAGAACGCTAAATTAAATTATTTGCCATATGTCAGCTAGCAACGCCAATATACCAAGAAATACAATAAAAAACTATACGTACTCAAGCAAAAATTAATAAATGGAAATTAAATAAAAGCCTCTAGGTATAAATGGCGTGACCGCTAACATATTTATGCAATGCTGGGTTCAGTTTACATAGCTGTCGCTTGAAGTCACAAATGATAAACTAGGACCATAAGGAAACTAAATAAACAAGTTATTAATAATGATAACAATGATAAAACTATGGTCAGCAAGACGACCAGTCACCACAAGCAGCACCCGTTCACGAGCATAACGCAAAGGTCAGCCATTACCCCCCTCGCCATATTTGAGGGAAGGAGACAACCCGACCCCCGACGCTACCGCAAGCAGTGACATCTAAGGGAGCATGACGAACTTGCTGCCGGTTGCTCAGGTAAGAATAATATGATCAATTGTCGAGGTCACTATCTAACCACATATTGCAATCAACTCATTAGAAAACATTGCAATGGGTTGATTATGTCAATAATAAAATTAAAATTAAATTAAACTGATTTGACTTATATAGCCCAATAAAATAACAATTGTATAATGAGCTCATATAACCTATCAGTAATTCTTTGTAAATAATTCTGGAGAAAGAACATAAACATTGTCTTGATTTAATCAGGGCGACCAACTATTCTTATCGTTTAAGTAGTCGTTGATAGAATAGTATGCCTTTGAACAAAGGTTAGATTTTACTTGAGCTTTAAATGCATTAAAAGGCAAATCTAGCAAAGAAGAGGGTAGCTTGTTATAAAAGGCTATACCAAGACCAAGAAATGAGTTATGAACCTTATGAAGCCGGTGAAAGGGAGCACGCAGTTTGTCCTTATTTCTGGTGTTAACATTGTGAATATCACTGTTTTTAGTATACAAGTGTATATTTTGCCTAATATATAAGATGTTGGCAAAGATGAATTGTGATGCAACCGTGAGAATACCAATATCTTTAAAAAAATCTCTTAGAGAAACTCTAGCACCTAGCTGGTAAATTGCTCGAACAGCTCGTTTTAGAAGGACAAATATATTTTGTATATCAGCTGCTTTGCCCCACAGCAGAATACCGTAGGACATAACGCTGTGAAAATAACTAAAATATTCTAAACGAGCTGTAACAACGTCAGTGTACT
The DNA here is from genome assembly GCA_949629135.1 of Eremobia ochroleuca. Taxonomy (NCBI): domain Eukaryota; kingdom Metazoa; phylum Arthropoda; class Insecta; order Lepidoptera; family Noctuidae; genus Eremobia; species Eremobia ochroleuca. The sequence continues at coordinate 163,741 of OX451402.1, read as the reverse complement.
GTCTTACTTTCCTGACGGCGTAGGCAGCCGAACTGAGCCTTCCTGCTAGGCTCGATATATGTGGTCCCCACTGAAGTTTGGCATCTACTGTTATTCCCAGGAAAACTGCCGAACTCACAGTTTCAAGCGCCTCTTTATCTAAGACGATGTTGGGTCCTAGATTTCTAACATTCGGTAAGGCGAAATTTACACATTTCGTTTTCTTGGTTTACCAAGGGAGTGTTTGGTAATTAAAACAGCGTTGGTATAAAATCATAACTATATTTTATCTATTTTTTTTTTTTTTTTTGGAATGGCATCTCGCAGTTCAACCTATGAGGTTGTCGACTGCTTAACCGGGCTTGCCTGTGGATGCCTCAATAAATTAAGGCCTCCAGCCAGGGCTTAAAAAACTTAAAAACTAAGCGACTACACGCTAAGGGCACCCCCTGTGGGGTACGGACCTCGGCTTAGGGCGTCGCTGGGAGAGGGTGTAGCATAGCTACTTCTTTAATATATTATTTATTCCAAAAATAGGGAATGTTTAGTAAATGAAATCAATATTGTATCTAACAAACAAACAAAAAGCAGTATGTACACATGATTATTTAACTATAAGTTCATCATCACATTATATAACTATAAGTTATACGCATTTAAATCTAATACTTATTTAACTAAAAACTTAATTATAACCTAATATTATATAACTTTATTTGTAGCACCTATTAAAAATTAAGACGTCAGTACAAACATACATTTTTGTTATTAGATATTTTTTATGTAGTTTTGTGGAATGTGGACCGGTTACTTGAGCGACCGTTCGCGAATTGTATGTCTATTTCTTTCCAACACGCGGCGCTCGCAGGCATCAGTCGAGAATCGTGACTGTTCGTAAGCGCATGCCGCTCGCGCTCGTAACTGATGGATGTTCGATAATAGTATCTAGTGTGCTTTTTCAAGTCTTGTACCTAAAGACGTGCTACTTAGTGTTGACTGTTAACTGTGCCTATCGCTTTCTTTCTGTGCTCTTCATTTCGCCTTCTATCGCATTATCTGTGTCCTGTGAACTTTGTAAACTTTCGGACAATATAATTCTTCCTTTCCGTAAGCTGTTGTGTTTGCTTATTTACTGCAACCCCCTACTGCTTCATTGGTGACCCCGACGAACACGAAACATGACGACCGAGCCGAAAGACACACAAAATGGCGGCGTCAACGAGCCACCTAGCACATCGCATGACATCCAGCGAGTTGGCATACGAGTACCTCCTTTTTACCCGGAGAAACCGGCCTTGTGGTTTTACCAGCTGGAAAGTCAATTTTTTCTGGCCAATATAACTGCCACCATTTACGCATTTACGCATCGGAGGTGGAGGACATCATAGCCGGCCCCCCGGCACCCAATAAGTATGAGCGACTCAAGTCGGAACTCATAAGGCGACTCTCTGCGTCCAAGGAGAAGAAGATCCTGCAGCTAGTCACGCGGGAGGAACTGGGCGACCGGAAGCCCTCCCAATTCTTGCGCCATATCCAGCATCTTGCAGGTCCAAATGTCCCGGAGGATTTTCTGCGCACCATGTGGTCCAGCCGCCTGCCGAATAATATCCAGACCATTGTAGCCTCGCAGTCGAGGGCTACTCTGGATGAGGTCGCAGAGCTGGCTGACCGCATCCACGACATCGCAGCCCCTAGCCCGCACGTAGCGGCAGCCACAACATCAGGTGTTTCCCCAGAGTTAAGCTGCCAAGTAGCGGAACTCACACGCCAGGTGCAGAAGCTGACGACCAAGTTACACAGGATGTCACGGTCGAAGTCACGGAGATTCAGTTCCAACGGTCGTGATCGCAGCAATTCCCGTTCGAGCCGCTCCCAGTCCAACTACCGGAAATACCCATTGTGTTGGTACCACGCAAAGTTTGGTGAGAAGGCAAGTAGCTGTGCAAAACCGTGCGATTATAAGCCTAAGGGAAAAGAATAGGGCAGTCCGTGATGGCGACCGACGCCTGCCCAAACCCCGGTCGCTTGTTTATAACCGATCAGCGGACAAAAGTGCAGTTTTTAATAGATACAGGGTGATATTTGTGTTTTCCCTCGAACATTAGCGAAAGGTAAACAAAGCCAAATGAACTATCAACTGTTTGCCGCTAATGGGTCAGTAATAAATACTTATGGTTATGCTCATTTAGTTCTTAATATAAACTTGCGCCGCGACTACGCTTGGCGATTTATTATAGCAGACGTAACGCGGGCCATAATAGGTGTAGATTTTTTATCTTATTATAATTTAATTGTAGATGTACGTAATAAATGTTTAATAGATAGTAACACTATGCTCACCACCGCGGCTTCGGTCGCGACTTTTTCTGACGATGTATCTTCGGTGAAGGTAACGTTGGGTGACAAAAAAGATTCTGTCTACCATGCTATACTAGCAAAGTACCCTGACATCACTCGACCGTCAGGTATACACCGTACACCAAAACATAACATCATGCACCACATACGAACTACACCAGGACCACCAGTATCAAGCACACCACGCAGGTTAGCGCCAGATAGGTTAAAGGTTGCCAAAGCAGAATTTGAAGCCATGTTACAGATAGGTACGTGTCGGCCATCAGAATCACCATGGGCCTCTCCGCTTCACCTCGCTCTCAAGCGGGACAGCAGCTGGCGCCCGTGTGGTGACTACCGGATGCTTAACGCCAGGACGGTCCCAGACAGGTACCCCATACGCCATATCCAGGACTTTTCCCACAACCTTGCAGGATGCACCGTCTTCTCAACAATAGACCTGGTGAAGGCGTATAACCAGATTCGTGTTAATCCCAGTGACATCGAGAAGACCGCCATTACAACGCCGTTCGGCTTATACGAATTCCCATTCATGACGTTTGGACTTCGTAATGCCGGACAGACGTTTCAACGTTTCGTTGATGAGATGCTGCGCGGCCTAGATTTTGCTTACCCTTACGTCGATGACATTTTGGTCTTCTCGAAAGACCAGGCGACCCACATAGACCACCTGCATCAAATTTTCACCAGGTTGGCGGAGTATGGCATGGTCATTAATACAGCAAAGTGCGTGTTTGGAGCCTCGGAGGTAACATTCCTAGGTTACAGCATTTCGGTGAATGGTACCAAGCCCTTGCCAGACAAAGTACTGGCCATCAACAATTTTCCCGTCCAAAAACGGTAAGAGAGTTGCGCAGATTCCTCGGAATGATTAATTTTTACCGCAGGTTCATTCCCGACGCTGCCACACACCAAACACCGTTGAACGCTCTTTTGACAGGTTCCGTGAAGGGTTCTCATCCCGTAAGTTTCACGTCACGAGAACAGGAAGCCTTCGAGGCGTGCAAACGGGGTCTGTCTCACCCAGACTGCGAAGCAAAACTTGCTTTGGTTACAGACGCTTCGGACGTAGCTATGGGTGGCGTACTCCAGCAGTTAAAGGACAATACGTGGCAACCTCTAGCGTTTTTCTCACGAAAGCTGTCTCCCTCACAGACCAAATATTCCCCATATGATCGCGAGCTCTTGGCGATCTATGAGGCGGTCAAGCACTTCCGTCATATGATCGAGGCACGTGACTTTGTGATATATACCGATCACAAGCCACTTACATTCGCATTTCATTCCAGGAAAGAGAACTGCTCTCCCAGGCAATTTCGCCACTTAGATTTTATTTCACAGTTTTGTACCGACATTCGGCATATTTCAGGGAAGGATAATGTGGTAGCTGATACTTTATCTCGCATCGATGAGATCGTTTTACCTCTCGATCTACAAAAGCTAGCTACCGCACAAAACACCGACCCTGAACTGAAAAAACTGCTGAATGGCAATAACTCCCTACACTTGGAGAAGGTTAAACTACCTGGCACACATTTAGAGCTGTTTTGCGATGTAAGTGGCACTACGCCTCGACCATATGTGACGAAGGAGTTACGTCGACAGGTTTTTGAGAGCCTTCACTCCCTCAGCCATCCAGGTGCCAACGCCAGTATCCGACTGATCACTGACCGCTATGTATGGCCTAGTGTCAGGAAGGATTGCAGGGAATGGGCGCGTAATTGCCTAGCATGCCAACGGGCAAAGGTCCAGAGACATGTATCAGCACCGTTGGGCACGTACAAGCTTCCGCGAGCTAGGTTCAGGGACCTACATATTGACCTCGTTGGACCCCTACCACTATCGCAGGGATACAGGTATTGCCTCACAGCAATTGATCGCTTTACTCGATGGCCTGAGGCAATACCCTTACAGGATATTACAGCCGAGACGGTGGCAAAAGCCCTTCTTAGCGGATGGATATCCCGTTTCGGCTGCCCCACGAACGTCGTCACAGACCGTGGGGGCCAATTTGAATCGGCCTTGTTTCGCCACTTATCGCAAATAGCTGGTTTTCAACATAAAAGGACGACGGCCTATCATCCAGCCTCTAATGGGCTCGTGGAGAGGTTCCATCGGCAGCTTAAAGCCGCTATAACCTGTCACGCTGATAACAGCTGGGTCGAGTCCCTTCCGCTTGTACTATTAGGTGTACGTAGTACCTTCAAAGAGGACATTAAGTCAACGCCAGCTGAACTGGTGTATGGAGAATCACTACGCTTACCAGGAGACCTCCTCAGCCCAGAGGACCAAGGAGACCCTGACGTCACCAGTTACATTGCGCGCCTACGGAGCTTCGCAAATAAATTGCAACCTACTCCAGCGTCACGTCATACTGGACGTCGTTCACCCTTCGTTTATAAGGATTTGGCCACATCAACACACGTCTTCCTTCGTGATGACACTGTGGCCGGATCATTGAAGCCTGCCTACACTGGTCCTTATGAAGTGATACAACGAGGAGACAAAGCATTCAAGCTAATGGTGAAAGGTAAGATGATCACCGTATCGATCGACAGAATAAAACCTGCCTACATACTGCGTGATCCTGACACCACAACACACTCAAGACAACCCCCACTACCTCATACTTCTACTCACACACACACCCCAATCACTAACTCACCACAAAATATCACTCACACTCCCACTCAGAATACAAGTGACGATGACTTGTTGCCTGATGCCGGAGAGAGAACGGTCAGAGTAACTCGTTCGGGCCGCAGAGTGAGATTCCCAGACTATTATCGCCCGTAGGACGGTCTCTGGAGGGGGGTGGTGTAGCATAGCTACTTCTTTAATATATTATTTATTCCAAAAATAGGGAATGTTTAGTAAATGAAATCAATATTGTATCTAACAAACAAACAAAAAGCAGTATGTACACATGATTATTTAACTATAAGTTCATCATCACATTATATAACTATAAGTTATACGCATTTAAATCTAATACTTATTTAACTAAAAACTTAATTATAACCTAATATTATATAACTGTACAATATCGGTACAAGGTGCCTTGGAGCCTGTGATACTCGAGTAAAACGCAGTACCTCAGAGCGAGACAATTTTATTAATTTAAACCCGAGCCTTATATACCCTGCCAGGTAACGAAACCATACCGCGATCTAATTCGATCCCAACACCATCTATCGAGCTATCCGGTAGTTTTATTAGCAAAATATTTATTATGTTTGTGGGATAGCGTGGGGATCGATCACACATTTATTATTATTATTACATTGAACATTCCGCCCACCAAAAGGAATATGTTCCTTTTAGTACCGCCCACCATGAACAAACTCAGCAACTACAAGAACAATGGACTGTATTATCATTAAAAATACTGAATTGTGGACGGCTTCATTAACTGTGATTGCAATACGATTGACAGATATGGTTCCGATCAAAACATGACAAATACAACAAATTTTATCTACTTGACAAGGTAGAATAACAACATACAAGTAAAACATTTTCAAAGCGCTATTGAGTTCGTTTCAACTCCATCAAAACACAAAGTAATAAGCTTAATGATACGCAAAATATAACACGGTATTTAAAACAATAATGCAACATAAGAAAAACATACTAAAACAAACAAATCTTAGCACAAAATAAATGCTTACAATTTCAACAACATGTAACTCATTCAGTGACAGGAAGGGAACACAGTTTTGAAATTGGACGTTTAATCGTAGTGCCCTTACAACGAATAGTGACAACGCGCGTCAAGCTATCTTTACCCGGATGCAGCTGTATAATTCTACCATATAACCATTTAGCTGGAGGTAAGTGATCTTCTTTTATTAATACTAAATCATCTATTTTATAATCAGGGTTACGAACATTCCATTTGTGTCTTTGGAAGAAATGTGTTAAATATTCCTGTTTCCATCTACGCCAGAAGTGCTGCACCATGCGTTGTACTAATTGCCATCTGCGTAAAGTACTAACCGTGGCATACTCATAATTATAGTCGGGTACCACTACCAATGGATGGCCCACTAAAAAATGGCCAGGAGTTAAAGGTACAGGATCCTCTGGATCGCTACTACCTTGAGACAAGGGCCTAGAGTTTAGGCATGCCTCAATTTGTGAAAGAACTGTGGACAGCTCTTCGAACGTCAAAGTGGAGTCACCTACGACGCGCTTCAGATGATGTTTTACGCCTTTAACTCCTGCTTCCCACAATCCACCAAAATTTGGAGCGTGGGGAGGAATAAAGTGCCATTCGGTGTGAGAGTTTGCAAGAGCAGCTGCAATGTCTTTAAACATTGAACTCTCTCGGTTAAAAAGTATCTGTAACTCCTTGGCAGCGCCCACGAAATTGGTGCCATTATCGCTCCAGATATGACGACAATGACCACGTCTAGAAACGAACCGTTTGAACGCTGCCAGAAAACCCTCAGTTGTTAAGTCTGAAACAGCCTCAATGTGCACTGCACGCGTGGCCATACACACGAATAAACAGATGTATCCCTTATAAGACCGCTGTCCACGACCCTTAGAGACCCTCATATTAATGGGGCCCGCATAATCGACACCGGAGTTATGGAACGGTTTACTTGGGGTCACTCTGCAAGCTGGAAGCTCTCCCATCAACTGTTGTTTTGTGGTCGCAGCATATCGAATACAAGGAACACAACGACGTATATGAGCTCGTACAATATTTTTTACCCGACTGATCCAGTACTTGGTGCGTATAAAATTGAGTACCAGTTGCTGTCCTCCATGAAAAGTCTTTTCATGAGCATCGGCTACAATTAACTTGGCCAAACTTGAATCATGAGGAATAACAACTGGGTGCTTTGTATCATCAAGAAGTTGAGAATAGCGCAGTCTTCCCCCAACGCGCAATATCTCACACTTATCAATAAACACATTTAATTTATATAATGGACTCGTTTTGTCTAATGACACTTTATTTTTTAGGGCTATAAATTCTGCATGAAACCTTTGCTGTTGGCTTTGCCTGATACATATATCTAAGGCTTCACGAATTTCCGAAGCTGACAGGTATGCTGTAAACTTAATGTTTGCTTTACGAGCTCTTGTTGACTGCAAAAACCTCTTGCAGTACCCAACAACCCTCACTAAACGTGTAAGTGATGAATACCTAGATCCCCACATGGCTTCAAAATCAGACACAAGGTTGGCAGTGTAAACCTTAACAGGTTTCTTCTCCTCATTAGTGCGTATTGCGTTAGGTCTAGTATATTCTATGTGATCATTTCTTAACCAACCTGGTCCTCGTTTCCATAGGTCATCATTAAGTAGAACAGCTGAAGAAACTCCACGAGAAGCGATATCCGCTGGATTGTCTATGGATTTAACATAAGCCCATTGTGTATTGTCTAGCAAACTAAGGATCTCTGAAGTGCGGTTGGCAACGTAAGTTTTCCAACGACTTGGATGATCATTTAACCAGGCCAAAACCACAGACGAATCTGTCCAAGCATGGATATTGGCCTTTGGAATGTTCATTACCTCAGCTATTTCGATTAATAGTTTTGCTACTAAAACAGAACCACACAATTCCAGCCGTGGAATGGATATCTGCTTGATAGGAGCTACCTTTGTTTTTGAGGTTATGAGGTGTGAGTGTATTTGCCCATTAGCATCGATAATGCGACAATACACCACAGCCGCATAAGCTATGTTTGACGCATCGCTAAATCCATGTAGCTCTATCGTAATGTCTTCTTCCCTTTTGCCTATCCATCTGGGAATGTGAAAATCCACCAGTTTCTCTAATTCTGATCTGTAATATCTCCACTCTTGTGAGAGATCTGGTGGTAGTTCATCATCCCAGCCTATACCACTAATCCATAGCTTTTGTATGAAGACTTTCGAGATTATAATGCACGGCGCTATCCATCCTAACGGATCATAAAGCCGTGATATTTCTGATATGACCGTTCTTTTTGTTTCAGTTGCAGCAGGAGGTGACATCTTCACAGAATAATCAAATTCGTCAGTGTTCCGGTTCCAGGTAAGTCCCAATATCTTAGTTACCCTATCAGTTTTAATTTCCAAATCTCTGCCAGAGTTTTCTTTTAAAGTTTCCAATAAACACATCCTATTGCTTGTCCATTTTTGCAATTGAAATCCTGCTTTCTCTAATAAACTATTCATTTCACTATAAATTCTTTCTACTTCTGTTTCAGATTGGCAGCCAGTCATCAGATCATCCATATAGAAGTCTGTCTTCACCCGTTCAGCAGCCAATGGATACATATTACCTTCATCGCATGCAACTTGATGCAATGACTTGACAGCCAAATAAGGGGCGCATGACGTGCCAAAGGTGACAGTCAGAAGTCGGAAGTCCTCTATCTCTTGGTTAGGATCCTCTCTCCAGACAATTCTTTGGAAATCCGCATCCGACCGCGCTACTTTGATTTGGCGATACATTTTTACTATATCTGCTGCCAGACAGACCGGATGCTGTCGCCATCTCATGACAATATGTCTCAAATCTGCTTGAAGAGTGGGTCCTACCATTAAGGTGTCATTTAAGGAAACCCCATTTGTTCCCTTACATGACGCGTCATAAACCACTCTTACCTTGGTAGTCAGTTTATCTTGTCTGACCACTGCGTGATGGGGCAAATAAACCGCATCACTTTTATTTCTTTCAGACTCGTCAGTGATTTTCTCCAAATGGCCCAGCAATAAATACTCCTTTATCACATCAGTATACTGTGGTTTTAATTCATGATCCTTATCCAACTTCCTTTCTAAACCTAGCAATCTTTTTACAGCTATATTTTTAGAATGACCGTATTTACAAGGGGGATCTTCTGAACGAAAAGGTAATTTTACGACATAGCGTCCATCTTTATCTCTTTTCGTCGTATTTGCGTAAAACTCCTCGCAAGCCTGTTCTTCAGGTGTAAGAAGCTTTTTCGTTAAAGCAGGCTCAGAATCTAGTTCCCATAAACGTTTTAACATTTCGTTCTCTTCAATTTGAGTGTACATTGCGATCACAGTATTATGGGAATCCAGAGACCTATCTGCTTTACTAACATGGCCAGACACAATCCAACCTAAATGCGTGTCTTGCGCGACCGGAGAGCCCGCGGGGCTCTTGATCAGACCTTCCTTTAAAATACGGCAATATGTTTCAGCTCCTAACAAAATGTCGATTTTATTAGGGCAGTTGAACTTTGGGTCGGCTAGATGTATACTGTGAATTTCTGGCCAATTCTCGAGTTCAAAGTTTGTATCTGGCATAACTGAGGTCAGTGAGCTTAATACATGCGCAGTTACTTTTAGCGTAAAAGAGGGATCATGCAACGATTGTATATTAATATTAACCACATGTCTAGAGACGATACCGCCATGACCACCTCCTATACCGGCAATAGTAGTCTTCGAGACTACTCTTTTTAAACGAAGCAATTGCGCTGCTGCCTCAGTTATAAAAGATGCTTGTGATCCTTGATCTAACAAAGCTCTCACAATTTGAGAGGTCCCATTTTGTGATTCGGCCTTTACTAGAGCCGTGGCTAACAAGACTTGACCCTGTGCTTGTCCATTCACAAAATGAGTTGCTATATTTGCACTGACATCATGTACTGGCTCTGAAGTACCTTCCTGTGGGGTTGCAGGCACAATTGGCGTAGTAGCCCCACTGGCTCCACTAAGGTTCTTAGGATGCAACAACGTATGATGCTTCCGCTGACATATACGGCATTTTGAAAGAACACGGCAAACTTTGGAAGTGTGGTGACTGCCCAAACAATTAAAACAGACACCCAAAGATTTTGAAATGACACGACGTTCGTCAATATCTAGTTGACAAAACTTCTTACAATTGATGAGCTTGTGACTTTCAGAACAATGTGGACATGAAACATTAATTGCACCATGCATTACTTTAGCGTGAGATGTAGAATTATTATCAGCTTTTGATTTATGTTTAGGTTCAACACATTCTAGGGCACGAAAACGCGTCTCTAAAAACTCGCAGAACTGTTTAAAGGAGGGTAGATCATCGGATGATTTACTAACATGCAGTTCCCACTGCTTCCTAGATTCTACGTCCAACTTCAAGCTTACAACATAAACGACAATAACGTCCCACGAACTAACATCAATCCCAATATTGGCAAGTTCATGCAAACAATCACTTGTAACATCAAGCAAATCTTTAAGTGCCTTCGATGATTCAATTCCAATATGACGTTGGCCAAATAGTCGGTTTAATATACAAGTTGACATAAATTTCTTATTATTGAACCTATGTTCTAACATTTCCCAACATTTTTTATAATTAACATCAGTTATAGGAACATGTCTTATAAGCTGTTCTGCTTCACCTGACAGCTGAGTTTTTAAATAGTGGAGACGTTGTACGTCATCAAGTCTTTTGTTATTGTGGACTAAGGATATGAACAAATCTCGAAACGACGACCACTCTGTATATTTTCCACTAAAAGTAGGCAAAACTATTTTTGGCAATCTACCCACACTGTCAGATGAACCATCACAAACTTCTTTATTGGAACTATTAATTTTTAATTGAGACAGGGCATTTTTTAATTCAACCTTATACATTAAGTATGTTTCATAAACCTTTTCATAAATATCTTCCTGAAGGTATTCATACAATTCTTCACCTTCACATTCGCCTATTATTCCTTCGTATTTTTCATTAAAATTCCTGAATTGGTTCTCCAACATCTCTAGACGTGTGTCCACATAATTGTAATTTATCCTATCTTTCGGGGACTTTTTGAAGTTTACCAAGCCCTTCTCAATCTGTCCTTTGACATCCTTCAACTTTCTCAATTCCTTTTCCATGTTTTTCAACAGTATTTTTCTAAGTGTCAATAAGTGGGATTTTTCTAAGTCCAGTGAAGAGTAAATTTTCTAAGTGCCGCCAAGTGTAATTTTTCTAAGTGTTTTGAAACTATGTAGTAAAATCGCTTCAAAATCGGGCATAGATTCGAAGTCTGGTCGTTATTTCCGAAACTATTCTAAGTCCCTGATGCCTTCATGCAAAGACTAAGTTCCCTAACTTCGCAATTAACACTTAAATGTACTCACAGTTTTTGTCCACTTGTGCACTTCACTACTCACGTGATCCTGATCCCATCTAGCTTCAAGTCCAATAATTCCACAACTTTGTTCACCGACTACTAGCGCCACCACGTATCAAATAGCGTAACTAATCCTTGTTTCTTGTGTTCTTCCAAAAACGCCCATCCGGCTCGAAGGACCATGTACAATATCGGTACAAGGTGCCTTGGAGCCTGTGATACTCGAGTAAAACGCAGTACCTCAGAGCGAGACAATTTTATTAATTTAAACCCAAGCCTTATATACCCTGCCAGGTAACGAAACCATACCGCGATCTAATTCGATCCCAACACCATCTATCGAGCTATCCGGTAGTTTTATTAGCAAAATATTTATTATGTTTGTGGGATAGCGTGGGGATCGATCACACATTTATTATTATTATTACATTGAACAAAAAATAAAGTTATATAATTATAACCTAATATTATATAACTTTATTTGTAGCACCTATTAAAAATTAAGACGTCAGTACAAACATACATTTTTGTTATTAGATATTTTTTATGTAGTTTTGTGGAATGTGGACCGGTTACTTGAGCGACCGTTCGCGAATTGTATGTCTATCTCTTTCCAACACGCGGCGCTCGCAGGCATCAGTCGAGAATCGTGACTGTTCGTAAGCGCATGCCGCTCGCGCTCGTAACTGATGGATGTTCGATAATAGTATCTAGTGTGCTTTTTCAAGTCTTGTACCTAAAGACGTGCTACTTAGTGTTGACTGTTAACTGTGCCTATCGCTTTCTTTCTGTGCTCTTCATTTCGCCTTCTATCGCATTATCTGTGTCCTGTGAACTTTGTAAACTTTCGGACAATATAATTCTTCCTTTCCGTAAGCTGTTGTGTTTGCTTATTTACTGCAACCCCCTACTGCTTCAAGGGCAGCAAGGGACAGGCTGGATCGGAATTATTTAGGGGCGAATTTTGAACTACAGGCTCAGCGGCGCGGGCTGGCTCGAGCAAGGGTCGGGGCGGACATGGTAAGGGGGGTCGCGACGGGCCTCGACGGCGAGGACGGAAGGACGGCTGTCGGGATTTGTGTTTTGTGAGCGTGCTGGTGGCTTTACTACTCTCCTGTAGGAGGGTCGTAGCGTCGTCGGGGATAGTGAGAGTATGCCTTGGTCGGCGAATCCTACTTATGCGAGAGGGAGTGTATCGGGCGGCCGCTGCTATCAGGGGATTGGGGTGTTTTATGCCAGTATCAAAGAAGCGCTTGGAAAGGCGTTTCATGAACTGCTGGATGGTGGGTATTCTGAGATCTAAGTGTAGACTCTCATTGCGGACATAGAAGGGGGCTCCCGTGACCTTTCTGAGGAAACGGTTCTGGAGGGTCTGCATTCTATGCAGGTGGCGAGGCTTGGCGTGTGCGAAGACTACGCAAGCATAGGTCATGATGGGACGGATGACCGCGGTGTAGAGGCGCAATTTGCACTTGAGTGACAATTTGCTGCGGGCGGTCAGTAAGAAGTGGAGCCTACTGAGAGCGAAAGAGGCGCGCGAACGAGCCGTCTTTATGTGCTCTCTGAAAGTAAGGTGGTGGTCGAGGATGACACCTAAGTATTTGGCTTGCTTCCCCCAAGGGATCGGCTTGCCATACATAGTGATCGGACTGGGTATATTTTATCTACAAAATTATCGAGCCTATATACAGATTTTGAGTAGCACTATTAGTCCTGGGAACACTATCACAAATATTATTCCACCAATCACGAGCAACCGTACCGATCCTACGATCAGTGGAGTTCTAGGGCCGCGGTGCATAAATACCGAGCGGGCCGGCGCCTCAGTCAGTGTCCAACGCGCGCGCTGCGCGTGAGGTTTGTGTAGTCGATGTTTGCAGGTTAACTGGTACAGTACTCCCCCCCAGCGAAGCGTACTGGAGGTTTTGAAATTCTTCCTGTCCTCGTAGTGTATGGTTCATCACGGATGACATCGGTAGCAGCCTCGGTGACCAGCAGGAATGCAGGTTTTAGTCGATCCACGGAGATATTCTTCTGTTTACCCCTTACGAGTATTGTGTATGCCTTATCATTGCGTTCAATAACTCGGTGCGGCCCGTTGTATGTAGGTGTGAGCGGCTTGCGTACTGTATCGTCGCGTACAAACACATGCGTGCATGTTCGCAAGTTTTTGGGAATATATGTTGTCCGGCGGTCCGTACTTGTGTGTGCGGCGTGAAGTTTTCGCATTGCGTTAGCTATGACGTCTTCATAATGTGATTGTATTCTGTCCGTTATCTTCACGCCGACCATCTCACCGGGTAATCGCAGTGTTTGACCGTACAATGCTTCAGCTGCAGAGACATCTGTGTCGTTTTTTATTGTTGAACGTAAACCCAGCATGACGGTTGGCAACTCGTATGTCCAGCTCGAATTTTGTAATCGAGCTGTCAATGCAGTCTTCAGTGAGCGGTGCCAGCGTTCTATCATGCCGTTTGCTTGAGGGTGGTAGGCAGTGGTGCGTGTGCGCTCGATGCCTAGTCGCTTCATGAGACTTTTGAATAGTTCGGATTCGAATTGACGTCCTTGGTCGCTGGTCAATTTCTCTGGGCATCCGAATCGAACTATCCATCCCTCGTACACAGCTCGGGCGACTGTTTCGGCGGTGATGTCAGCTACTGGGTATGCTTCAGGCCATCTCGTTGTTCTGTCGATGATCGTTACACAGTATCGTTTCCCATCTGATAACGGTAGTGGTCCAACGATGTCAATGTGGATGTGAGAAAGACGGTCGGTGCGTGGAAACGTTTCGAGTGGTGAAACAGTATGGCGCTGTGTCTTACTTTGCTGACATGCGATGCAACTTCTTGTCCAACTGTTGACGTCGGCATTCATGCTCGGCCAAAAGAATCGTTTTGTTATCAGGTGGCGCGTGGCGCGAATGCCGGGATGACTCATCTCATGGATTGTTGTAAACACGGCTCGTCGCAGCTGCGGCGGAATGTAGGGTCGGGCGCTGCCTGTTGATGTTTCACACAGTATTTCCTGTCTTGAATTGCTTGTCTTGATGCGGTGAAATTGCAATGTGTCGTTTCGCATGACGTTTTTGATTTCATTGTCATCTTGTTGTTGACGCGCTAACTCGTCGTAGTCAATCGGTGATGGTGACGTAATTGTTTCGATTCTTGATAAGGCGTCAGCGACGACGTTTTCTTTGCCTTCAATATGTAATATCTTCGTCGTAAATTGACTAATATAGTGAAGATATCTTGTCCGCAGCTGTGTCTCCGTCTTACTATTGTCTCTCGTGAGGGCAAACGTCAGAGGTTTGTGATCGGTATATACGGTAATTTCTTTACCTTCAAACATTTTTCGAAAGTGACGAATTGCAAGGTAGATTGCTAACAATTCTCGATCGAAAGTGCTGTATTTTCTCTGTGCGTCGGTCAGTTTTTTTGAATAAAAACCGAGTGGCTGCCATCTTCCGTGAACGTACTGCTGTAGGGCTGCGCCGACACACGTGTTGGATGCATCACACATGAGTGATATGGATGCATGTGGAGATGGATGTGTCAGCATAACAGCGTTTCTGATACTGGCTTTGCTTGCTTCAAAGGCTTCTTTTTCTTCAAGCGTTAGACGAATGGGTGTTTTGTCGTTTTTTTTCGAAGTGCGTAGGTACTTGAATAATTTTTCTTGAGTATGTGCTGCGCGCGGAATACTTTCTTTGTAGAAATTAATGATGCCCAGGAAGCGTCGTAGTTCTTGCACTGTTGTCGGTTCTGGGAATGTTGTTATAGTTTTGACACGTTCTTCAATTGGTTTAATTCCGTCGGCTGATACGTTGTAGCCTAGGAACTCGAGAGTTTCTTTTCCGAAAACGCACTTAGACACGTTTATTCGCATTCCGTGCTTGTGTAACCTTTTGAAAACTTCTTCTAAGTGTACTCGGTGTTGAGCTTGATCAGCAGACGCCAAGAGAAGATCGTCGACGAACGGGAACACGAAGTCTAGGTCACCCAATATATTATTCATGTGGCGTTGAAATGTCTGACCTGCGTTACGTAGTCCGAAGCACATTCGTGGGAATTCAAACAATCCGAATGGAGTAATTACGGCTGTCTTCTCAATGTCTTCTTCTCTAATACGCAGTTGGTTATATGCTTTGCGTAAATCGATTTTTGTGAATACCGTCATTCCTTGTAATCTGTAGGTGAAGTCACGAAGGCGGGGTATTGGGTATCGATCTGGCTTCGTCACGGCGTTGAGTTTTCTATAATCTCCGCATGGTCTGAGTTCACCATTCTTCTTCTGTACTAGGTGTAGAGGGCTAGCCCACGGTGATTTGCTGGGTCGACATATACCTTGCTCAAGCATTGACTGGAATGTGTCTTTTGCGGCTTTGTACTTGTGTGGCGGCAACGGGCGAGCTCTGCAGTACGCGGGCGGTCCGCGTGTCACGATGTAATGTTCCACGTCACTAGCGCTTGTCTTGCTGAAGTTGGGTGATGTGATGTCGTTATATTTCTTTAGTAGGTCGCAATACGGATCGTTCACGTTAAGTGTGAGTACCGTCGGAGTTGATGAGCTGCTCGATAGACAACCGTTGATTGATAAGCCTGTCTTCTTGTCAATAAGTTTCTGGGCTCGTAAGTCGACTAGAAGGTTGTGATGTTGAAGGAAGTCGGCACCGATGATTGGCCTCTTCACGTCAGCAACGGTGAATTTCCACTTGAATGATCGTCGTAGACCGAGGTTGAGGTTTAGGTCGCGCTCGCCGTACGTAGGTATAGGCGTGCCATTTGCCGCGTACAGTAGTATGTCGCATGTGGGTGTGTTTTTCTTGCGGGGCGGTACAACCGACACGTTCGCTCCAGTGTCGATCAGGAAGCGCAGCTTGTTGGCGGAGTCGTAGATGTACAGACGGTATGCAGTTATGTTGTTGATCTCGGCTTCCGTCGCAGCCAAGATCTCGGCTAGTTTTCCTGTTTCTTGCCATATTTATTATTATTTAAGTATGCTCGACGAGCGCACAGAGTGGACGTGTTATTGTTTATTTTAATAAATTCAAAAAAGGTCTCTAGCCAATTACGAACCTTACAGCAACCAATTACAACGACTTCTTGCAAAATCAAGCGCGAGTGACATACACTGTAACTGTTTTGAGCCTCTAGTAACGAACGCGGCATCGACGCGGTAACCGCTCTTCACCCCCTTGAGTAACAAGGACGGAATATCTACCGCTGTATTTCTGCACCGTACGCACCTGACGGCGACGCACACGCAACTCCCACGTGAGTAATTTCGTACATAGATCTACAATGAGCACACCACGCTCACCGCCTGGAGGTGGCATGTGTGCGGGACGCAGCGGATCTTATCCGAATTTGTCTGAGTCGCATAAAGAAACTACACCACAGATTACTCTTCGTAATAAACGAAAATTACCGGACGATAATGAAGGGACCAAGTCTGATATTGCTGAAATAAAAAAGCAGATGTCTGAAATGCTGGAATTATTAAAATCCTCCAAGAATGAACAAACTGAAAGTATAAATAAGCTCTCTGAAAATGTTGCTGCGATAAAAGCTGAGGTCGGTAATATTAGCAGTACTATGCAAAACATTATCTTGGAAAATAAAAAATTAAAAGACCAACTGTCAAAATTATCTGCTGCTGCCGAAAATACAGAAAAGAAAGTGGAAGTTCTTGAAGCCGATATCAATAGCTTAAAAAATATGCCACCAGCATCTTCTATCCAAACAACTACCACACATGATGAAATCTTCACCGAAATCGAAGAACGAAACTTCCGAGCCAAAAATATTATAGTTGTTGGAATTCCTGAATCCCCGAATGATACTGCAACCAGTTGGCAAGATTACGATAAGGCAGAAATACTGAGAATAACTGGGCTAATACATAATGACTGCTGCCCTCAACCTACTGGAATATTTCGTATTGGAAAATATAAATCAGAGAAATCTCGTGCAATAAAAGTATGTTTCTCGTCTGAAGACACAGCAAAAAACATACTACGAAATAGGAATAAGATTGACAAGGAACACATCAAAATATTTTCGGATCAAACTCCATATCAAAGGAAATACCTTCAAAATTTAAAAGAAGAGCTTCAACAACGCATCTCAAATGGAGAAAGTGGTCTTAACATCAAGTATATCAAGGGCATACCCAAAATAGTCACATCTAAAGAAACGCAAGAAACAACAACAAAAGAAACTCCAAAAAACTAACGTCGTATAAAGAGAAAGTAACTTACCAAATAACCAATAATTACTCAGATGTTATTTTTACAAAAAAATCTCTAAAATGTTTCTATGCCAACGCACGCAGTATTGTCAAACCTGGAAAATTCGATGAGCTTAGATGTATTATCGCTTCCCTACAAGTAACTGTACATATTATAATACTCTCAGAAACTTGGATTAAGAATGAAGATGAGGCAAAAATGCTCCAGATACCCTCCTATATATTGTCTGTAATTATAGTAATGGTACTATAATTACAGACAAAATAAAAGAGGAGGTGGAGTGTCAATATTTGTGCACAACAATCTCAAACATCACATTGTTGAAGAACAATGCGTGGATGATACTCATTATCTCTGGGTACACGTGAGAAAATTCTCTCTAAATATCGGTGCTATCTATAAGCCCAATAAAATGAATATGGACAACTTTCTCGAGATATATTCACAACAATTACACAAATTTAAACGAAGTATAGTCTTTGGCGATTACAACCTAGACTTGCTCAATCCGGACTTAGCGACACGCAAGTATAAGAACACTTTAAAAGAAAACAACTACAAAATCCTGAACAAAATAAGTCCAAAACACTGTACCCGCGAAACAATCTCAACCAAGACAATGTTAGACCATGTTTCTTGTAACTTAAGGGAAAATAATTTTCATTTTGTCACTATGGAATCTTCAATGTCTGACCACAAACAAATACTTTTAGAGGTACAGCAATACCAACCACCACCTATTATAAAACAGAATTACTACGCAGTAGACTTCAATAAACTTTATCGATGCCTGGATGAATATCCTAAAAATCATGAAGACGTAGAGTATGATAAATTGGCAGAAAAATTACAATCATGTTTAAATAAGTGCAGAATTACAAAATGTAAACTTCTAAATCCTCCGCGGCAAGACTGGATTAAAAAAGAACTATTAGAAGAGATAAATAACAAGAACATGCTATGGAAAAACTATAAAACAAATGCGGTGGACACAGACTTAAAAGCAGAGTATGAACATATAAAAGCCAGAGTATCACACAACATAAGAAAAGCGAAAAATGATTATTACCTAAAGAGGTTTGAAGAAAATTCGAGTAAACCACGAAAAATGTGGCAACTTATAAACGATTTGTCGAAAAACAAACTGCATGACAGAACTGGACCGGACAAACTTGAAACGGCAGCTGGTACTATTACGGACCAAAAAGAAATATGTGAAAGTTTCAACTCATATTTTGCGACTATTGGCTCAACCCTAGCAAATATGATTTCTGAAAAATCAAAAGAAAGTAAAATTTTAGAAGAGTGTAGACTAACTGATAAAACGGAATTGCAGTTTTTGAAACCAGTAACTACGAAGGAAGTTATTACCATAATTAAAAATTTGGACTGTAATACTGCATCTGGCATTGATGGTATTAGTACAAAATCAATTAAATGCGTAAAAGACATTATTGCCACGGAACTAACAGCCTGCATTAACTATCATATGGCACGAGGTGTTTTTCCCAACGAATTAAAAGTTGCAAAAGTTGTACCAATACATAAATCCGGAAGTAAATTTGACCCGTGCAATTACCGCCCTATATCAGTTCTCCCGGTGATTTCTAAAGTTTTTGAGAAGATTCTTTATAACAGATTAGAGTCATTCCTTAACTCAAAAGGTTTCTTTTACAGTAAACAGTATGGATTTAGAGCTCAATCAAATACTCTAGCTGCTACAATTGACCTCGTAACTAAAATTAAAAACAAAATTGATCAAAAACAAGTTGCCTTAGGTATATTTATTGATCTTAAAAAAGCCTTTGACACCATCAGTCATGACAAATTATTACTAAAACTAGAACACACCGGTGTTACAGGCAAAGCACTCGAAATTTTTAAATCATATATGGAAAACCGAAAACAAATAGTAAAAATAGGTAAACATGAAAGCAATCCCCGTGTGCTGAACTTCGGCGTTCCCCAGGGATCAATATTAGGCCCCCTCATGTTCCTTATTTATATTAACAGTATTAGTGAATTGGGTCTCAAAGGAGACATCTCCCTCTATGCAGACGACACAAGTCTCTTTTACTTTGGACACTCAGTCGAAGCTATAATGGGCGACGCTCAAAATGATCTTAATCTGTTAAATGTGTGGTTTCAGTCAAATCTTTTAACTATTAATATTACAAAAACAAATTATGTAATATTTGCAGCAAAAAATAAAAAAATAAATGACAATTTCGAACTTAAAATAGACGGTCAACTACTTGAACGAAAACCTAAAGAAAAATATCTCGGACTCATCTTAGATAGTAACCTAACTTGGAAGCCACACCTAGAAAAAATTAAACTTAAACTAAGTTCACTCACAGGGACACTACGCAATATAACAAATTGTCTCCCTCGAAAAGTGCGATATCTTATATATAATTCTATGGTTAAGCCTCATATCGACTACCTCATTGAAATCTGGGGTACTGCAGCGAAGACTAATATAGATCCAATTCAACGAGTTCAGAATAGATTAATCAAAATTTTATTTAACTATAAACTTCGGACACCAACAGAAAAAATATACGAGGAAACAAAAATAATGAATATAAAACAAACGTATGTATACTACACATGTATTCTAATACGTAAAATATTAAATAAGAAAATCCAATCCAATATAAGACTTTTGACAAAACAACAAACACGAAAGATTAACTTAAGACGTGCTAGTTACTTAGTTACCCGCCCTCCTAGAACTAACTATGGAAGAAGAAATTTGGAGTTTGAGGGTGTTACAATTTATAATAAGTTACCATCTGTAATAAAAGAAGAACAAAGTTATGCCCGGTTTAAAAAGCTACTAAAAACTCACACAACTAATACTTACAAATAGGTAGGAAAACAAAAAAAAAAAAAATGCATTAAATATATATATTAACATAAATAAAATATACACATTATATAGATAAACTATATACCTCTAAATCAAAAATATATATTAGTAATTACTTAAATTAAACAAAAACAAGTAAAAACCAATACTCAAAAAGTTTTATAAACCATGTATGAACCCAAAATATATAAACAGAAAAATAAACTAAAAATAAAATAGTCTTATAATAATAAACTTGCTAATAACAGACTATGCCATCAATGCCACATCTAGTAAAAATCAAATTCATACATCCATGTTTTAACTTACGATCGAGTGTATATTATCTGTTTACCCACATTTTTTTTTTTTTTTTTTTTTCTTTGCTATTTTTGTTTTGTTATTTTATATACGTACATCTGTGCGCTCTAATTAATAATCTTAGTTTTAGATCTTGTTTCTCAGTAAGTGAATTATGTATGTAATTCTTATGAGAAATAAAGTTGTTCTTAAACCTTATTTACAAGGTGATCTGCAGTTGCGTGCGCGCTCGCCGAAGCGTTTGTGAAAGTAACAAGCGTCGCTTGTCGCGCGCTCGTTTTTATATCCTCGGCCGCTCGATCGAGTTCGTGACTGCGACCGTGAACGAATGAAACGGCGAGATGCGTGTGTCGTCCTTCTTGATTGGCTCACTTTTAACTCGGCGATCTCCTTCGTTAGTTGCATGACGGCTTCTCGCAGGTCCTGTTGTTCGTGTGATTCCCGTTCTTTGGCATGTGTCGCCGATTTTGGTGCCTTGGAATGGTCTTGACAGGTACAGGAACATACAGAGCGTGGCTCGGGTGATTGATCGTGCATTTTATCAGCCATTGCAGCGAGAACGTCGAGGGACGTCTGTTCACTAACTGCCAGAACTGCACGTGTGGACATAGGTAGGTGACGCATCCACAAGACCTGGAGCGTGGAATCAGGCATTTTTTCGTGCGCAGGTTCTCTCATACGCCTGAGAAGCTGTGATGGCTTTTGGTCGCCAAGTTCCATCTCGGTGAGGAGTTTCTGTAGCTGCTGGGTTTCCGATTCTTCGTATACCGAAAGTAACCTTTTCTTGGCGTCCTCGTATCTGCCTGTGCGAGATTTGGACATAATAATGTCGCTAATCTGTTCGACATCCGGTTTCTCAAGATGTGACACCATCAAACTGAATTTTGACTCGTCGCTGGGCTTCTGCGGACCGACAACCGTTTCGAATTGCCCAAACCATAACGTTGGTTTGTCACGCCAAAACGTAGGGATACGGGCTTTGACGGAGATAGTCTCAATGTCTTTGGAGTCCATGGTTCTGTAGAACGTCGTTCGGGTCACCACTTTACCAAGGGAGTGTTTGGTAATTAAAACAGCGTTGGTATAAAATCATAACTATATTTTATCTACAAAATTATCGAGCCTATATACAGATTTTGAGTAGCACTATTAGTCCTGGGAACACTATCACAAATATTATTCCACCAATCACGAGCAACCGTACCGATCCTACGATCAGTGGAGTTCTAGGGCCGCGGTGCATAAATACCGAGCGGGCCGGCGCCTCAGTCAGTGTCCAACGCGCGCGCTGCGCGTGAGGTTTGTGTAGTCGATGTTTGCAGGTTAACTGGTACATTGGCATTGAGAACTAGGTTATTTGACGTAAACCAATCCGTAACTATTGAGAGTGCACTGTTTACGTCGTCAAAATCTTGTCTATTCCTATCTACTTTAAAAATAAGAGATTTATCATCAGCAAACAGTACAACGTCACAGATTCCCTTTAAATGGAATGGTAAATCATTAATATACACTAAGAACAAGAATGGACCCAGTATTGAGCCTTGGGGTACACCTAACTGAACTGGTAGCGCGGAAGATTTAACACCATTAACATCTACACATTGGAACCTATTATGTAAATAACAATTTATTACGTTGAGAGCTTCGTTTTGGACACCGTAATGACTTAGTTTACGCAAAAGCGTGTCATGGTGCACGCAATCAAAGGCTTTGGAAAGATCACAGAAAACTCCGATAGCATTTTGCGAGCTCTCCCATGCGTTAAATATGTGTTTCAGCAAAGCAACACCCGCATCTGTAGTCGAACGACCTTTTGTAAAGCCATATTGTTCATTATGAAGGAGGCTATTTAAATTAAAATGTCTTAGCAACTGCTTGAGTATTAATTTTTCAAATATTTTGCTAAATGCAGGTAAGATGGAAATAGGCCTAAAATTACCAACGTCGTTTTTATTACCTGATTTAAATAAAGGTATGACTTTACTACTCGTCATGCGGTCAGGAAAAATTCCTAAATCAACACATTTATTGATAAATGATAAATGATAAATGATTTTATTTTCTGTAAGTAGGTTTGTACAAACACTTTTACATGTCAATCATATTTTTTAAACTAGATGAGGTCGGCGTTTCCTATCTGACTACTCTGAGAAGAAAGGCCGAAACAAACTCAGAGGTCACAGTCTCTTTTAAAGTCCAGACATAATCTTGGTCAGATCATGTGAAGACCATGCAGATTGGTGTCTGAAATGGTCTTTTGAGTAAAGAACCACACAGATTGAGCGGACCTGTCCAGTCAGTGCACGCATTTGTCAAAAATTGTGTAGCTCAACTCAGAACTTGAGGAGC
The DNA here is from genome assembly GCA_949629135.1 of Eremobia ochroleuca. NCBI lineage: Eukaryota > Metazoa > Arthropoda > Insecta > Lepidoptera > Noctuidae > Eremobia > Eremobia ochroleuca. Next base: position 140,535 of record OX451402.1, on the reverse strand, counting down.
CTTACGATTCGACGAACAATACCAATGAAAGGACATTTGGGTAGGCCGCATAAATTACTCAAACTGCCAGACCATGATTAAAACTAACTAAGAAGGAAAAAAGAAAAAGAAATGACCCACATAGTCTTCACACTCACAATAATAATAATAAAAAATAAGATACTATACAAAGTAAATATCCATGTCATTGTTTATATAAAATTCATCAATGTCAATGTGTATATAAAAATCCGGACATCATCTTTGATCTTTGAGGACCATGTAGATTGGTGTCTGAAGTGGTATTTTGAGGGAAGAACCACACAGATTGAGTGGACCTGTGCAGTCAGTGCACGCATTCGTCAGTAACCGTGCAGCTCAACTCAGAACTTAAGGAGCTCAACGATTCGACGAGCAATACCAAGGACAGAACATTTGTGTAGACCGCATAAACCACTCAAACTGCCAGACCATGATTAAAACGGAAACAATGACCCACATAGTCCTCACATTCACAATAATTAAAATAATATAAGACTTTAAACAGTAAATGTTCATGTCATGTCATAAATAGATATTTAGAAAGAAAAAAAATAACAAAAGTGTAAATCAGCAAAATAAAAAATAAACAACATTCACTGTCTAGACCTATTGGAGCAGCTCAATCCCAAGCGTTTTTGTCCTCAATATAGTCTTTTACAGTATAATAGGCTTTCTGGCATAGTTTTAGCTTTATAAAAGATTTGAATTTATTAATGCTTAGTTCTTGAATGTGGCTAGGAAGTTTATTATAAAAACGTATACATTGGCATCTAAACGAGCCACCTATTTTCTTGAGCCTTGTTGTAGGAACAACAAATTTATGTTTGTTCCTAGTATTTATATTATGGATATCACTGTATTTCTTAAACAGATTAATATTTTTATGTGCATACAAAAGATTATCATAAATGTGAAAGAGAAGAGAAGAATGAAGAAGAGAATGTGAGAAGGCACAGTCATTATATTAATCTCTTTAAATTTGTCTCTGAGGGAGTGTCTGGGACTTAATTTATAAATGGAACGAATTGCCCTTTTTTGTAAAATAAAAATTATCTGAATTTCGGCGGCATTTCCCCACAACAGAATACCGTATGACATCACACTATGAAAATAACTAAAGTAAACTAAACGGGCTGTCTCTAAATCAGTTAAGTCACGAATTTTCCTAACGGCGTATGCTGCAGAGCTAAGCTTTTTTGACAATTTATCTATATGGGGGCCCCATTGAAGCTTGGCATCCAAAGTTATGCCTAAGAATACTATGGTATTTTCGGGTTTTAACTCTTCAGCCTTTATGAGAACACTAGTTTCTACTTGTCTAACATTTGGTATCGTAAACTTAATACATTTGGTTTTTTTTTCGTTAAGAAGTAAATTATTAACATTAAACCAGTTAACTACTTTTGCGAGGGCACTATTTATACTGTCAGTAACCAGCTGTTGACGTTTGAGTTTAAATAAAAGTGAAGTGTCATCTGCAAACAACACTATATCATGTTCATCCTTTATGAGGTAAGGCAAGTCATTGATATAAACAATAAATAAAAATGGTCCAAGTATTGAGCCCTGTGGGACCCCCATTCTTACTACAGATCCGGGTGACCTTTTCCCGTTAACATCAACTCTCTGAATCCTATCACTTAAGTAAGAAGTGAGAAGATCCAGAGAGGCGTTCCGGATTCCGTAGTGGTGTAGTTTCCTGATTAAGGTTTCATGAAGAACACAATCGAATGCCTTGGACAAATCACAAAAGATGCCCAAAGCATCGCATTTGTCCTCCCATGCATTATAAATATGTCCTAAAAGTTCAACTCCGGCATCGGTAGTTGAACGACCCCTTGTAAAACCGAACTGTTTATTATTCAGTAATTTATTGTTATTGAAAAATCTTTGCAATTGATTTAAAATAAGTTTTTCATAAATTTTACTAAAGGTGGGTAGTACGGAAATAGGTCTATAATTAGTAGGGTCTGATGTACTACCTGATTTAAACAACGGTATTATTTTACTGTGTTTCATAAGATCAGGAAACTCACCACATTGAATACAATTATTAAATATAACAGCTAAAGTAGGTGCTACAATGTTTATAATTGTCTTAGCAACATCCACAGAATTACCCCATAGATCTGCAGTCTTTTTAACATTTAACATGTGAAAAGTTTTAATTATATCTGTACAAGTGACAAATTCGAAGTGAAATTCCGAATCACAAACTGGAACGTTTTCCTTAAGTAAAGACTCTGCAGCAGTGGGTGATGAGCTTAGAGATTTAGTGGTTGACACAGGAATCTCTGCAAAGAAATTTTCAAAGGCCGCGGCAACCTGGGAATCTGATCTAATTACATTGTCATCAATAGCAAGGCTGTAGTCACTACTTCGGTTGCATGACCTTCCTGTTTCGCTATTAATGACATTCCAAGTCATTTTAATAATGTTATTACTATTTTTAATTTTTGAACTCAAATAACGTGACTTGGCCATACTACAGACTGTTTTAAATATTTTAGAATAATTTTTAACATATAAATTAAATTCAGCAGTGTTTATACAAATTCGTTCATCATATAATTCATAAAGTCTTTTTCTACTTTTATGTATACCAATGGTGGCCCAGTCACTGAAGGAAGCGTTACTATTGACTGATAATGTCTTTGGAATGAATGTTTTATCAAATTGTCTGCAATACATATTAAAAAAATCATTATATTGTTTGTTAGGGTCATCATTAGTCAACAGAAGTGGTAATTTACTTAAGAGTTTAGTTTTAAATGTTTCTAAGCGTTTAGTTGTTTTTGGGTTAACAGTGATATCTTTTTTAATAACTTTTTTGTTTTGATTTGTAATAGTGATCAGCTGTCCGCAATGATCTGAGTCTATTAAATTAATCATTTCTTTGTGGTTTGGTATAATATCTGTATAAATGTTATCTAGGCATGTGGCACTAGTAGGAGTTATTCTAGAGGGCTCCAAAAATAGGTTAACAAGATTGTATGACTGAAACAAACTTATGATTTTAGTACTTAACCCAGAATTTTCTAACAAATTAACATTGAAATCACCGCAAGTGATGATGGACTTGTTTGTATTACAGATTTTGTGCAACACTTCATCCATAACCTTTTCAAAACAATCATACAATCCTGAAGGAGGTCTGTATACACTTAATATAATGAACTGCTCCAATTCTATACAGGCTATTTCAATTGTCCGCTCAACAGAGAGGCTCACAATGTCCTTTCGGTCCTTAAATTTTAGCTGGTTATGTACTAAAATTAATGAGCCACCATGTATAGCATTTACTCTGCTGAATGAACTACCAACCTGGTGATTACTAAAATTGAACATGAACTGGTGGCTTTTAAGCCAATGTTCTGTCATACAAAGAATATCTACATTATAACAATTCAGGAATAATTCTACTTCTAAGTCTTTGTTTAAAAAACCTTGAATGTTCTGATGCACCAGATTGATACTGTTTAATTTTTTTACACTTTCATTTGAGTTATTAATTGCCTTAGTTCCATTTTTGCTAGAGGTTGCCTCTATTGTCCTAATTTCTAATTTAAATGATATTATATGTTATTAAAAGTAACAGCTAGATAGGGGGCTACGATGTCTATTATTATTACTTAAAAGTTTAATGGAGATGCCTCAGTAGTCACCGGTGTTTTTAGACTTTAGTAGGTTAAAAACATTAACTACATCATAGTATGTAATCTTTATTCTAGATACACTGAGTTATTTGATGGTGGACTGGGGTGTTTCACCGGCGGTCGGGCGACTCTGCATTTGCGGGAGGGAGCCGTGCCGATATTGTGCCGCGCGCGCCCGCTGCCATACGCGCTGCGCGTGCGTGTCGATGCTGAGCTCGAGGCCATGCTGCGCACGGGGTAACTATTTAGTAATCTGTGGCACGGGTGTCAATCGAAACTGTTGACACCTCCGACTGGGCCACACCACTGGTAATTGCTCACAAGCCGGATGGCGCTTCACGCGTATGTGCTGACTATAAGGTTACATTAAATCGTATGTTAAGGGTTGATAAGTATCCTGTGCCAAAAATAGATGATTTATTAACCAAGTTAAGTGGTAGTAGGTACTTTACGAAGTTAGATTTGTCTCAAGCATACAATCAGATAATGTTAGATAAATCGAAGGAATTAACAGTTATTAATTAGTCAATTTTTCGATAAAATACCTAATTTATAATGTGTATAATGTATAATGTGTATTTCTGGATGATATTTTAATAACTGGAAATTCGATTGAGGTACATTTAGAGACATTAAATAAGGTTTTTAAAATATTACTAGACAAAGGTTTAAAGATAAAGAAAGAAAAGTGTGATTTTTTGAGTAAAGAAGCCAAATACTTAGGAGTTATAATTAATAGTGAGGGTGTTAGAGTAGATCCAGATAAGATTAAACCGATAATTAAACTATCCGCTCCCACTAACGCATCCGAACTGAAGTCGTTTTAGGTAGGTATGGTCAATTTTTACGGTTTTATTAAAAACTTAAGTTTTCATTTAACACCATTTAACGAATTATTTAAAAAAGGTAAACAGTGGGTATGAGGTACTTCACAAATTCAGGCATTTAACAAAACGAAGAAGTTATTAATTAGCTCGGAAATATTATCACTCTATGATGAGTCACGCGGCCCGTGGTGGTGACGTGTGACGCTCACGCGGTGTCGGCGCGGTACTCGCGCAGCGCGCGCCCGACGCCGGCCGGGAGTACCCAATAGCGTACGCGTCAAGGACGCTCACCTCCGCGGAATATAATTACAGTCAGATACCTAAAGGGGCTTTAACTATAGTATTTGCGGTAAAAAAATTTCACCAATATTTGTATGGCGGGCAATTTGTTTTGAAAACGGATCATAAACCTCTGGTTAGTATATTTGGATCGGAACTAGGAATTCCGAGTATGACGGCTAGTAGGTTTAGCAGCATATGATTTTCACATACATAGAATACGTAAATACGAATTCAAACACAGCTGACGCTTTGTCTCGATTAGTGGAAAGTTGGTTAGTGCCCTGCGCACACAATATAACAACACGTTCCGGGTGTTGATGGGGCTGCCGCGATTTTGCAGCGCGTCCGGCATGTTTGCGGACGTGGTTGTTGATAGCTTTTCGGCCATCAAGCGCAAGAGATGCGCATCCTTGCTACGCCGTGTTCGCACCAGCCCCAACACCATCCTGAGAGTGTTGGCTGATAGGTGGGACTCTCCGATCTTGGGGCGCTGCATACGACTGCACGCAGTCAAGTAGAAATTCCCCAGGATCGGCGAGCCTCACCCAGCTTGGGAGTGAAATGTTTATTTATTATTATTATTATTAAGATGCTAACAATAATAATCTAATACCTAAGCATCATCATTGTTACTAACACTAAAATACTAACAAAACTATGGATACTGTAGTCCGAAATAAAGTTTTATTATTATTATTATTAACGGATCAAGTATGGAGGAGGTTCCGGAACAAACATACCTCCACTTTGCCTCGGATGCTTTGTTACTTAAACATGAAGATATAAGAGAGGAGACCAAAAGAGATCCAATATTAAGTCGTATTGTGAGTTATGTTAGGGATGGTTGGCCAAAGGAAGTGGAAATAAAGGAACTTAGACCGTATTTTAATAGGCGCACTGAAATACGAGTATACACCGAATTAAGTTGTCTCATGTGGGGTCATAGGTTAATAGTTCCAAAGTCTTGTCAAGACAGGGTATTACAGGAGCTACATGATACGCATATGGGAATAATCAAGACCAAATGCATAGCTAGAAGTTGTGTGGTGGCCGGGGATTGATGAAATGTTGGAGAACCTATGTCGGAACTGCACAGTCTGCGCAGAAATGACCGAGGCTCCGGTACACCACGCACCGCAGCCCTGGACCTGGCCGACCCGCCCATGGACTAGATTGCACGTGGCTTTTTTAGGGTCAATAAACGGTCACAAATATTTAATCATGGTTGATGCTACGTCGAAATGGTTAGAAGCGTGTCCGGTCGTTTCGACTACGGCACAAGCAATCATACCTACGTAAAATTAGGGAAATTTGGTCACGTGTTGGAATACCAAAACAATTAGTCTCTGATAACGACCCTCCCTTTAGTAGTGAAAAGTTTCATTCATTTTTAGAAAATAATGGGGTAGAACATGTATTTTCTGCACCGTACCACCCGGCGTCTAATGGTTTAGCGGAAAACGCAGTCAAACAGTGCAAAAGAGTAATAAAAAAAGCTATTATTTAGAATCTGGATGTAGATCTTGCGCTTCAGCGGTCTTTACTAGTCTCTAATACAACTGAATATAGTACCACAAAAGAAACGCCACCTCAAATATTACAAGGTAGAACATTAAGAACTCGGTTAGACCGACTAAAACCTACGCGCGAATACCGAAACGAGATTCATCGGAAAAGCAAACACAACGCCAGTCTTCTTCCTCCTAATTTCTGTGTTCGTGAGACCATTATAAATAGATCCTACGATTGCGGGGTGCTACTCGTATAGATGGATCTCTCAGCGGCCTTCGGGAACGCAGAACCAATTCACGGAAACGATTTCGGATGGTTTGGTCGCTTATCAGCAAGCCTGAAGAGCTGTGGAGCCTCATAACTAAAATCATGGCGGTCATGGTACGATTCCGTCGAGCAGTATTTTGGATATACCGGTCCTGTCTGCAAGTGGTGATGCGATATCGTCCTCCATGTCGCTTGACTACGCTGCCCGTGATACGACAGCGTGTCCAGAGGCGGCTTATGACGCTATGTGCAGTGCCAAGAGCGACAGCCACAGTACGTTGCCTGGAACCAGCGTGCATCATTCCAACGACTCTCGTCAACTCTTCTCGTATCAAATGATGTCGTCGCCACATATTGATGCAATTTTTTTCAGTTCCGATGCAGAAATTGTAATGGTTTTGTAAAAACGCTATTACACACTTTTATAGGAACCCTGATTCACAGTTGATTTTCTATTTTGAATCAAAATGTATCTTTATCCAAATAGTGAAGTTAACTAAAAAGAATCAATAACGATCCAAAAAAGTTAAAATAATAATCTTCAATTGCGGCGATACTCTAAAACGTACTTGATCCCTAGACACCTTTGATGTGTGTACTTCTGTCCTTTATAGGTAATTATTACTAATCACTCACTTGTTTTAACCGTTGTTTCTTGTCCAAGACAACTGAGATACTTGGTAAGTAAGTAAAGTTAGTAAAGTTCCACAGATAACTTCCATAACATCACGCCTGTCATCACGGTAGGGATTGACAGTACACAGATGTAGCGTTATTATCCATATATCAAACATCTCTTACGATAGCACTCGAAGTCGTGGCAAGTGTGTTGTTTGTCAACACAAATAGATATGCTTTCTCTTTATCGGTACATCATCAGCTGATTGATATTCTCGAGAATTGACTGAGACGGATTACAAAATCATATCGCTATCGATAAATTTGGAGGTTTCAGAAAAACATTGAAACGCAATACATTGATTAATATATAAACAATAATAAAACTTAATAAACTGTGAAAATAAAAATTGGAATAACCAGTGGCGTGATTATAAGACGAATGACGTCTGTGTGGTCACTGACACACGGCCTGACCCAACACGGACTGTGTACAACATTATTTATATATTTTATTATTTATGTACACACAGTAAAATATCACGTGCGTTGGCGCAAAAGTTCTGATAAAGAAAAAACTTATTTTTTATTTTTATCATAATTTTATTTCTTTTGACATTAGTCAACTATATAGTCACCATCTAATTCTACAACATTACTCCAACGATTTGGCAAGGCTCTACGCCTAGTAGCTTCCTGCTTACTTCTTTCCTCTGCTGTTTTGAAGTTCTGCGGCTTTTTCATAAGATCCCAGACAGGCGCTTTACTTTGTGTAAATTATTTCATCAACACTGCTCTCAAAAAACGGTGAATGAAAACATTGTGAGGAAACCGGCATGTCCTACAATCAAAAGTTCGAAGACATCTACCAACCCGCACTGGGCCCGCATGGTGGATTATAGCCTACTCCCTCTCATTGAGAGTACGCCTGTGTCCAGCAGTGGGAACATTATAGGCTGGTTATGATGCATAAAATGAAAAAGATAGGTCTTAATATTGAACCTTGTGGAACTCCTTGTTTTGTTAGTGTAAGTCCCTATTTGAAAACTTTTTGATTATTATCTTCATCCTCTTTAAATTCCACATATTGCTTTCGTTTTTCTAAGTAAGACTTAAATAGACATAAGACCGGTAGGTACTCTTACTCCATAATGTTCCATTTTTTCCCATAGTAACGTGTGATTAACCGTGCGAAAGCGGAACTAAGATCGAGAAATAACCCTATGACTTTCAATTTGTGATTAACCCCTTGGGTACGAATTTATTTGAGAAAATATCCTAGGGGAAAAAAGTGAATGGCGTGTCTCAGGCGTCAAATGTACCCAAGGGGTTAATTCTGTCACCTACTTGCTCCATTAATGTATCATATTAATTGCGTCATTTGTTCCCACATTTTTTCTGATAGCCGAATTGTCTATGACTAAGTATTTTATTGCGATTATTGCGAGATGTCTCAGAAGTCTTATTTTGAGTATTTTCTCAAAATTTTTCGAGATTATTGGTAACAAAGAAATCGGTCTATAATTATTAGGATCTAATTTGTAACTTTTTTTGTAAAGTGTTACGTAAGACTCTTGCTATTTTTATTTTTCGGGGAGTATATTCATATGTGTAAACCTGTGTTTATAAGAGGTGCCAGAGGTCCGAGTCCAAGGCCAATATGTATGTCAATGTGATCTTTCAAAGTCTGTATAGTTATTTCATCATGACCAGAAGATTTCTTGGTAGCCATAGAATTGACCAGTTTTTTATTTCGGAGGCTGTGACTAGATCGCCAGTCATTTCTTTATCTACTTTTTTAACGCCATCTTGTAAAGTTTGTATACCTTGATCAAAAGAATTAGAGTCACCAACATTCCCTGCATCGGAAAAAGTCAACCATTTGCTGGGGATCAGTTATAATTGTATTATTTATTTTAAGGAGTATGTTTTTATTACTTTCAGGTTTTGATTTTGTATTCCTATGTATATTTACAATCTGCCATAGAGCTTGTGAAGAATTATTTGCTTTGGTTAGTTCTTTACTGACTGCAATGCGTCTAGTTTTTTTGTGTATATTCTAATGTATGATTTTGTATATGCCCTTATTTTCTCCGTACAGGTCACATTTTTTTTTTTTTGTTTTGAAGCAAAAACCGCTTCATTTTACTAGATATTCTAATTCCTTTCGTTACCCAGGACAATTTTTGAAATTTCTCCGTTTTTTTCTTCTTTTTGAAACTAACGTGGAATATTTGTCCAATTTTCTTTAAAAAGCCATTTATACCTTCTACCAACCAATTTATAGAATACGTCGTCTAAAACTATTTGAATTTTTGTCACTAAGCTGTCTAAACTCTATATTTAAAAACTCTTGGTCGCCATCGGGCTGTACTTTTTCAGTTTTCAAGTGATAGAATAACGCTGCGTGTCTATCAGCCAAGCAAATAATCAACAAACTGCTCGTTGATAACGACATCTGGTAAATTCGTCAAAAAATTACACAAACATGATTGCGCATTATCCCATTTATATGTCACTTCGTTTATAATTTGTTTAGAATTGTAAGATGTCAGTAATGTCAAAAAAATTGAACTATTTTTTGTCGCTTTTTCAAGTTAATGTTGTAATCTCTACAGAAAATACACTTTTTGTTGAAGAAGTGTTCTAGTAATTGTTTCAACCTAGATAGAATTGTTTCATAGTTTTGATCGATAGGATTTCTGTAACAGCAGAAGATGTAAATGCTAGTGCTAACATCTTTAATACCACATAATTCGAAGCTTTCGATTTTGTATAATTTTTGACACAAAGGTACCTCTTCACAAGCAATATCGCTTCTCGTCATAATGAGGCTACCAGACATGGGCAGCATACCACGAAAGTGTTTGAGCCAGTTAGGCAGGAAAAATGTCATCACTATTTCCTAAGTCATCAGTCTGAGTGCCGATGTTATTTGTTACAGCTAAGGAACGCCTTGATAAAGTGTCAATGTCCGTCTGTGTATAATAATGAATATGTAACACTTTTGTATTCCCATCGCCAGTTATCCCATACCTGGTCATTACTTTTAATTTTAATAAATATAATAGTTTACAAAATCGTGTTTGTATTTTAAACGAAGTATTTCCATATAAATTAGTCTACTTACTTGTATTGTATTTATATATTTTGGAATATTTAATTTCGTGTGAAAAAGATCCTGGTCCAGTGGCAAAAATTTTGAATTTACAAAATCACTACAAACTAGTTTCAAAGAATGATTGAGCATATTAACACCAAGATATTTGTTTTTTATAGATTTTCACAACTAAGACATTAGTGTGCTTAACTTGACCCCAGAGGATGATACAAAGTTGACTGTAAATTCAAAGGATTTGAATCATTAGAACCCCCTAGTATTGGTATGTAGTCTAAGTTGTGTATGTACGAGTACTTAAAACTTCAGCCATGGGAGCCCCTGACTTTACTGAGTTCAAAAGTACTTCTTATTTTTTTTTTTAATTCTTCCGGCAGACCTGCGAAAGGTGAAGTAAAAAAGAAATGTAGACAATAGTGTGTGAGAACAAGAAGAGAAAAATATGAATGTGTGAAGTCTAAAAGAAAAATACCAAATTGCATAATCTCATAATGAGCATTTCTCACAGTAGGTACTACATGCTGGCCGCGCTCGCGGGGAGGCTTGACTGCTCCATCATCTCCCACTGTTGTCAGCGACATGTGGCAGGCTGATGCGACTGACTAACCTAATTTTATTTTTATTTTGTAATGTAAATTGTTACTGTAATTGTAATTCATTTTTATTATTGTTAAGTGAATTGAATTGAATTTGTAGTGTTGTGTATGTAATGTGACTGTATGAGTGTATTATTTCTATTATGAGTCAATTATACTCCAATTAAATTATTTTATTTTATTTTTTATTAGTTTTATGTTATTAGTTTAGTTTCCGGACTTAGTCTTCCAAGTGGACCATTGTGCGTGAGAAGTAACACAGTAAGGATTATTGTAGACCAACAATTTCATCGTAGAGGACAACATTACGACAACTTTTGTGCTGTTTGTTTGAGAGGCAGTGGTCATGAACACAGAGTTGAATGGAATAACATAATTATAGAACAAACCAGTTGTCGGAGAGTCGGTGTGCTGTACCGCCAGTGGCGAACAAGCGGCTAGCGCGTCAGTCCGCGCGACCACTCTTCAATGTTTCACTTGTTCCAAGATCACAATACTATCGGACTTTATTTTGTATTGTACTTCAAATAGTTCGTGGACTCTTGCACCCCGACCGATGGCCAAGTGGTATAAAATTGGTATTTATACTTAGTTAATTAAAACACAATGACCTCATTTAGGTAAAAGTTAAGTCGCTAAGTAATTGATACGAGTTATTGGATTAAATAGATTACTATTAAGATCTGTAATTTAGATAGTCAACGATTAGCATCTATTCAAGTACATAAGTATGGATTTTGAACTTCTTGTAGTGTTAGGAACTGACACATATCTGCCACGTGCTGACAATAAGATATACTTACTGGCGAACATGACAGCTTTCACTTAACATTACATTGTGATCATATCACTTGGATAAAGCTAGGGATGTCAACTATATCGAAACTCGATGAAAAGTTAGGAATATTATTTTCCAAGCGACTAACAACTTAAAAGGGCGACTATCTATTTGCTACTAAAAATAATGACATGGCGACTAATATTAACAGTGGGATAACAAACTGTATTATAGGCAACTATAGGCATCTCTGAAGACTCATTCCCAGAAAAACACAAGATTGAACTTGAGAACTTAGGATGCAAGAGCGAGCGAAGCGAGCTCGTGACTTGGGGCACCCCGACACGGACAGGTTAGGTTCGAAGGGGATGACGGGGGCTCAAGTGAGCGAGCGGAGCGAGCGAACGAGCCCCCGTCATCCGCTTCTTGTTAGGTTCCTTTAAACCCCGCAGACAGAAATAGGGGCCCCGCGAAGCGGGGCTCCGTCGACTACGCCTTATTATTATTAAAGATAATAATTAGTGTACTTGATATACAACCTCGTTGTTTAATTTAAGAATGCCCATTTTCTACTTTTCATCCGCCGTCAGTAGCTGCCAACCTACTATTTTTGCTACCGTCTTTAATTATTTTTTAATCCCAAATTCAGATTAATCTGTCGCCGCGTTAAATACATGCCGAAAAGTTATAATGTTTCAATAAGTATGTCGTCGCGTTTGACCACACACACAGCTGCACAAGTGTGCAGTTAATAATAATAATAATAATAGTTTATTTCCAAAAACTTAGTACTACTTTACAATGGCAATGTGGCAACAATTACAATGAAGGTACTTAAAGAGATTAGCGTCTGTAGCCGAACTAGGCAAAGCCTGTATTTCGGCTATCAGCACCAATTCCCCTCGAGTATGGTCATTAATACAAGAATGGGTGCCAAGCAAAAAGGCATATTAAATCAGTACTACGGAAATACAGAAACATAATTAAAAAGTAATCTAAATAAGTAATTTGAAAAAAAGGTAAGTACATAGTTTTAATCCAATTACGTAAATGGATTGAGTGTATGTAGGTATGTGTGTACGTCTGGATGTGTGTTCGTGTTGCGTGTGCGTGCTTGTGTGTGTGTGTGTGTGTGTGTGTGTGTGAGTGTGTGCGTGTGAGGGGGGTGTGTGTGCGTGTGAGGGGGGTGTGTGTGTGTGTGGGGTGTGTGTGTGTGGGGTGTGTGTGTGTGTGGTGTATGTATATGGGACTGTGTGGGTGTGAGTGAGGTGTATATGTATGTAGGTGTGTGTGAAAATAATTATTAGGTGAGTGTGTGGGAGTGCGTATTCGTGTTATAAGTATGTAGGTGAGCTATGTAGTGAGTGTATCTTTGTTTTCTGTGCTCTTAGCCTTATTCTTAGAGTGGTAAGTACATTAGTTGTTCCGTCTCCTCGTAGCTTAAGTTCTGCAAATATTGACATACTTTTACTTTGCATTGTTTTCTTGTCAAGGAGTATATATTCAATGATTTGTTAAGCTTATTATACAGGTAGGGGCCCAGAAAACTTATAAATCTTTTACCAAAGGTTGTTTTAAATGTGGCTAAATTGTCACATACGTGATGCTTACGACGTCTCTGTAATAACATCGGGTTGTAGTGCTGTTTTTTATGTTCTTGCAAGATAAGGTTTAGTATAAACAACTGTCTTACTGTCAAAACCCCGCACAACTGGAACAGTGTAATAGTAGGAAAGCGCATCGGTTTAAACGTGCTAACCTTCAGTATAGTAGTAGTCTCTGGGCGACCTCAACTGCCTTTAGCGTGGTTTTGCAAATACCTCCCCAGGATGAAAGGCAGTAGGTAAGAAGCGATTGACACAGGGCCTTATATATTCGCTTTAACAGTTCAGGGTCCGCGACATAACGTAGGTTTTTAAATACATAAATTAATTTTCGTACTCTGTTACAAAGAATTTTGACATGTTCTTTAAAATTAAGGTTATTGTCTAAAGTAATACCAATGTACTTTATGGTATTCACGCGTTCCAGAGGTGGACATGCGCAACTATCCGCAGAATTGCACTCATGTGAAACAATTCGTAGGTCGTCGCGAATACCCACCGCCTGTCTAATACTGAAACAAATAAATTTAGTTTTGTCTACGTTTAGAGTAAGTATGTTCTTTTGTAGCCATCCCTTCGTCATATCAAAGCCATTTTGTGCGATAGTGAAGACCCCCTCCCAACTATCACCCGCAAACACCAGCGCGGTGTCATCCGCGAAAGAAATAATTTCACCCTTGGCAAGATTAAGACGAGTAAGCTCATTTATGTACACTAAGGCAAGTTGTTTTCCAATGGTGACTAATAGGCAATAGCTTTCATGGAAAACAGGTTCTTTTATAGTTAGGTTAATGTTTTCTTTGTAGTAGATAACCACTCCGTCATTTTGTATGGGATTTGTATTTGTTGCTACGTGAGAGTAGCCAGATAGGTGAGGGATTACCGTTGCACTTTTCAGCCAACACTGTTAAAATTAGTATATCGCATTTAAGTTTAAGTCTTTGTAGTAAAACCTCTAAGCCGGACAGATTTCGGTTTATGCTTCGTATATTTTGTGTCAGTATAATTAGGTTGTCCGTAGTAGAAGTAATAATATTTTGACAATCCTCTAGGTCCGCGGATTGAGTGAGATACGGATAACTGGTCAATATTTTCGGATAAATTAGTTACGTGATCGAATGATTAACAAGAGAGTAGGTATAGACACGATTTTTGGTCAAGGTAGGTAAACCGATTATGGAAAGAGTTTGTAAGTAAATAGTTAAGCAATGTTTATGAGTATGTTTTAGGTGTAGAGTGTTTGAGATTATAATATGATGAGTAAGTGACTTGTGTAATCGAAGTACATATTATGTTTGAAAAATAGGTTGTGTGTATTGCTAGAGTAGTGCTCAGTTGGGCTGTGGTTATGATTAAGGAGTGTTTTAGATGATTTTAGATTTCCCTGAATTTATGTGAGAGGTTAGTGTGAACGTCGAGTTGAACTTTGTAAGTGTAGACATTGTACATCGATTTATACTTAAACTTAACAATAGCATGCAATCTTAAAGTTAGTGTAATGATGAGACAAAATTTGTATACTAGAGCAACAATTAGTCACAGCGGTTTAACATTATTGCGTAATTTTTCTAAATCAGCATCGTTGTTTATCCGGATATGTGAGGAGTCTTCGTTGTTTTTTAGGTAAACAATACCATTTGCTGTCCAGCAGAAACTGTACCCATCCAATCAACTCAGCCTATCGCAGTCCACTGCTGGACATAGGCCTCTCCCAGACTGCGCCACAACACCCTGTCCTCCGCCTTCCGCATCCAGTCTACCCCAGCCACCATCTTTAGGTCGTCCGTCCATCTAGCTGGGGGGCATCCCACACTACGCTTGCCGATACGCGGTCTCCACTCCAGGACTCGTCTGCTCCACCGGCCATCGGCCCTTCGACAGACATGGCCAGCCCACTGCCACTTCAGTTTGCTTACTCTGCAAGCTATGTCGGTTACTCCGGTTCTTTTCCGGATAATTTCATTCCTGATTTTAGCATAGCTCGCTCCATAGCGCACCCATGAGCCATGCTGTACCCATGAGTTTTCCTGAATAGGCGGGCTAAGTAATACAGTCTCTGGGTTTTATGAGTGAGGGCCTCTGATATGTATATCGGTTTTTGGCTATAACTTGGGTTTAAGTGGGTCGTGTTTAATTTGTTGCCCTTTTGTTTACTTTTGTTGAAAGTTTTTACAGATTTTAGGAACTTTTCTTTCAAGAGCACAGTGGTGAAATCGACTACGATGGGGTCTGAGGAATATTTTGATTTTAGCCTGTAAATATCTTTTATATTACTGGTGTTAATATCAACATTTAATATTTCTCCCAATTTTGAAATCTCACTCACCAGACTATCCTTGGTTTCTCCATTTTCAAGTTCCATTAACCAGAAAACTTTTTTAATAGAGATTTAAACTTTATTAAACCAAGTCACTCGTGAGGTTAATATCCAAGGTTCCGAATATATGTTAGCCAATTTAAACGCGTTTCAAATAAACTCTTTTGCAAAAAAAACGGGCACTTTAGATTTTTTTCTCTACTTCAATGAAGAAGAACGAGAAATAGGTTTTATTAAATTGACGATGTATTGGCATGTTATTTGAAGCATCCTGGCATGATTCTTTACGATCCAAATTTAAAATTTGAAATTAATAAAAGAAAAATAATGATTATTGTGGATTATTCTAAAATTGCTTTACTAATGGCGCGAATTGCTGAAACGATTTTTAACTGATTACGATATTTTAAAACTTTTTGGGTATTTTCTGCAAATTAAACAATTTAATCTTTCTTTATACATTAAATACCACTTTTTGATATGAGTGATAAAGCGATAAGGGCCGGTAAAATTATAGCCCTACTTGAAGAAGGTTGTTCGCAAACTTATGTGTCTCAGCGGCTAAATGTGAGTCGTTCAACTGTCCAGAGGACTTGGCAACGGTGTCAAGAAACCGGTTCGGTCAAAAGAAGACCCGGTTCGGGAAGAAAACGATGCACAGAACCAAGAGATGACCGCTTTTTGGTGAGTCAGGCGTGCGGAATCGTAAGGCGTCAAGTGTGGACCTGAAGAAGAGCCTTGAAGAAGTAAGAGGAGTAGAAGTTAGCTTGTGGACGGTCAGGAGGAGGCTTTTGGCTGCCAATATCAGGAGTTACCGCCCAGCTCGGGGCCCTAAATTACTCCGTGAGCACCGTGTTGCTCGACTTCAGTTTGCTCGGAACTGTGCTTCATGGACTCTGGAGGACTGGAATAAAGTATTGTTTTCTGATGAAGCTAGAATCTCTTTGTGTGGAGAGGACCGACGCCAGCGAGTGCTGCGAAGACCACGGGAACGCTATGCGGAAGTGTGTTTCGAAAAAATCACTCCTTATGGCTGAGGCTCCGTTATGTTTTGGGCAGCAATTAATTCGACGGAGCGTACAGAGTTAGTTTTCATAGAAAATGGAACATTAAATGCACACCGGTACATAATGGAAGTCCTAATTCCATATGCACAACCCACATTGACTGCACTTGGGGAAGATTCTATTTTTATGGACGACAATGCTCGCCCGCACCGTTCTGGCGACGTGGAAGCGTACATGCAAGAAGTTGGGATCCGTCGTTTAGATTGGCCAGCTCGAAGTCCTGACCTCAATCCAATTGAGCATGTCTGGGATGTTCTAAAGAAACGGGTAAGATCAGTGCAACCTGCTCCACAAGACATCAGGGAGCTAAAAAGAGTCATTTCAGAAGAGTGGGAACGTATTCCTCAAAACGTTATTAAAAACATCGTGGAAAGCATGCCCAGAAGGATTCAAGCGGTGATTTTGGCAAGAGGAGGTCACACTCGTTATTAGGTTTTTACATTTGTAACTTTATTTAATTAAAAAAAGTAAAAAAAAAATCTTGTCTTTATTGCCGACCACTTCTTATTGTTTGGGCGTGTACATCGGTTTTAAAGAGTCCATCGTTTTTTTTCTTTTAATTGCCCGAATTCACTTCACGCGCATTAATTTACACGATTATAAGTATACAGACTACGTCAAAGAAATAAATTTCACTTAATTAACTCAAATCGACCTTAGAACGTAAATTTTCTTAGGTGCCCGTTTTTTTTGCAAAAGAGTGTATGTTAAGAAATTGTTAAAAAAATATGTAACTACATACTTAACTTATTTTTATTTATTATTTTTGTTGGTAGCTATTTTCACTAAGCTATGGGCATTTTTCAGTTTCCTCTTCTTGAGAAGTATTCTGCCATTCTGCTAGCCCTTACTCCGAATGCTGCGCGGGCACAAGTATCAGTTGCCTGTCGCTGTCAGGTAGATAAGCCACCATCATGCGATAATCAGCCGACCTTTATAATGATGACATTCACATGTCATCTTTGAAACGAGTTCTGGAACGAAGCGATGTTCATATTAAGTACCGACCTGTATCTATTTAGGTAATTAAAACCTATACGAGTATTTGTGAAAAAATATCCAATTTGTTCTCATCAGGATCAGTCTACTGCTTTCCACTGCTGAACATACCCAATGGAAGGCCACCGAGCCAGAATGTTGAGCACTCTCTTCGCCATTACTACATTTGAAAAACCGTCGCATATTGTGTTGATCCGTTTCCCTACATATTATATGCCTGATAACGTTTGGTACTATTTATTGAAGCCTGTTGATGACCTACTAATCCATTAGGTTACACAGGTTAGGTTTTTTTTTCACTTTTTAGTTAGACCTACCCCAAACAAATTCATATGATACTACTTGCTATGTAAATACTAGTGACAGGAAGCTGCATCTGCGTTTATAGGGTACAGACGTGATGTTATGTTGTGCAATTGCGTAAACAATGCATACATATGCGATAGCAGCAATCGCGGTTGTTTTATTGAAGAGTTCCGTTGTCTGTCTCCGAAACCAGATCTTTACGAAATTTAAATATGACCATTTCGTAATAAACCTCTTTCGAGCAAAAAATTTATTTTGCAAATTCGTCCATATAAAATATGACTGAGTTATGCCCGAACATACATAAAAAAAATTAAAACAAAAAAAAAAATAGAAACATCCAAATTGATAACCTCCTCCTTTTTGAAGTCGGTTAAAAAGCGAAGCTATCGCACACGTGATGGTATACGCAAAGTACTTACTTACAATAAACATGTAACACATGTACCTCACAACGCATGGTCTTAAGATGCGCGTGCACAAACGTCTTGTAACGCACTTCACTTGAAAACTGCTAAGATCTCAAGATGAGGCCTAAATAAGCTTCCACTTTATAATATCCCGTCCGTGGGTCTGATGACACGGGGGACATAGGCATTGGAGGGTGTCTGACCTAAGAACAACATGTGAGGTGAACTGAGCCGCCGGCTGCAAATGGCAACTAGCACCGTCGGCGGGTGCAGCCTGAGTAAACGTTTGTAATGAGTGGCGCCAGGCGCCGCCAACATTTTGTTATGTGTTGACTCATCTCCTTCTCACTACATTCATATCTCTATATATATACTAACTATATTCTATTGCAGTTTAATATTTGGCGTGATTTTGTCGTCCACGGATTTCATGTTGCTCAAAATATCTAATAATAAATGATAAATGATTTATTTTCTGTAAGTAGGTTTGTAAAGGGTGTCTCAGTAAGAGTGCACTTTTTAAAATTGGCAAATTTTTTTTTTTCATGCAAGTTTCAACTCTGAAATTTGACAGCTGTGACCTCTGTTTATTCCGATTATTAAAAATGGAGAGCTTTTCGAAAGATCAACGCGTTATAATTGTGAAAACTCATTACAAAAATGGGGAAAGTTACGCTTGCAAACTTCGCCAAATTTTTAGCCGAGAATTAGATCGTGCGATTTAACGCCGTTCGATTTTTTCCTTTGGGGTTTTGTGAAATCTCGGGTATATGCGAATAAACCCGAAACAATTCCTGAGCTCAAATCGGAAATCCAACGCGTCATCGGTGAGATACAGCCACATCTCTGTGCAAGTCATGGAAAATTTCATGAAAAGAGTAATGGCCTGTCATCGGAACCGTGGGGGTCATTTGCCGGATATTTTATTCCATACTTAATCGGAACATGTCTTCTTTACAATACATTAAAAATATCACAACTCTGTCATAAAATACTGGTTTTTGTTTTAAAATGAAAAAGTGCACTCTTACTGAGACACCCTTTACAAACACTTATATAATCTTCTTCTTCCTGTCCTTGTCCCATTTTATTTGGGGTCGGCGCAACACGTTTTCTTCTTCCATTCTTCCCTGTTAGACGTTGTTGCGGCCTGTACCACGTCATCGTACGAGCCTACGCCGCGGAACCAATCGGAGCGCGTTACTACCATTGGACGATGGTCACGCCATACCTCAGCGGACCAATGGCGACGCGCCACCGCACACTACAGGACAGCGGCAGAGGGGATCGCTCGGGCTCCGCGGCGTGCAGCGCCTCGCGACTCGGACACTTGCTTCGACGCGGCACCAAAGCTTGGTGAACTTACGCATAACATTGTAACGGGTCCTAGAATTTTGTAACCTTGTACACGTCAATTTAATTTAAAGAGTCTAAATAAGTATTGGTTTGTTCTATAACAGTTTTTCATTTAGTCTCCCTAACACACCTAAGCATAGGCGTAAACAGACGTCATGGCATCATTTACTCCTTTCTCTTTCATATCATTCCTCACACCGAAATCTCAAATATCTAATAATAATGATGGTTGAAAATTAAAAGAGATCATATCATAAATTCAGAAGCTTTTATTGATCGTAATCAGAGAATTATGATTGGCTCGATTACACATGTACCGCTTTTTGGCTACACCCACTGCGCATGACTATGTTATATTATGATCGTGGAATACATGTATCATACAGTATGAAAACAACATTATATGCAATAAATTTTACCCCATACTTGTTATCACCTTATCTGACGATATACAAAAAGAACGAAATCGGTTGCGAAAAAAATCAGCTGTTCCCTACACTTTGACAAGTTATGCGAACATAAATGTAGCGAAGAGCTGGTTTTTTTCGCGACCGATTTCGTAATTTTTTTTTTTATGTTTAAGGTCAGAAAAGGCGATAACAAGTATGTATTGCAGAAATGTGGTTTCCATACTGTATATTTATATACAGGTACAATCCTGCCACGTGTTAAATGCCTGCCTCGCACTCGGCGGTCGATTGTTAAAATTTAATATTATTGTTATTACAGAGCATTACGGCTTACAGCTGACCCACTAAAATGCATAGTCTATGTAGCATAATAGACGTAAAACCAACCAAGAAATGTGGCTTTATTTAACTAAAAGAATTACACTAACTAGACATTGAATAGGTAGATAAAATAATTATGACAAAGATGATAGCGCTGTGACAAACATTCTTGGGCAACTTCATGATGCTAGCCACGTTACTGTTTATAAAACTGACTGAACTACCAGTGTCGACGAGAGCGTCAGCTTTGTATTCGTTTATTGTGATAGGGATTGTCGCACTCCTAAGACTTGAAGGAGAAGCAGCAGAAATAGTCCCGCTGTAAAAGTGGTCATTGCTCGAGTTGGCAAGTTCTTTAGTCCACACAGAGTTTATGTTATGCCCGGATCTGCAAACGCTAGCAAAATGGCCTTTCTTCGAACACTTTTTACAAGTAGCTTTGCTAGCTGGGCACCTTATTCTAGGATGGACATTTCCGCCGCAGAAGAAACAGCGCTTGGCTGATTGTTGTGTTGTGGAGAATGGTGCGACCGAAGCAGTCAGAGGCATTCGAGATGATGAAGCTACAGCCAGATTGTCCGATTTCTTGTCTCGGGAGATTTCAGGTACAGCATTTAGATGCGGAGAGTTAGTACTCATCGTCTGTGCACCTTTCTCAGCAGTTTCCAAGGTAATGGCTTTATTAAGAGCATCTGTAAGAGCGAGCGTAGAGTTCTCTAGAAGTCGTTCACGGATTTTTTGTGAGAGGAGGCCGGAAATAAGAGCACCACGAATTGCCTGTTCTTCATGTTCTGTCGCGGTGACAGCTTCAAATTTGCAATCTTTAGCAATCAGTCGAAGAGCTCTAGCATATTCAGAAATAGTCTCGTCCGCTCTTTGCTTTCGATTGAATAGAACATGTCGAGCTAGTATCGTGTTTTTTGGTTTGCTATAGATGTCTTCTAGAACTTTCATAGATGCTTTATAAGTCGTGCAAGACTTGATATGTTTGTAGATCGAAGCGGATAAATGGTTGACTAACAGCTTACACTTGAGAGAATCCGATATATCTTCAGTAATCTCTTCAGCGAGAAAGCTTTCTAAGGTCGATTTCCAATGCAGCCATTTTGCGTCGGCATTCGCGACATCAGGTTCGACGTCAAACTTGTCGGGTCGGAGATACCTTGACAGTGATGATTTGTCTAGTTTTTCGTCAGGCATTTTTAGTTAAATAAATTGTAGCATAATAGACGTAAAACCAACCCAGAAATGTGGCTTTATTTAACTAAAAGAATTACACTAACTAGACATTGAATAGGTAGATAAAATAATTATGACAAAGATGATAGCGCTGTGACAAACGTCACGTAAAGTCACAGTTACCATAAATACTCAAGGAGGTTGCCTACGTTGCATATCACCCC